>ML685764.1:37905387-37933231 GCA_007922175.1 Pelusios castaneus
AGATGGGTTCTTGTATCATGTAAAGGGGTAAACAATGCTCTCCTGTCCCTCTGGCAAGAGAGAAGGGAATTGAACCTGGGTCTTCTACATCTTAGGCAGGAATTCTAACCACTGGCTAAAAGCAATATGGTGAACACCACCTTCCCCTCCCTATATTTTGAATTGGATCTGATCTAGTAGGTGACCTCTGAGCATGCCTATTTGAGTAAGCCCCACCTTGCAACTTACACGGCTGACTACCTTTCTTCTCTGATTTGTGAACCAGTGTGGAGCTTAGATGGGAGATAGGCATCCAAACTCGTAGGAGGAGGTGGCAAGGTGAATGCAGGCAGAATGCATAGGTGCTAACGGACCTTTTCCTTTGAAAATGTAGGTGCCAGCTGAGTTTAGGCACCTGCGGGGTTTGGCAGGAGTTTTTGTGGATTGCAATGGAGCCTAAACTGGGACTCAGGAACCTAAACCCAAGACTTGAGGACCTAAGTTTCTTGATGGAACTAGGCGGCCTACAACAAAGTGCTATTGCCCTTCATGGTGAGCCATGAAAGAGATGGTTGACCTTGTCCCTGACAACAGCTTTGAACTTGAGGAACTGCAAACTCTAGGGCCAATCACAGAAAGTCTGAAATAAGCACTCGTGTGGAATGAGCGCGGGGAAGTATCAGGAACAGAGCCGGTCAGGAATTGTTCAACAAAAGTTCTGTTCTGTTGTGGTTTCTTATGTCCAGCATTGAATTTCTGGTCAATAAGAGGGACCCAAATCTGAGTCTGCCTGATTTCCAACAAGTGGAATTGAATCCAGCAAAGCAGCACTAGTTTTCATTCTGATGCAGAACAAAAACAAATGTCAAAATCTCAATGTTTTTCATGAAACAGAATTCTTGTTTTCTGGCCGTCCCCTAAGCAGCAGCACTTACAGCGTGGGAGTTTTATTGGAAGGTACTTTGGGCAGGCATGCTATGTGATAAATAACCAGGACCCCATGACACCTACTAACAGGTCTGAGTTAATTTGTTGTGGGGTGGAAATTGGGACCAAGCTGTGCTGGGTCTCTAGTCTTTCTTAAAGCACACCCTGTTACTACACCAAGAAGCAGGGTTGATGATTAGGTATTGTTATTTACAAACATCCATTCACCTTTGCAATCATCAGATCATTGGCATGACTCCTAGAAACAATAAAATCAGACACCATTCAGGGTGCCACAGTAAGATGCTCAACAAGGCTGAAAGTGAGCAAATGTAGTGGAGGTAATTTGCATGCTATGAAGCTAGGGACTTGTGGGAACCTGTAAACAGGGTATGGTTGGGCATTCCTCCGGCTAAAGGCTGGTGCCAAGGGAAATGCAAGATGATGCTGAAAATGCAGAGGTAGAAGCGGGTATAAGTAACATAGTTGGCACACAGAGACAACTGCTGGCACTGTACCAGGAAAGAGGTGAACTGGAACTGGCAGCCGGAGACAGCCAGTGGTACTGCGCCGGGGTCTCTGCAGATTGCAGCTGAGCGATGCTGGTACAGCACTGAAGATAATGTGCTGTGACTTTATACATCCAGTGCACACGCTGGTGTCAGCAGGCAATACCCAGAAGGGAGCTGGGAACTCTTACTTAAACGTTTACATCAAAGCAGACTGTACCTGACACTCGCCCCGGTGAGAGGTGGGTGTAAGGTAACATATCTGCTGCAGCAGGGGTGTCTGTGCTTTACAGTTTTTTACCCCATCCATTCCCTCTGTTGACTTGCTCCAGTGACTGACAAACATGCCCTGGCTAATTAATAAGAACATCATGGCTTCACTCAGTGAAGAGAGGCAGTAGCCTGAAACTAAAACAAAACATTTCATTCCAGAGCTCTTAGGAAGGAGCCATTTCCCCAGATTGAAGAGCAGATTTCAGCGTGTTCTGTTTATTATAATGCTTTCCTTCATGATGGATGGGTTTTTGTGCACCCTAACATTTTATATACTGTGTCTCTCTATATATTTTTGTTCCTGCTGCATTGTCACTCCACAGAAGTGCTATTTGTGTGGCCATTAAGGGGGGAAATGGTGTTTCACTTCAAATAACCGATTGCTACATAATTAGCTCTTTTGTTCCAGCCACATAAACTCTGCTAGTTAATTATATGCTACCTTGCCACTGGTTTCTAGGTTCTCACTGGATTATATTGTCAGGAACTGTGTTAGTGGCAGGGAGGAAGAGAAAACTAAAAAGCTGCTTTAAAAAAAGCCTCCTGAGTTACCTTTGAGAGCTTTTATTTCAAGAGTGGCCACAATGGTCTGTGCTTCCATTATGCCTCTCAGATTTGTCAATCCATAGGCATAAAGAGCAGGAACACTGCCGTATGAATTTCTTCTTTCATGAGTCCCACAAGCATAACAAAGCTGGAGTAAAAAATATCACAGCGTGAAGCCTACAGCCAGGGTCTATGAAAGTAATTTCAGCTATTGCCCTGTGGTATGTTTATCTCATAGGCTTGGTCCCCATACGAAGCCACCCACTAGGAAAATGAAAAATGAGGATTTTTCTCTCTGTTTTAGATTCCTCTGTGTTTGGCTGGCTGTCAGGAGAAGGCTCCAAAGGGGGGAAGCAAAAGTGTGCAACAGAAAAAAGAAGCGGAAGAAAGGATGGAAAAAAGGAGCTGTGGTTGTGTATGGAAGCTAAACACATTGATTTCCATTGTTGGGTGAGGTGGGATACCAGACAAGATGGAGCCTTGATCCCCCATGCACCATAGATTCCCATTCCCTGCACATTGCCTGACTGGTTTGGTAAGGCCAGGGTAGATCAACAATTAATTAGCTTTTAGAATAAGCTGCTTACCTAATTTTGTGTAGCAGCATACACTAGGCGTGTGGCCTAGCAAATAGACCACTGAACCTGGCTTCCTCCGACCTGTATTGGGTTGACTCCTTGGATGCAAGGTTGTGACTGTGTTAGTCCCAGGATATTAGCGAGACAGGATGGGTGAGGTCATATCTTTTATGGGACAAATACACAGAGCTCTTCTTCAGGTCTGTGTAAGCTAGAAACACGTCTCTCTCACCAACACAAGTTGGTCCCATAAAAGATATGTCCTCACCCACCTTGATTCAGTATTAAGGTGATGGTAATTTGTGTCTGTTTCATCTTTTGCCATACAGTGGCTGAATTCTACACTCTGTCTACGACAATAGCCAAGTTAACACTCCGGAAGAAGGGTGTTCTAGAGTTTGGGGAGGGGAAGGTCAGAAATTGGGCTGGGGCTCACTAACTATGGGTTTGATTCACAGCTCTTCTTTGTGACCTTTGGCAAAGCACTAGATCTCAATTCTGTAAAATGGGAATAAACTCTAATAAGAGAGGGACTGTACGGTGCTAAAATACCCAGTGACAGATAAGGATTTGAATAGGAGTTGATCATCTTGTATTGTGACTAGAAATGGTCCCAAACTTCAAAGTTCTGATCCAGAATGAAGCTTACTTGAACCTTGAGGATGTTTTGATCTGAGATGTCAGTTTGAGCCACTTGAGCCACTCTTTATTTTTTACAGGTTACCATTTAAACTTTTCTGCTAAACTTGCCCATTGTTCTCTTAGCCTTTTTATAAATTTTATTTATTTATTTATTTAATTTTTTATGAGCCAGGGGAAGTTGGCTTAAAGATTTTGGTTAAAAGAAATTCCCATCAAAAATTTTGATATAAATGGAAAAATATATTTGTCAAATTTTCCCATTACAATATTGATTTTTCAGAGGAAATTAAACTTCTGTATTTTTATTTCCCCAAACCAAAAATATTTTGGGTTTTGGGTAACAGTTTTTGATTAAAAATTGAATTTTTTTGCAAAAAGCAAACATCTTTTGCAAAAATATTTCATTTAGTGGTAAACCGAATTTCCCAAACAAAAACAGTTTTAGTGCTTCTGCATTGCACAATTTCAGCGGGGAGCTGAAACAGTGCAGAAAAGACAGCTTCTTCTAAGTTACTGCAGAAATCTCCATTTTTTTAAGTACTTTTCATTGTTTTTCCTTGAGGAAAATCTTAATGTCTCAAAGAAAAAACATAGAAAGGGCAGAATTGAAAGAGCTTTCATTAGACCCTGCTGTGTAGTTCATTGCTTCGAGGACTTAAACAGGATTACTGTAACTTCCCTGTCTCTCCCACAAACTTTTAGAACACAGTTGCACCAGAAGGTACTAAGGATGGTGAGATCATTTAGAAGCTTCTGATTTTAAACACAGTTCTTAATGCAAAATTCCTGCCTTTTCACCTATTTCTGCTCTAAGCAGTTTTCTTTTGTTCTTTCTCTCTCTTATTTAGTAGATTTCCCTTGAAAGGATATAAATATGTCAACTTTCCTTCAGCTAAATTCACTAGACAAAGAAAAATTAATTCCTCAATTATAGTCTTTCCAACTCATCCTTTAATTTTCTTGAGATAACAAAACTGTCTGGTAATATTTTCTAGCCTGTGATGTTTCTGCCACTTCCTTCAGAAGAACTTTCTCATCCACTTTCTGTTGTGTCTGCTTTGATGTAAAATTTGAAGGGTGGAATATGGTTGATGGGGTGAATTCCTGGCCCCACTGACATCAGTAGGGTTGTTGACATTGACTTCAATGCTACCAGAATTTCACTCCCTATCTATTTTGTTCAGGAATGGAGTATTTTTTAAAAAGACTGGTTCATTAAGGTCAACTCTTGCAATTTTAGATATTAGTATCTTAATACTCAGTGCTTATTCTTAAAGATCCAAGTCCTGGAATCATGTGATTCCATAAAAATCTTTATTTAAAAAAAAAATTAGAAGGCAAATCTCTAGCTTTGGGGGGGGGGGGGGGGGGGGGGGAGAAAATCTTGAAAATGTGACCCCCCTCCCACAAAGGCTCAAAAACCAGAAAACCAATAAAAAGAATCTGTAGCAGACTTTGCTCAGTGGTCAGCAGGTCTAGTCTTCCGGGTGTGGCCAAAGAGTTTCTCTGAGCTTTGGGGTGGATCTTCCAAGCATCCTGGAGGGTCCAGTGGTCAAGGTCCTGTTTATCCCCAATCCCAGAGCCCACTAGGAGTTCTCAGATGAGCACTGGAGGAGGTCTGGATAGAGGGACCCAGTACCTCCTACTCCACTGGGTATCTGCCCAGGGCTCAAGGGGTGTGCCTACACTTGTAAATTAAGTCGACTTAAGCTTGCTTAAGTCGACTTAATTTACTCTGCATCTACACTACACGTTCCTTAAGTCGACTTAAGCAGCTGCTTAAGTTGACTTAAGGAAAAATTAAGTCGACTTTCTAAAACCTCATTTTAAGTTGACTTTCTGCTTAAGTCGACTTTCTAAAGTCAACTTAAGCCAGTATAGATGTGGAGTACCCCTAAGTCGACTCTAAGTCAACTTAGGGGACTCCAGGGCTTCCCCACTGCCCTTCCTGCCAGGGTGGCTGGCACAAGGAGAGCCTGGAATGCACCCCCAAAGGGCAGGGCAGATCCCTGCCCACCTTGCCCCTATGCCCTGCCAAGGTTTACTGTCCCCCTTTGCCCCATTGTACCCAGGTACAATGGGGCAAAGGCTGAGCCCCCTGGCACTTGGCAATCGGTGCCCCCCCGCCACCGTGGACCTGTCCCAGGTCCACCTGGCCTCTACAAGTCGACCTAGGTGTCCAGTGTGGACGCTCTAGGTTGATTTTGTAGGGTCTCCTCAAAGTCAACTTAAAATTTAAGTGTGGACATGCTAAGTCGACTTAAATTAACAAGTGTAGACATAGCCAAGGAGAGAAAGGGGGGGGAATGGCTTAGTCCCTTCCCACTGCTACTCCTGATCAGTCCCACTGGGTTACTTCCTAACTTCCCTGTTTTCTGTTCCATTTGACCAGACTTCAACTTGCATGAGTATCAGCAATTCAAAACCTCATCTGGTGAGGGGGGGACATCCCAGCTCACTGTCAAGAGTCCAGCTGTTCCCTCTGGTAAGGGAAAAGGAAAGAGAACAAGGGGAGCCAGGCCCCCAGACTCCCTTCTGAGTCCTATTCCCAATCCCAGTCCTTCCTCTGTAAATTGCTCTGTCTCAGCAGATGCAGCCAGTCTGCCTGCTTGCAGCCAATCTCTCCTTCACTCTCCCCACTGTTTGGCTGCCAGGTCTCCCTTTTAAATAGGTATTTGGAGCAGGGCATTTTTCATAGAATCATAGAATAATAGGGATGGAAGGGCCCTCACGAGGTCATCTAGTCCAACCCCCTGCTAAAAGCAGGACCACTCCCACTAAATCACCCCAGCCAGGGTTTTGTCTAACCGGGCCTTAAAAATCTCCAAAGATGGAGATTCTACCACCTCCCTAGATAGCCCATTCCAATGCTTCACTACCCTCCTAGTGAGAAAGTTTTTCCTAATATCCAACCTTGACCTCCCCAGCTGTAATTTGAAACCATTGCTCCTTGTTCTGTCTTCTGTTACCATCGAGAACAGCCTAGCTCACTCCTCTTTGGAGCACCCCTTCAAGTAGTTGAAGGTTGCTATCAAATCTCCCCTCAGTCTTCTCTTCTGTAGACTAAATAAGCCTACTTCCTTCAGTCTCTCCTCATAAGTCATGTGCCCCAGCCCCCTAATCATTTTTGTTGCCCTCCACTGGACTCTTTCTAATTTGTCCACATCCTTTCTGTAGTGGGGAGCCCAAAACTGGACACAGTATTGCAGATGCGGCCTGACCAGTGTCGAATAGAGGGGAATTATCACATCCCTCGATCTGCTGGCAATACTCCTACTGATGCAGCCTAATATGCCATTGGCCTTTTTGGCAACAAGGGCACACTATTGGTTCATATTCATTTTCCTGTCCACCATAACCCCCAGGTCCTTTTCTACAGCACTGCGACTTAGCCGATCGGTCCCCAGCCTGTAGCAGTGCATGGGATTTTTTTGTCCTAAGTGCAGGACTTTGCACTTGTCTTTGTTGAACCTCATGAGGTTTCTTTCAGCCCCGTGTTCCAATTTGTCCAAGTCTCCCTGGATCCTGTCCCTGCCCTCCAGAGTATCTACCATTCCCCCCAACGTGGTGTCATCCGCGAACTTACTAAGCACGCAGTCTATTCCATCATCAAGACCATTAATGAAGATGTTGAATAGAACCAGCCCCAGGACTGACCCCTGGGGCACTCCACTCGTTACTGGTTGCCAACCAGACATCGAGCCATTGATTCCTACCCGCTGAGCCCGTTGATCTAGCCAGTTTTCGATCCACCTTATGGTCCACTCGTCCAACCTAATACGGCTCCACCACTCCTTTAACTGTAGCATTTTGGTGAGATCTCTTTAAGACAGCCACACATGGGTGTTGGGTCCACTTTCTGAGTACAAGTAGGTGGAGAGACATGCGTCTATCAGAGAACAAGTTCCAGAGGGGTAGCCGTGTTAGTCTATTGCAGAAAAGCAACGGAGTCCTGTGGCACTTCTAAAGACTAGCAGATTTATTTATCTCATGAGCTTTTGTGGGAGAAAGCTCATGCGATAAATGAATCTATCAGAGAACAGTTAGATTTTGTAGTGAGAGGTCTTACTTCTAATAAAGAAGTACCACCTTCAGCTTTGTCTATTTCTCCTCCATAAAAACTCACAAATATTACATGGTGCTAAAAGAGGGGTGAAGAGAATAAAGACAGGAAATGGAATAGCTCAGAGCTCAAGCAAAGTTCAGACCCTCCACCAATGGTGCAGACAAATGGGAGAAGTTCAAGCAATAGCTCATCCTATACATGTTGGCAAGCAGAGACACTGAGAAGGCAGATAAAGAAAGTGTAGTTATTTTCTTTGATATAGCTTGCCAGAAGCACTAAATGTATATAATAGACTATAGTTTATTCAGGAAAAGCAGGTTAGTTATGATAAAATGCTGCAAAAAAATGGGAGGAGTGCTGCCGTCCTAGAAAGAATGAGTCTTATGAAAGATACATCTTTCATATAAAAACTCATAAAGAAGGGGAAACTTTTAAAGAATTTGTGACTGATCTCAGACTGCTGAGCCAATTATGGAGAGCTCACAGATTCCCTAATTACTGCCCATAACAATCTGCTCTAGAGACATGAAGCTTGGAAAGAGACTGCTGGAAGATTCAGACTGGAATTTAGAAAAGGCAATCAGAATTTGCCTGGCAACTGCAGTTATTCAGGCTAGCTGGACTATGTCTAAACTGTGATCAAAGACCTGTCACCCGATTGCGGTTGGCCCAGGTCAGCTGACTCAAGGCAGCTGACCCAGACTGGTGGGGGGCAGGTGTTCGGCTCAGGCTGGAATCCAGGCTCTTAGAGCCTCCTCCATCATGAGGTTTAACAGGTCAGGCTCTGGCCTGAGCCAGAATGTCTACACTGCAATTTTTTACCACACAGCCTGAGCCCTGCAAGCCCAAGTCAGTTGACCTGAACCAGGCACAAGTGTTTTTTTGCAGTTCAGACATACCCATAAAAGCAGTTGGAGGGAAAACAATACACTGGAGCAAGAGACAGGATGACAATTCTCCTAAACTACAAAAAAAGTGGAGAGTCAGAATAGATCTCAGAAGTTAAAAAAAAAAAAAAAAAAAAAGATTAAGGGACTAGAACACAAGAGGTCAAAGATGATGCTGAAGGGACGAGGCTTGTTTAGTTTAAAAAAGAGAAGATCGGGGGTCGGGGAGGGAGGGGAGAGATATGATAGCCGCCTTTAACTACCTGAAAGGGGGTTCCAGGGAGGATGGAGCTAGGCTATTCTCAGTGGTAGTAGATGACAGAACTAGGAGCAGCAGTCCCATATTGCAATGGGAGAGGTCTAGGTTGGATATTAGGAAAAATATTTAGCAGGAGGGTGGTGAAGTACTGGAATGGGTACTTAAAGAGATGGTGGAATCTCCATCCTTGGAGGCTTTTAAGCTGTGGCTTGACAAAGCCCTGGTTGGGATGACTTAGCTGAGGTTGGTCCTGCTTTGAGCAGGGGGTTGGACTAGATGATCTCCTGAGGTCCCTTCCAACCCTAATATTCTAGGATTCTATCATTCTATGATCTGAGAGATCTAAGGAGAAATCTGAAAATAAATAATGAGCTCTCAGAAGACAGCACAAAGAGCTGTACCTGGTGCTGTGACAGACACGGGCCATGGTAATGTCTTGGTCCTTGAAAATGCTGCAACAACCACAAAAAGCTTAATTAGTTTGCAAGGTGTTGCAAGCAGGAACAACATATGCTAAAACAGAAAAAAAGTGTGCACATGCCGCAAGGAGAACAGAACATATACCAGTGAAGAAGAAGTCTTCCTAGGAACCATACATGAAGATGTAGCTCCAAGTGACTGGACTATTACAGTTCTGTTGGAACACATGGAACCTTGGTGCCTTCTAAGATGGGCACGGATACTCATTTTAATGTAGTGACAAAATCTGGTGTACAGGGTTTAAAGACAAAAATGTGGCACATTGAAAAAACAACAAACAGCAACAAACCAAACCAAACAAACAAACAAAAATCAGCGCTAATGCTCACAGCTTTCAGTGGGGAGCTGATTCCAACTATAGGTGTATCTGAGCTTAAAGTAAAAGTAAAAGACAATGTGGAAGCAAACACTTTTTCTGTATCTAGACCCCTAGCTACTTAATACGTATGTAAAAAGGGAACATTTTTATATATGTACAAGGGAAGGAATCTTTGGAGAAATGGCTGATACCAAATATTTCTCCACTCTAGATGCACCAGCTGGATTTTGGCAGGTTCTCTTGGGGGGAAAAAAATAACATGTTTGTACTTTAGTATAGCCTTTGGGAGATAGTCTGAAAAAGCAGCATCTTTTGTGTTAAGCTCAGCATCCAAAGTATTCCATACAAAAGTACATACAAATATTTGATGGTATTGAAGGTACCAAAGTATATATGGATGATGTTTTAATATGTGGATGTGTGATAGAGGAAGATGCCAGGAGGTTCCAAAGTGAGTTAGAAAGCGCTCACTCAGCAGGGTTAAAGCTGCATCAACAGAAATGTAAATTTAGAGTCAGAAAGAGAAACAATGTACCTGTGAAATGTTGATGGAACAAGAGGTACAAGCAGAATTCAGCAGGGTACAGGTGATTACTGCCAGGCCAGCTCCAACAGAAAAGAAAGGGACCAAAAATTTCTGGGAAGGGTAAATTTTGTAGGGAAGTTTGCACCCACCTTGGCTGATAAAATCAGCAACATCAAAGCATGTCTGTGTAAAAGTGCACAAAGGACGTGGGATCCCAATCATAACAAGACTTTGAAAACCTAGAGAAGTTAATAAAAAAGGCTCCAGTCCTTTGTTTTGGTTAGTCTCACAGGTTTCCAGTCTGAGGTGCTGCTCTACTCCCTTCCTTGGCATCTGTGAACTACATCATCTGGCAAATTCCAAAGGGGTAGCCGTGTTAGTCTATTGTAGAAAGACAACAGAGTCTTGTGGCACTTTTAAAGACTAACAGATTTATTAATCGCATGAGCTTTCGTGGGAGAAAATCCCACTTCGTCAGATGCTTTGAAGATCATCAGTTACTATCAAAATATCAGAGATAAAAAAGGAGGTCTTAGCCATCCTTCTTTGATGTGTAAAAAAAAATTCATGTTTTTATTTATGGGAGAGAGGTAATAAGAGAAACAGACCACAAGTCACTCATGGGTACTGCAAAAAGAAAAGAAAAAGTTAGACACTCCCACGAGGATATAGATTAGTCATTCAGTTACAGATACATGATTTACTAATGGTATGCAGGACTGGACAAGACCTGGTGAAGGCAAACACACTTTCCAGAGTTTCTGAAAGAACTGTAGAAGAATTCCATCCAGGTTTGGATATTGTACATGAGAACTTCATAAGAAAAACATGCCCAGTCTCAGATAAAATGCAGACTGTAATTGCTGATGTCACAGCTGAGGATGAGATGTTAAAAAGAATCAGCCAAGCTACATGCATGGAATGGCCGGGGCACCAGTCATTATGAGTTTAAAGGAGAACTTTCTGTTTTGGATGGGATTCTGTTCAAGGACACAAGACTAATTGTTCCAAAAGCATTACAGAAAGACATGCTAAATAGAATACTTGAAGGACAATTGGTAATAGAAAAATGAAAAAGGAGGGCTAAAGATGTTTTATACTTGCCTTTAGTGAATGTGGACACAGAAGAAATCATTAGATCTTGTGAAACATCCCAGAAATACAGAGCTAATCAAGTGAAGTATCCTATGATGATTACTCAGGAGCCTTTAGCTCCATGGTAAAGTGGGCATTGACTTCTTAACATGTGAGGGGAAAAAAACTCTGTGATGGTTTTGGATTATTTATCACAGTTTCCAGAAACAGCATTGCTAAAAGACATTACTGCAGAACACATAATTATGTGCATAAAGTCCATTTTTGCTAGACAACATATACCAGGCAGATCATGTCAGATAAAGGACCACAGTTTGATGGAGATGAGCTCAGACAACTTGCTAACAAATATGAGTTTAAACACATTACATCTAGTCCTAGATATCCACAATCTAATGGTTTAGTGGATAATGATGTGAAAATAATGTAAAGGTCTGCTTAAAAAACAGAGGAATCTAACTTGGATCCTTATTTGCTGAATTATAGGACTGCACCTTTAAAGAATGGATTGTCATTGTGGGTTGTCTCCAACAGAGGTTTTGTTCAACAGAAAATTTTAAAAATGCCTAATTTTGTGTAAACTGAGGTAAATGATAAAAATGACTTGACTATAGCTTGGTCTACCCTGGCGGTGGCTGTGGTTGACGGGAGATACACAAGCTACAAAACATAGCTTGCGTACCTCCTGTTGATATATTTATGTTCACGTAGCACAGTGTCCTCATGGAGCTGTGTCGAATGGGAGACACCCTCTCATAGACGCAGCCTTACCCTTCTCGGGGAGATAGATTCATGGAGTCAAATGGACAGCGCTCTCCAATCAACTGAAAGAGTCTATGACGATCCCTGCTGCCATGGCAATGAAGACATACACCAGGTATAAAAAAGAGAGAAAGATACACAAAAAACTTGTTATGACAGGGAGTCACAAGACCATGAACCGTTGCAGTAACACAATCAGATACGTATATATGATTGAAAAACTTGGTCACAAAAGACAAAGTGTCTTGGTCTTTTGCAAAATGGCCCCTAAGTCCTACAAAGATGTCATTCCTGAGGTACTGATATACACATAGAATCATAGAAACTGGAAGGGACCATGAGAGGTCATCGAGTCCAGTGCCCTGCACTCATGGGAGGACCAAGTACCCTCTTAAACCAACACTGACAGGTGCTTGTCTAGCCTCCCAGCTTGGTATCATATAAGTGTACTCTCTATGCCATCATCAGTGGTTTTCAAACTTTTTTTACTAGGAAAAAAATCATTTATGCCAATAATTATATCTTCGAGCAATGCATTCCTGTCTTTTGGCAGTGGCAGCAGGGGGAGCCATGACCCAGTGCCTGAGGGTCTGCGACCCAGTACTGGGTCCCACACCTAAGTTTGAAACCACTGATCTAAATCATTGGTGAAAATATTGAATAGAACTTAATTCTGATTGATGCATGTAACATTTGCACTTTGCAGAGAATTTGCGAACAAAAATGGGGACAAAATTAATCAAATCAACTGCTTGTCATGAATTATTGCAGAACATTAGGTCATGTTTTGCCTTTAATGAGGCCAAGTTTCCTACTGACTTGAATGTGATCTAGATCAGCTTGTGAAATTGGTGGCATGATGCTTTAGACCTCCAAAGCATAAAGTAAAAAAACTAGATTTTGTCCACCACTTTCTGAGACTTCATTAAAACCCTGATATATATTTGACTGGCTTAAATTTGGAGATGATTGACGGCCTTTTTTATGGATTTCCTTGCTTTTCTGGGTTACTTTTGCTCGGAACATTAATGCCATCTGAATGTAGCTTTTTGCAGTTTAGCAGATGTAAATTTATTCTGTATTTTCAGTATTATATGCTGCTCTTATCTGAATGTTACAGTCAGTAGAATAAATATTAGAAGACAAGTCCTTGGAGAGATCCTGTGTATACACAAGTTAAGCACTCCAGCCACTGGCTAATCCTGGCAAGGAATTTTAAAACACGGATTATTCTTGTATTAATTACGAGAGATAACTGGGGACTAGTAAACACAAAGAGGGGTGGGGAGACCCTCCTTCTGAGTATTAGTACCTAATCTCAATAAATATGCACATGAGGAAGTCCCACTATAATTCTTCCTAACAAGCCTCGGTAACAATGCTCATCAAGGGTCAGCAGCAGAAACTAACTTTCAGCACCAGCTCACTTGTGCTAAAAGAGTAACTCGAATGCCTGGCAGCAGTATTAGGTTTTAACACCTCTGTAGGTGAACTCATAGAAAGGGATACTACACAGCTGGCCAGAGTATTACATGTCCCTCCCTCCCGCCATGTTGGGAGAAACTCAACCCATGTATCCAACGCTCTTAGTAGTTGAAATCCTCATAAAAGCTAATCTCTTTTTAGTGATCTCTTCTCCGAGCCACCACTGAAGATGGAACAGATAGGCTTCTGCATCAAAAATACAAGCCTTAATCACTTGCACTGAAGCAGTGTTCTCAGTCTTTTTGATACACAGGTTGACTTTTTGCTGTCTTCCTAAATTGTCTCAAGGGCTACGTCTACACTACAAAAAATTAGGTTGACTTTGTTAAGTCGACCTAATAAGGTTGACTTTAAGTTGACCTAAAGTCAACCTTATTAAGTTGACCTAACAAAGTGGTTTCCCTGAATGGGGACTTAGTAAGTCAACCTAACTGCCCTTAAGTTGACCTAATAAAGTGGACGTAAGTCGACTTAATGAAAGCCTGGTGTGCACAGGGCCTAAGTTAGGTCGACTTAAGCCTCCTTAAGTCGACCTAACTTACAAGTGTAGAGATAGCCAAGGAGGTCTCAGGGACCGCCTCCATTTCCAGGGCTGGTTTTTGAGAAACACTGAATTAAAGGACTAATTCCATTAACTCAGAACAGTAGTAGGCTCTTTTTCTCTATGTGGACCAGCTACTGAAACATTCCCCATCCTGCTTCAGCTTGCATCTTCTTGCTGCTCCTCCATGAATAAGTTACACCAGGTTAGCCTCCTTTACTCATCCATAAGTTTGTGTAAGTAGTTTCTAATGAAGTTCAATTAAGTGTAAGGAAGTGTAAGTCAGCAGAAAGTGGATTCACTTGTATCTCCTTACATAGCACTTCTAACTTCTGCTCTTCATGTAAGCCTCTCTTGTCTTGAATGTTCTAGCCTAATTTTACAGACTTTATGACATCCCAGGGCCATCTCCTCAACTTTTGGAAATGGGCATGGGAACCACAAAAGCCAAAGGAGCTACTTTGATTTATACCTGTTGAAGAGCTATCCCTGATAAGCATCTAGATTTTTGCTTCCTGATCTGGACTATCTCAAGCAAATTCCACCTCAGCGATTCTATCAGGAGGAAACAGTTCTAAGTTCCATCAGAAGTTTAGTGCGAAGGCTACCAGCATAACCTACACAGAGATATGCTCAATCAATACATCCCAGGCCAAGCTAACCATACCTCCTATTTGATTAGCAGCAATTCTAGAACAGGCCCATCCAGAGTATGTATGGAAGAAAAAATGAGGGGCTTCACACAACCCATCCTTACTCCCAATGGGCTTCTTGCTGGTAGGTGTCCGATGCAAGGGACTAAATGCAGTTTAGGTCCAAATTCTGCAAAGCACTTAAGCATGTGCTTAAGTCTCCCCTCATTCATCACAATATCTACGCGTGTGCTTAATATAAAGCATGGGATTGACTGCTAAACTGGAGTTTTAGAGTGAGTCTATACTTGTAAATTAAGATGACTTAAGCTTGCTTAAGTCAACTTAATTTACTCTGCGTCTACACTACACTTTTCTTAAGTCGACTTAAGCAGCTGCTTAAGTCGACTTAAGGAAAAATTAAGTCGACTTTGTTAAACCTAGTTTAAAGTCAACTTTAGGCTTAAGTCGACTTTCTAAAGTCAACTTAAGCCAATGTAGATGTGGAGTAGCCCTAAATCGACTCTAAGTCAACTTAGGGCTACTCCAGGACTCCCCCACTGCCCTCCCTGCCGGGGGGTGGCACAGGTGGAGCCTGGCATGCCCCCCACAGGGCAGGGCAGAGCCCTGCCCACCCTGCCCCTATGCCCTGACAGGGTCCCTGTCCCTCTTTGCCCCATTGTACCCAGGTACAATGGGGCAAAGGCTGAGCTCCCTGGCACTTGGCAAGAGGTGCCCCCCCCACCACCGTGGACCTCTCCCAGGTCCACCTAGCCCCTAGAAGTCAACCTAAGCATCCAGTGTGGACGCTCTAGGTCAGGGGTCGGGAACCTATGGCTCGCGAGCCAGATGTGGCTCTTTTGATGGCTGCATCTGGCTCACTGCCAAATCTACCCGGCCCCCGCCCCTGCTGCGGCCTGCCCCATGCGTCCGGGGCAGCGGGGTGGCCACAGCTGGGGCAGGCTCCCGGTCTCCCACCCGCCGGCCGCCTCAACTTCCCCGCCTGAAGCCGACCCCGCCCCGCCCCCGTTCGGGTCCCCGCCGGTGCTCCCTCCCAGCTGCGCAGACTCCTGCTGCGGCCAGGCTGGGGAGATTCAAAACTCCTGCCCTGAGCATGCTCAGAGAGAGCATGCTCAGGGTGGGAGCGGCCTGGCCGAGAAGCAGCTCTGCCGGCCATCACTGCAGCTGCGAGCCTCCGGCCAGGTAAGGGGGCTGGGAAGGGGCTGGAGGGAGGCCTGGAGAGGGGTGGGGGGGACAAGGAGACTGGTGGGGGCCGGGGCCGGGGCGGCCGGGGCCGGGGCCGCCGGGGCCGCGGGGCTGGGGCCAGGCTAATCCACGGCCCCGGCCTCCCAGCACGGGGCTGGGATCGGCCTCCGGGGCTGGGGTGAGCTCCCCCCCACTGGCAGCTACCCAGGGCCACGGGAGGGTCCGGCAGCCTTGGCTGGCTTGCTTGCTTTCTTTGCTTTCTTCCTCTCTCTTCCTTCTCTTCTTTCCTTCCCCTTTCTTCTTTTCTTCTTTTCTTCCTTCTTTCTCTCCCTTCCTTCTCTCTTTTTTCTTTCTCCCTTCCTTTTTCTTTCTTTCTTTCTCTCCTTTGCTTTCCTTTTTCTTTCCTTCTTTCTCTTCTTTCCCTGCCTTCTTTTTTCTTTCTTCCTCTCTTTCTCTTCCTTCTTTCTCTTTTTTCCTTATTTGTCTTCCTTTTTTTCTTTCTCTTCTTTCCTTCCTCTTTCTTCTTTCTCTTCCTTTTTCTTTCTTTCTTTCCTCTTCCTTCCTTCCTCTTCCTGTTTCCTCTTCTTTCTCTTTCTTTGCTTCCTTCTTTCCTTTCTCTTCCTTCTCTTCCTTTCCTTCCTTTCCTTTTTCTCTTTTCCTCTCCCCTGCCTTCCTTTCTCTCCCCTGCCTTCCTTTCTCTTCCCTGCCTTCCTTTCTCTTCTTTCTCTTCCTCTTCCTTTCCTTTTTCACGTTTAACGGATGGAAGTCTCAACGCCTGCATGAAGCTTAACCTCACCACGTGTCAACCAGACTACAAAGCCATCAGCAAAACCATGCAGCACCAGAAGTCGCATTAATGGTAAGAAGTACTTTATTCATCATTGGTTAGCAACAGCATAACAATGTTATTAAAAAGAATTCAGAGACTTATTGTACTTTAAAAGTGTTGGTCTTACATAAAATGCACACATTTACTTGTATTTAGTTTTAAACATATTGTATGGCTCTCACGGAATTACATTTTAAAATATGTGGCGTTCATGGCTCTCTCAGACAAAAAGGTTCCTGACCCCTGCTCTAGGTCGACTTTGTAAGTTCCCTCCTAAGTCAACTTAAAATTTAGGTGTGGACATGCTAAACCGACCTAAATTAACAAGTGTAGACATAGGCTACGGTACCTAAATCCCTTTAAGTATCTGGACCTAATTCCCACTGAATGCATCTGACTGTGCAGTCCAACAAATAAGTATTTTAAGCTAAGACCTTCTTGAGTATTAATTTTCATAACAGGAAGGGTTGGCAAGCTCTAAAGCAGTGAGATTATATACATTGATTGTCAATTACACTTCTTAAAGACTACATAAAAGAGGAAGAAGTGAGAACACTGTGTGTCAAATCAGCATTCCCTTTACATTTAATCAGCCAGTTATGTTAATTAAATATGAATTGATTGTAAAAGGCATTAATTGAGATTTAAAAGAGATACATTTAGGCACCCATGCAATTAACTCAAAATAACAGAGGCAATAAATGTGAAATCTTATTAATACAATAACCTTGCAAGGATCATTTGGAGGGCTTTTCCCCTCCTCCCCGTTCATTTGCATAGAGCTTGCTAGCACATTACATATCAATTAACATACATTCGTAAGATGATATCCATTTTTAATTAACCGCTCTTTCCCTCTCCATGGCAGTGGCTCCCCCTTGGAGAAAGACACTTCCTCCATGACGTTCCCTGTAGCTCAGCTCTTCAATCTCATAGCTTTTCTTTCTACACCTTCCCTTTTGACTAACTTCTACCCTTTATTTACTTTGTTCTGTCCTGATGATTTTGCTCTGTGCATGCAAAGGTGCACATTCCCAAAAGAGGCTTCTCAATTCGGCTGCCACCGTTTTGGGTGTCCAACTTGAGGCCCTTGGAGGAGGCCTTAGTTGTGGAGATATTGCTGCAGGCAGCAGCAGATGAGGTACTGGAATGGGAATCAGGTGAGCAGGAGTACTCAGCTAGTGTGTGACTTTAGGCAATTCACTATCTCTTTTTGTTTTGCTTAATAAAATTGTGGTTCTATGGTCCATGCAGAAAGCGGTGGATTAGCAGCTCGTGGAATATTTTCCACTGAATATATTTCTTTGTGGAGAAAAAGATAGGTTTTTCCTCTTTTATCAATTATTTTTCCAATATGGAACCCTTCAAAGCTAATTACTAGATATGCTCAGTTATGTGTTATCTCTTATAGCTACTGTACAAGGGAAAAAGCAAAGCTAAGACAGAATGATTAATGATTTAACAAATATATTATTTGTTATCTATTGTAGATGGATTTTTTTAAAGTGTTGTTAATGAACAATAGCCATGCTGTGTTTATTCCAGGGAGATTGCACTCCCAGAAATCAAATGGGAACAAAACTGGGAGACAAGAGGTTTTCCCATCTGTTGAGAGTCTAAGATTTCAAACCTTTTCCCAGTCCCATATTGTGACCAAATGACAATTATTTGAAAGCATGTCGTTATCTGATTATCTGCCAAAAAATTCAGATCTGATCAACTGAAATGTTCCATTTCAATAATTTTGAAATGTTTCATTTCCATTTTTACCTTTTAAAATGCATTCCTTTAATTATTTTTACCTTTTTCTGAGTATAAATTGATTCAAATGTTGAACTGAAGAGTTGTTTCAAACTGAAAATGTGAAAACTTAATATTTTGATAATTTAGAATGTTGTTTTTTTCTTTTTCCAATTGTGAGATATGTTGAAAGAAACCCCTTCCTGTAAACTGCTTGGGTTTCAATGTATTGGCATTTTCCAATGAAAAAATATTTGGTCAGAAAATTCCGAATCAGATGCAGAATGCTTGGATACTAATTATGTTGATGCTCCTACGTCAACCTGAAGTTCTGTGTTGCACTATGTGACATATTATACTTCACTTGTAAGTTCTTGGGAGCAGAGACCAATTTTTCCATGATAATGTTATGTCTAACAAAATGGTGTTCTGGCCCTTGACTGGCCTTCCTATATGCTACTTGAGCACACATTAACAATAATTATTATACTTTGCTTTATGAAGGATCTACCCCACAAAGCTTGGAAGCCCATGCCTAACTTTAAATGTGTGAAAACATTCCATTAAAATCAATGGAACATAAGCATAAGCTTAATGCTTTGTTGAATTAAGGCTATAAACATGAGAATAACCTTAAGCATATGTATAGTCCCATTGACTATGAGGAAGCTTAAGCATGTACTTAAAATCACATACTTAAGCAGTTTCCTGAATTGTTGCCAAATTCCTTCATCCACATCACAAAATCCTTACTTGTCTTTTGTTGCCTGGAACTTAGCTGGCTGAATCTGGTTGGTAATGACTTGTAAATTTCCTTGAAAATAGTGTGATTAATGATAGAGTTATATAACTGCACTTATAGATAAAATATAGTTATAATAATACGACATGGATAATGTGTGTCTTATTCCTAACCATCCTATTTCCCTTCTCTTCTATCCGTAGGAACCACATTTAATTCTCCAAACTACAATGCCTAAGGCTTAGTTGTGTCAGAGCTACACAATATGTAGCTAAGTGGACACAGCAAATTAAAGGACAGGTGAAATCCATACATTCATATCTGTATCTTTCTTTCTTCCTTTTTCCTCTGTCTCTCTTCTTGAAATAGCTTGGGGAGAAGCATTTGTTTAAATAGCATTTCTAGCAAATGCATCACAATTATACATTCCCAATTCAAGTCAGTTACATCGACAGAAAGGAAAGAGAAAAAAAAGACCTGTCAAAAAAGAAACAGAGTAGAAAAATGAACTGAGAAAAATATAAATGACAGACAAATGAGGCTGAATTTCCTGGGGTGATTTTGAGCAGCATAGTTATGTCTAATTTTTACATAAGTTGAGTTAACATTTATTTGACGGGAAGTGTATAAATCTTAGAGCTGTGCAGACAAAGTTCTGTTTCATGAAGTATTTGGAGATTTTGAAATGTAGCTTCATTACAAATTGGAATGAAATCTAAAAATTTTGAAATTCTCACATAGGCAAATTTCAGAATAGTATTGCAATGCCTATAATATTGGGAAAAGTCATTTCAAAATGGAAAAGAGAAACATTTCATGCTGAAAATGTCAAAGTGCGATGTTTCGACTTTGTCAGATTTATTTTTTCACAGGGTTTTCTTTCAAAATGAAATTCCAATGAAGTAGGCCTAATTTCATGAAGTAGTTGGAATTTGGCAGAACAATATTTTCCACTAGAATATGGTTCCATTGAAATTTCTCCAACCAGATGTAGTGTGTGTTTGTAGTTATATGAAAGGGAATGAGAGACTCAAAAAACACAGTGCCTGCCCTAAAATCTGTGCTAAGGTTGTAGGTGGACATGACTGCAGTGAATCAGCTCTGTGATATTCATCCCTACAACCCTGTTCCCTCGTTTAACTGACACAAAATGCATGTGTGACAAAGATGCAGGGGAACAGTTTATTTCTAAAGACTGATCATTCCTGTGTTTTAGTTTCAACAAGAAAAGACCATGACATGATAAAACCCAGGCTAGGGTTTCAATTAATGATAGCAGGGAGCAAGGAACCAATTGATTCCCTTTTTTCTCTGGTTGACCAATGGCCAAACAGAACACTCAGAGAGAGGAGCAACCAACCCATTCACACACATCTCCCTTCCTTCTAGAGCTCTAAACCTTGCAATGAAGTCTGGCATCCATTACATTTGTTGGGTGGCATTCTTATAATAGCAGATTTATAGTTCAAGTTGACTAGATTTCCATTTAAAGCTCAACTGTTCTAATGCTCTAAAATCTGTTAATCATATTGTCTTGAAATTTGGACTGCATCATGGTAGCAAAAGATACAGTCACAGACCCAAATTTGAAGGCTTTTTTTTCAAGACGTTCCTGAGATACAGGCTCTGGGAGAAAAAAACATCTTTTCATATAGTTGACATATGCTGAAAACATTTTTTCCTCACAGATAGAGATTAAATCAGGGCTCAGATCATTACAGAAGGGTCTCAAATGCCCAAGACTTACCCAAACTGATTGCCTGGCATCCACTAGGCTTTGTGGGAAAATAAATTTAAAACGATATTTGAAAAAGAGTTGACTTCTCCAAGTAGGACTGCACCATGTAATTCAAAGGTTTACACACTTATTTGCACACTCTGTGGAGTATGCTGAGCATGAGCAGAAAGAAAGGCAATCTGGAAAACAACCTGGCCATTGTAGGACCACTGCGTTTCCATAGATCTGGTCTCAAAACAAGCATCACCCCATTCGCTAAGAGCTCAAATCCATTCCAAGCCTAAAATTAAAATAACCAGGTGTGTTTCTCCCAACTGGTTCTACAAGGAGGAGTGGCTATTTTGGAGAAATCTGAGTAGATTAGGCGATGAAACCATTTTTGGAAAGAACTTAAATTGCACATGCCAATGAAGGGAGGAGTGATTAGAGGTGTAAGGGTAGGCAGTAATAGAGGCAGAGGTATTTGGATCTTCAGTGATTGATGGGGTATTATGGAGAGGGGAATAAATGGTGATGTGGGGTAGGTAAGGGAAGAGGCACTTAGGGGAGGGGGGCTCAGGGAAGGAGATGTCAGAGACTGGAGGAGAAGGTGGGAGGAGTTGGAGAATGTGAGGATATAGCAGAGGAAGTTGGGCGTTTCAAGGGCGAAAGAGCCAATCATCCTTGAATTCTCCCTGTCCATGTGCATGCTGGAATCTGGGAGAACCCTATCCTTCTACAAGAGTCTGATACTGGCTCCCTGCCTGCTCCATATTCTGGGGGACCATATTCCTTGTGAGGTATCTGAGCCCTTTTTCCTTCCCCACATCTGAGCTGGGATGAGGGTGGAGGGAATGAAGGGGACACAAGTTTAAACATTGGAATCCAGAAAATGAAAAGTTAAGATACACATAATGTGTGTATGGTGGTGGTGAGGTGGGGGAAGAGTGTTTGGGGATGGTCCAGTCTGGAAGCGGGGCAGAGGGGATGGACATTGAGCATGCCTGGTGGCAGAAGCTAGGTTGCTGAAACAGGGGAAGGAGACCCAGTGGAGGATACGTTGTGGGAATGGAGGGCCCCATCTCAGTGTGAAGCTCCAGCTACATAAACCAAGGTAGGGAGCATCCTTCCAGGAAACGTCTGCCTGTGATGTATACACAGCAGGACACAGCAAAGAACAACTTCTTACATGTTGTCTACATGGGTGAAGGAGATAGGAGGCGGAGGGGGAGCCGGGAACACTAGCAAGGGGTACCTGTTGTGAGTAATGATTGGTCAGGGGATGCAGAAGGCAGAGTCAGAGCACATGTATTATGAGCATTTTGGGATATCACTCAGGACAGAGTTAAGATTGTGTGAGCGTTCACTTTAGCTATATTTCTTGGCTTTTCAATATTTCAGTTATGTTGAAATCGATGCTCTGGAAGAGCATGAGCTACCACTGGCAACCTTTTCTTTGCATTAGAAAAGCATTTTTACCATTTAAGACTCTAAGGACCTAACAATACCCTTTCAGTACATGTGCACTGCACCACCTCTTTGCTCAATATCTCGTGTCTGTTCCCCTCTGAGCCCCTTCCGTGCAATGCCGCCACGTCCACACACCCTTTGTTATTTCTCTTTGTATCACAGTGGTCCCATTGTGATAGGCACCATCCATACACATAGTAGGAGATAGTCTCTGTCCTGAAGATATTGAAATCCAAACAGATCAAGAGATGATTATTAGTTCCTGCTTTTCAAATGGGGAATTGAAGCCCAGAGAAACAGAACCCTAGTTCAGTTGTGCCTTAACCACAAGACCATCCTTTTACTCTCCTCTGGTTTTACTCATAGAATACAATCCTTCATTGATGAATCCTGCTAGTCTTTGTCATTGTCCCTACAAGGAATTATTAACAAAAAGGAAGATGCAAAAAAAAAGTGTGGACTCAACAAAGTGCGCACTGACCATTGCTGCTCTTTCACATGATAATCCCAGAACCCCATTCATCATCTCTTGTCTTCCCATCATCCACTTTTATTATATATACCTGTCATTCTGCGCTGAGTCCGCTACAGGGTGAATTCCAGAGACTTTCTATTAAACAACCTTCCCTTTCTATAGGGTAGGTGGATTTCACAGTACAATGTACATCAGGACTGTACAATATAAGGACTATTCAGCCCACTGTCCACTAGCTATATTGAAAGCATCTGAAGGCTGCCAGTAGGAAAATATATGCAGAACTTCTAAATGTGCCCACTTGAGTTGTTTTTTTATGCCAGTTTTCTTTTGTTTTTAATTCTATCTTTTTCTTTTTCTGCAGGAAGGTTCATCTCCTTCCCAGCTTCAGAAATGATTGACCTGCAGGGCTTAGGAATTAAACAGCTGCAGCTCCACCATTGGCATAGAGCCTGCATTCTGCAATCTTCAGCCTCATTTCCTCGGCTACCATACACTCCAAGCAGCTGAATGTCATTCTAGGCCAGGAATACTGGATTTCAGCACGGAGGGAGCAAAGCAATGACTTCTCCTTATGCTATTTGGATGAAGCTTCAGGGCAAAGTGACCTCACCAGACTTTTGTGGGTGTCTTAGTTATTTGTCAGATGGAAGATCACTGATCCAGGTGGCACTAAGGCTATGTTTACACTAGAAAAGTTAAGTCGACTTTATTATGTCGACTTAATAAGGTTGACTTTAAGTCATCTTAAAGTTGACCTTATTAAGTCAACTTAACTTTTCTAGTGTAGACATAGTCCCTTGTCAACCTTATTAAGTCGACTTAACACTTTAAGTCGACTTAATAAGGTCGATTTAGGCGCTAATCCCCGTCCACACCGGCTTTAAGCGACTTAAGGAGTTGACTTAAGGCTTAAGTCGACCAAAAACCAGGTGTTATTAAGTCGACTTAAGCTTTCCTTAAGTTGACTTAAGAAAATGCTTAAGTCAACTCAAGAAAAGCCCACTGTGGACGCGGCTTCGTTTAGGTTGACTTAAGCCTCCTTAAGTTGACCTAAGTAGCCAGTGTAGACGCACCCTAAGAGAGTGTTGACAACTTTCACACCAGTTTGTGGTATGTTTCTACTCCTCACCCATGTATTTGGTCCCAATGCTCCTTGGCACTAAAGATACATTTTTAACTAAGTGTGAAGCTTTGGCTTGACATCCATTTCCTCTGGCCTCACTTATTATAGAAAACATGTCTGCCTCGCTCTTCTGGTTGGCAGAGAGCATTTGGCTGGTCTAGGAACTCATCAGTCCAGCTGGAAGCAGAAATGCCAATATTAGCTCAGTGTTTTGTTCAACAACAAGTCAAGCTTCCTTTTTTGGAAGGAATTCTGAGTAATTTAAGATGGCAGGCTATTTTAATCTGATTCAATACATTATGGGACACATCTCATCTTAAAAATCAGAAGAGTTGGATCTGGAATGATTTTGGCCACTCCTGATTAGAAAACAAGCTAGCTTTGCAAAGATATGTTCTTTATAAAAAGGCCAGCAAGATCATCGGTCAATGGAGTTCAACAGCTACTCCTTTGAAAGCTTTCTAGTTCTGCAGGTTTCAGTCACACTAGGGTTCCAAGAAGATCATGGTCCTTCCACAGGATTCTTTGAGTCCTGTTAGTTTGGATTAAGGTAGGAAAATCTGCTTTGCTTCTGCTATGCTGGTATTTCCAATTCTTTCTGCAACCAAAAAGCAGAGAGTCATGTGACAACAAAACAAAAAGAGACCACATTTTTTCAGCTTGGTGAAAAGAATTGAGAATTTGTTAGAGTATTTTTCTTCATCAGAACAGAGGGCTGCTATTCAGTAATGGCAGCAAATTCACCACCATCAGAGCAATCTTCCCTGAAGTTAATCCCTGAAGACTACCTGGCAAGTAATGTAGCGCTGAGTTGATGCGAGGGTATTTTCTGTTGATTCAGTACACTGAAGAAACCCCAGTAATTAGGTGTTAGGCAGTCAAAGGGAGATACCCAAGTTATTTTATTACGCCCCTTCTGCAGACGGGGCAGTTACCAGCCTTACATCAATCAGGCAATATCTGGGAATCGTCAGATACATGCAGGGTTAAATGTCAGGGCTAAAATATGACTTCCGCCATCTACTGGCTATTACCATTACATATCTTCCGTTAATACTACATGGGTAATAGGTGGTTTGTTAAGTAGTTTGTTAGCCAATAAATCCACTTTATTCTGTTACCCGTGTCTCTGTGTTTGTTGCTGCTGAACCCTCGAACCTCATCCCACTGGAGAGGGGAATACACTTCCTTCAACTGCCACCAAAATCCTTCTGCAGTGTAGACCATGGATGAGTCAACCATCCCTAATCTCTGTACAACACAAGAATATTGGTTCTACAATACAGAACTTTTAAAATTCGTTAACAACATAAAGTGTGTAGACTGAAAGCTCATCTCTTTCACCAGCAGAAGTTGGTCCAGTAAAATATATCTCACTCACCTTGTCTCTCTAATAACCTGCAACCAATTTGGCTATAACAACACTTTGCATAGAAAGTTCATTAATGTACCTTTAGGACCATTTCTGGTTTCTGTTGGTGCAGAGTACATGACATTACTCAAGAAAAAGAACATTCAGCAAGTTCTATTTGAAAGAAGGAACTTAATAATTTTTTGGGTGGATACCTTAAAAATGGTCTTTTTGTAACTCCAAAAAGAAGCCTATTTATGAATTAAAATTGACTTGCAAGAGAACTATGTGACATTTTCCAGTTTTGCTTTTTTGAAAGTAAAAATGTGAAGGAAAAACAAAACAAAACAAACTTTGGCCATCAGGCAACTCAGAACAAAGTGATGTGAATTTTCACACACTGCAAAATCTTTCTGATCACCTTTCTTCAGGCTGCCTAAGAAATCTGAATGTTGGGCCAAATTCCTCCCTGAAATACCTCCCATTAATGTCAAGTGGCTAAGTGGAAACAGAAAAGGCCTGATTCAGATGTCACTTACTCCACTCAAAAGCCATTATTCAGGAAGGTAGTTAAGTACATGCCTAAGTTTAAGCATCTGAGCAGTTCCATTAGAATCAATAGGAACATTTCCATGGTGCAATTCTCATGGAAGTCATTGGTAGCTCTGCCATTGACTTCAGTGGAGCCTCAATTTCAGCCACAGGGAATAAAGTTAATCATGTGTATACATTTTTGCAGGTTTGGGGCCTAAATCAGGAACAACTGCACAGACTCTAATGGAGCTGCATGCCTGTAAAGCAGCTGTGAGGTCGCAACGATATGGAGAGAGAATAAGAAATGTATACAGGAAGGTTCTAGAGCAAATCTCTGCCAGAAGTGCAAAAAGAACCTAGGTTCCCTGATTTTCTATTATGTTTTAATCACAAGACTCTCACTGAACCACCCCTGTTCTGGAGGGAGGGATGAAGGATTGTTGACAGGATTACTGTCAAAATAACAGTTGTCAGATTGACCCTCTCATTTTCAGAAGGGAAATGGTCTTTTCCTCAGAGTCTGCGGGAATGTTTTCCAGTAGCTTTCAGTCTGGCTGGGGTAAGAGAGAGGTTGTGATGGGGTGTTTACCCTTCACTTGTCTGAAAAGGGTTAATGTCAAGTGAGAAGGATGATAACAAACCCAACAAGCCACATCTGAGTGGAATCAGGTGCTCTGTAATCTCCTAACTCAGTGAGGAAGACCTGCAGAGGAGGAACAGCTGGGCTGGGACTAAAAAGACAGGAACTGGGAAGCAGAAGGGAGGTGCAGGAGCTCTCTGGGCAAAAAAAGGTGTGTTTGGAGCTCTAGAAATAAGTAGCCTACAATTTACACTGTGGGATGAGGGAGTTTTGGGTGGAAAACCCAGGGAAGGGGGACAGCCAGAAGGTAAGGATAAGCACAAAGAAAAGCAGCAAGGTATATGACAGTTCAGACCTTGGGTGCTGTTCAGATGGTCCCTGAGTTAGAACTTGGTATAGAGGATGTGCCTAGATTCCCCAATCAGCCACTGTGAAAGTGACACAGACCAGGAAATGGAAAGCAGACTGCCTGGAACAGTTTGCCCTGAAAGACTTTGGTACTCAAGAAGGTGAAAGCATATAGAGAGACCTGGCTGGAGAGCTGAGTGACAAAGAATAGGCTGAAGCTCATGGAACGAGGAGGGGCTGCACATAGAGAGAGGTGAAAAGATAGCATGCAACTAAAGGACGGTGTGTCGACTTTGTGAACTATTCCCCAGAGTGACCAGAAGGAGATGCCATCCCAGTGGTGAGAGGAGCACACCGTCACAGAAGGGATTAGTATATTATAATAACATGCAATTTTCTAAGCTTGCAGGCACACTTGGAAGAATGATCTGGTTGCATAGATTTCACTGAAATAAAGCCAGACGGGGAGAGCTAATGGGACTAGGGCTGATTTGCTATTCATACAGGGCAGAGGGAAGGACACATGGTTAAGCCCTGAATGTAGTCCTACGGGGTAAAACTGGGATGGCAGAGAGATACAGTGACCAGGTATCCCAATCTCATAGGGACAGTCCCAATATTTGGGGTCTTTTCTTATATAGGTACCTATTACCCTCCATCCTTTGTCCCGATTTTTCATACTTGCTAGCTAGTCACTCTACAGACAGGTTTCTGCAGAGCTTACTTAAACTTTCCAATGGCTGCTTGAACCCAAAAGACTCTTGGTTAGATGACTCAAAGATAACTGCCAGCCCTTCACTTCTACCATTCTGTGTTTTAGAAGCAGGATGGTAGGAGGCAGCATGTCCAGTTATAGAGCTGGAGTTTTGTTGTTCAAATAAACCATAGCCTCTTGCTCGTTCCAGAGGCCAGGTGTGAATTATAGACCTATCTCAGGCTATGTACACACGAGAACACTTGTCCCGCAATAAGTTATTGCGGGACAAGGAAAGCGCTATAAATATAGCACTTTCTTGTGTACACACGTGCTGTTTCTTTCGCAAAGGAGCATTCACCATGTGAATGCTCCTTTGCGAAAGAAGAACAGTGCATGGTGGGCACCTGTCCTACCATGCGCTGCCCACAGCCAGCCCCCTAGCCCAGCTGCAGGGCTTCCGGTGGCAGCGGGGGCTGCGTTGCCAACCCCCGCTGTCATCCGAAGCCCCAAGGCTGAGCTGGGG
>ML685764.1:37933631-37949458 GCA_007922175.1 Pelusios castaneus
CACTGCTCTGCTAGAGCAGTGAAATTGACATGTATGTCAATATCACTGCTCAGATAGAGCAGTGAAACTGACATATTTGACTGCTCCAATGTCCCAGAGTGGCCTCAATTGGCACTCGGGGACATTTCCGGAGGCTGTCTATTGTGCAAAATGAGTACACATGAGCATTACCGCGGAACAGCTGTTCTGCGGTAATGCTACCACTCTCGTTTTGAGTGGTTTAACTGTTGCGCGGCAAGAGGGTGTTGCCACGCAACAGAGAAATTGATCGTGTGTACGCTATTGGCTTTATTGCGTGGTGAGGAGTCTTACCGCGCAATAAAGTGATTGTGTGTACATAGCCTCAGTACAGTTTTGTTGCTCAGGGGTGAAGAAGCCACACCTCAAGTGACATTGTCATACTCACCTAACCCCTCTGTAGGCTGCACTACCTCGGTAGGAGAACTCCTGCTTCGGCAGCTCAGGGCGGTGGATTACTTATGCTGATGGGAGAAGGTCTCCCATTAGAATAGGAGCAACACAGCTGTGCCAGTGAAGCAACCTGCCCAAGGGCTCACATGATCTACAGCTTTCAAACCTTTCCATTAACATACAAATGTTGCTATTTCCACCCAAAAGAAGACTGGATCTACTATGGAGACTTAAATCCTGGGGTTTGATTTTCCGTTGCCCGGGTGCTTCGTCTTAGCATTAAAGCCAGAGCAAAGTCTGTGTAAACTCCTCCCATTCCTCTCTGGCCTTGTATACTCACCTTGTCCTGGTGGGGACAGTGACACCAGGGGCAGAAACAAGGGTAATGGTACTTCCCCCCTTCGCTTGTAAAGCTTGTTGGGATGCTCTGGAAGTGTGAAACATTGTTATAGTTCACCTCCCCGAGCCAGCAGGCAGAACAGTGAGAAGCGTGCAGAGACAGCAGTATGCTAAGGGTTGCGGGAGGTGGGAGTGGGATTCATTCCACTGACTTAAGTGGACTTTGGATCAAGCCCTAAGTGATTTTATCTTAGGGATCGTGGTTCCAATTTCATTGTTCCCAGCAGAATGTCTTAGCCTGCAGCTTACAATACCTCAAGCATTTAGTGGTGCTATATTTGCTCACGCATGGCCAGGTGCTTGGAGAATAGATGCTATCATAGCTGTTTAAGTTTCTAGTTAACTACCCCAGCAGGACAATAGACTTTACAAGCCGTTCTGATGAGGCCATTAGATAGACTGCCATCAGCGCTAATTAACACGACTAGAGTTGTTGAATGTATTTGCAAAGTGCTCCCGTCAGCTCCCCAACTCAGAAGTGTGTTGCCTTATAAACTACCTTGCAAATTCATCACACCCAGCAACGACATCACTTCCCTGCAAAGTCCAAGGTTGTCAAAAAAAAAGGGGGGGGGGAGGGCATTTTCTACTTCACTGTCCATGGGGAAGATTGGTGTTTCAATAGCTCATTTTGTGCAATGAGCTCATTGGTGTAGGATGACATGAAGGGTGGGTGTGGTAAAAACATGCAGAAATTCAGCTGCTCTGGGATATTGTAGACATGCAACATCCACCCCATGCAATATCAGTGCCTGCTTCTTCTTGGGGTTGCTAGTCCAATGACCCTGTTCTTTGTTATTGGTGATGACAGCGGTTATGGTAGTATACTTTCTGCTGTGATTTCATTAGGCCCCCTTGTTCATTACTTATATGGGAGTGTGAAAGGGTGCTCATCTCACCGCTAGGATGCTGGCTACTCTGGGGAATAACCAACACTCCTTCCCGTGGCTGCATGCAGTCTTTCTCTGTCCAAAGGGGTAGCCGTGTTAGTCTATTGCAGAAAAACAGAATCCTGCGGCACTTTTATATCTCTTAGTCCTTAAAAGTGCCACAAGACTCTGTTGTTTTTCTGCAGTCTTTCTGCCTCGTTCACTAGGTCTGTCCCCTCTTTTTCGCTCCAGGAGTTGCTGCTGCCTCTTCATGACTCAGCTCTAGGGCCAGTTCACTACACACACCCCTTCTGGGGTACTAAAGGCTTCTTCAAGAATTCTGGGCAGCCTGAGCCTTCCCATTTGCTGCTTCATAGACCCACTTGCTCCGTGACTGCCAGGGAAACCTTGACTCACCCTAAGCTCCAGGTTCCGGCTCAGGGACCTGCTAGACAGCAGTCAAAGGCTATTCCCTTTTAGACCTTACTGCCATTCTCTGCATCCTGTGTCCTACCTTCCTGATGCACCCAAGCTTTGCCAGCTCAAACACACCTTCCTTCTCCCAGAGAACGACTGTTGACTTTCCAGCTGTCCCTACCCACACATCCAATTTCCTAGCTTTAGAGTCCCAGCTCTGCTCCTTGCTTCTCAGCAGGGCTCCCTCCCTCAGGCAAACAGACAGAGTCCTGTGGCAGACTTTTTGTTCACAGAGGCCTGATTCAAAGTCCATCAAGTTAATTCGAACTAACTAAAATTAGTTCGAATTAACTAATTTGAACTAACTTTTGTAAGTGTAGACATAGCCCTAGAGACTCCACTAGCTGTTCCCAGGGTTGCTCCTGCCTCAGCGCCACAAGAAACTGTTCCCTTTTCTCTGATGCTAAGGTACAACTTGATCTACAGCAGCAAACCTTTTTTAGCTGCTGATTGTAACCACTCATACCCTCTGAGCTGCTCTACACATTTGTAACACATTCATTTGGGGAAAAACAAACAAGGAGTCCTGTGGCACTTTTAAAGACTAACACATTTATTTACCGCATGAGCTTTCATGGGAGAAAATTGTGGATTACACTTAGAACAGACTGGAATTTCCCTTTCTCAGGAGAACTCTCATCTGGTTACTAATGCCTAGCAAGAGCCCTATTATATCACATGCATGATGCAAAGTGACCATAACTGAAAAGAAAATCCAGTGTAAAATCAAAAGCAAAAAAAAGAAGTGCAACCTGCCATTATACCAGCACCAAATAAACAGGGAGAGGCCTACAAAAATTTGTTAAGGGTACTCAAGGAGAAAAGCTAAATACATTTTCAGGAGAGATTTAGATATGTCCCATTCCCCCCATTATTTCTTGTCTTCAGCTGAGATTAAACTAGTGCCATTTACTGTTCTCATTACCATCTCCATGAAAGGAAGGCCGTCACATTTTTAATGCCACCTGTAATCTGTGACTTATAGTTATGTTCCTGTGCTGTGCTATTTGATCTCTTCAATATTTGGTTGTTTTTATGGGGCTGCCTCTTCCATTTTCTCTCTGTTTACAGCCTCACTAATCTCTGAGTAAAGAACCAAACAGACAATCAATCAAATTGCAAAATATGGAAAAGAACAAAACTATGTGGTAAAAAACTCTGTTTCTAGCTGAGATGACATAATTAGTTCCGAGGGGCATGAAAAGCAATTCCCTTTACAGGTGATCTGAACTCCCTTCTAAGAAGCCTTGTAATATACATGTTATGAGACGTCATATCAAGTTTCTCCCTGATATTTGATGTTATGGTTGAGTCCTGATCTCTCCCAGTAGAGGTTATCAGGCCAGGGAACAGGGACCAATGAGGTTGCTTGATGATAACCAAATGATATTTTAAGTGCATCAATTCAGGTCAAATTCTTGCTAGCTAGATCATTTTGGTGATAAAGATCATGCTCAGATTAATGTGAAATATTTACTTGCAGTGTCTTACTCAGCCACTTTCCATGTTACTATGTGCTACATGGAGATCCAGGCAGTATAAGGCCCTGGAACCCACAGGAGACAAAGCTGGGACTCAAGCTTGGTAGAAGTCTATTTATATATGTCTGTAGTTTGCAGCTGTTTTCATCACTGAATACTTCCTCCTTGAGAGGGTGGTTAGTCCATAGATCCTGGCAACAGTAGATGTGTACACACGCATCTATGCTTTTCTTCTCCTGTTAAGTCCCTTCTTAGGATTTATCCTAGAGACTCCACTAGCTGTTCCCAGGGTTGCTCCTGCCTCAGCATCACAAGAAACTGTTCCTTTCTCTCTGGTGCTAAGGTACAACTCTACAACCTTGCCAACATAAGGAGCCTACTTCTAACCCAAAGGGAGGAAAGAAGTAAGGGCACTGATCAAGCAGACAAGAATACGGCCCCATGTTTCCATCAAACCTGAGTTCTTGTTTAAGGAAATTGTATAATTGTCCACAAGATCCCACCGAGGGCATCCCAGGTATTTCTGGATACTCTCTTTTCTGTGCTCCCAAGTCAATATATGATGGATCCTAACAAAACAACTATTAGGTGAGAAACAAAGGATAATGTGGTCAGACTGGACTATAATGGGGTGAAATGTGACAAATTATGTCTTTGAATCACCGCTACCTGCCCTAGAAACAATGTTGTGCAAAGCCTTTTTGCTAAAAAGCTTAATGTTCCCTGAGTGCAATTGATTAAAAAAATGAACAAAGCAACCATAAAGAAGATTGGCCAGTAATTTTGGAACTAAAATTATGATTAAAAACCACTATCCCAGCGTAAGTTCCAAAGCAGAGTGGTTGATCATGATTAATATGATAGGACTGAACTTGGCTGCTTGGGAGAACCAAAAAGAATGAACTTGAGTTAAATTTTTATCAAGTGAAATGTATCCAGTCTAATCTGATAGGTCCTAAAAGGTTAATGCAAGTTAAATCAATGCAGCCTTACTCCAGATAAAGAGTGGGAAATTGTCCTTGAGTGTGAATGTTCAGAAGTCTGAGGATGAGGGTAATAAAGTGCTTTCATCATGTGTTAATCTTCACCCACTCCCTTGCGGTTCATGAAAAGTTGATGATAACGGTAATCCTATTTATCAGTCAGCATTGATAATACTGAAGGCTGGGGGAGACATTTTTAAATCTTTCATCCTGCTGGCTTATATTAGTTATCTTAATAAACACAACATTTTGAAGAAAAAAAAAAGAGAAGAAAACAACATTAGATAGTCAAAGAGTTACCAAATGACCCAACATCCAGTCTCCTCTGTCCTGCCATGGATGAGTCCAGGGCGATGGAAGGTTTATGACTCAAAGTAAGTTACCATAACATCAATCTTTCATGGGCTAAGTGCTGTTTAGGGAAACTATTCTTTCAGGATAAAGGCCTCATTAGAAACTAGTTTCTCGTACAGCAGTACACCTAACTATGTACAAAATGTTAAGCATATGGTTAAGTCCCATGGAGGCTTATAGGGGAGAGTGTCACAAGCCATTGACAGTCGATGAGAGCTGGATTCTGCCTTTGCAAATCTCTTCCTAAACTTGTGCTTAAAGTTAAGCATGTGTTGATGTGTCTGGCTGACTAAGCACGGCGTGTTAAACCAGGTCTAAACCCAGGAAAGCTGGAGAACAATGGCTTTACTATGGGACATCCATATGTATCTAGCAGAATATGCCTGCCTCTTTCTGCTATTGCACTCACTGACTTAACAGTATATATTTTTACAGTCCAGTAAGTTTTCTTATTCTAATACCACTTGGCTTGCCCAGAAGAGTTGCATAAATAACTCATTGCTGTTACTCAATTTGGAGCAGCACTAATGCACATACGTTGTGATACTCACTGCCTGGTATGATAAATGGCATAGTAGGATCACAAAGATTAGAAGCAGAGAAAACCTGTTAGATAAGTTAGTCCTCTGCCAGTGAAGGAATTTCTCCTTTCAGCCTAGTTTTAAATAACCCAAGTTCTCAAGAGAGAAAGTCCACAGCCTAATATAGAGCACCATGTGGGAACATCATGATACTATGGTAATTGTACTCATATGCAGATGTTAATTCATTCGTAATGCTGACTATACCAACCTCATTTCCCCCACTGTGTAGCGATTTTTTGTAAAATCACAACATAGCTTTGTAGACTGATACTCAAGAAAGTGAAAGGAAGTCCTGCATTTATCCAGGCAGCTGGTGAAATAGGACAGGATGAACTCAGCATTAACTCCGTGTTGTAAAGATAGCAGCATTTCATTGATTAATACATAATAAGATTTGTAAAAGCTAATGTATGTATATAAAGCAACCTGAAGTGTATCATTTCTCACGTTAGATGATACTGATATTGCTTTAAACAACTAATGAAAAATCCATTAATTTACTGAAATTATGGGCACCAGACACTGCCAGAACAGATGCCAAACCTGCAGACATATCTCCACTGCTATTAAGATCAATACTTCCCACAACGCACTTTTCAAGATCACAGGCCTATCACAACAGGTGGTATTCCTCATCCACTACTGCAAAAACGAGGTAAGTGAAACTGGACAATCACTGCATTCTTGAATGAACACACACAGCAAAATGCTAAAGGACAAAAACACCCTGTTGTCCATGGGTTAACACTTTTTGACTAATGATCAATCTATATCCTCAGTCCTCATCCTCAAAGGAAACCTGTGCAACACCCTCAAAAGACAAACCTGAGTGCTTAAATTCACAGCTCTCTGGCAGAAACTCAAAACCATGGTCTCAACAAAGAGAGTGGTTTTACGGTTCATTACAACACTTTGTAACTTATTAACTCTACATTCTCCTATGGCTTCTGAGATGTTAATTGCCCACTTTGTTTTAAATGGTTTCTTGCAATCGTGTGTTACGGCTTATGTTTAACAATCTGTCCCATCTTGTGTTCAGCTACCACACTCTGGTTACCATTTCCCATCTTGAAGGAAACCTCTGTGCAGCTCAAAAGCTTGTTTCTTCCATCAACTGAAGATGGTCCAGTACAAGATCTGACCTCCCCCACCTCATTTCTCTAATAATCTCGGACCAGCACTGAAATTATGTGTGACCAGTGTAAATATATGTGCATATATAATCTATGCATTTAGGATTAAATTTGTCCATGTGCAGATACCCAGCAGCTGAATGCCTATCTGTGTCATTTATATCCCATTGTAAGTCCTCCAAAAAAGGGCTAAGGGAGGTCACAAACCATGCACAGTTCTCATGCTGGCCATTGCATAGGATGAATTTCCACCAGTGTTCTCTGATTGTTAAAGTTAGAACACAAATGCCTTTCCTTCAGTCTAACATGCAGAAGTATTAAAAGAAGTTAATTCACTCCACACAGCTAAATTGACATTAGGGCTGATGATTTGATACTGGAATATTTTTGTATGCGTGCATATTGATGATCATGTCCGTTTGCATATGTATCTGTCTTTTTAACACTCAAAGATCAGCTACTCAGATACTATAGAATACGAGCCTAGATAGCTTGCACATGAATTTAGATCAAATTAGTATTTAAATAACTATTGTGAAGAATTGTATAGCTTGTTAACCTGAAAGTTAAATTTGACTCAATTATCATATTGCTCTTCATGGCATCACTGAATTCAACTGTCACATCATTAATGTTGGGAAGAAAAAATATATTTTCCCAGAGCAAGATTACCAAATGGTGATTATTTACATTAAATATGCAGGTTATCATTAACACTTCTTGAAACATTTTTGGTGTTAGTTGCTATGTTCAATTAATGTTACTGTTGTCAAGAAATGAACTAGGTTTACTTCTCTTTTCTCCACTATTGTTTTGATTTTTAATTTTATTTGAGCTGGTAACATTGAAATCCTGCCATCTGAGTGTGCCCCCCATGAAACACCCATCACTTCAAGGGACCGTATGCAGGATACAGTCAGCTTTGGCTGTATGGACCAGCTTGCAGGTTCTGGACCTAAGGTTTGTAGAGTTCTGAAGTGAGTGGGAGGCTACACTGATTGCTGCTTGCTTCCCCTGCATTGATTGGAACAGTCCTTGCTTAACCAATGAAGCCTGTTCAGATCCTGATCAGGGGCTTCACTTTAAACATGTCCGCAGTTCTACTGACATCAGTGAGTGAAACCCTGACCCACTGATATCAATGAGTATGTTGATGTTGATTTCATGCATGCCAAGATTCCACCCAATGGAATTACGCATCTGACTAAAGACATGCATATTGTGTTTGCAGGCTTGAGTCCTAAGACAGAGGGTGAGAGCCTCAGTTAAAGGTCTGAGTTCTCAATGCATAGTCTAGTGGACAGTGCACTGGGCTATTTCATTAATTGTTGCTTCATTTACTGGCTCTGCCACTGAGAGGCTGGACAAAATCGATTCCCTCCCTGTAGTTTCTTTGGACTGTAAGGTCTTTAGGGTAGGGTCTGTCTCTTTGTATAGTGACTAGCAGGATGTACCCTAGGTACTTGGTGGGCTGACTAGGCACAGCTGTAATACCAGTTTTAACCAGCCTTGTCCCAGTCCCAAAACAGCTAGTCACAGTGACTCATATGCTGAGTTTCTCAATTGGTGTTCCTTGAAACACTGGTGCTCCACAGACATAGTGAAGGTATTCCACAACTGACCCCTCCCCTTTGAGGGAGGACTAAGTAGAGAGGGTTGAAGGACCAATGTGCCAAGACAACGTGTGACAGTGGTTATGTCTACACTTACAAAGTTAATTCAACTTTGTTAAGTTAACTTAACAAGGTTGACTTTAAGTCGACTTAAAGTTGACCTTAAGTTGACTTAACAAATTGACTACACTTTAAGACGACTTTGTTAAGTCGACTTAACAGCAGAGATAGCCATTATATTGGCTTTAAGTGGACTTAATAAAGTCGACTTGGCCTTAATCCCCGTCTACACTGGCCTTAAGTCGACTTAAGGAGTCGACTTAAGTCTTAAGTCGAGCTAAAGGAGGTATTATTAAATTGACTTAAGCTTTCCTTAAGTCGACTTTAGGAAATGCTTAAGTCAATTTAAGAAAAGCCCAGTGTGGATGCGGCTTTGTTTAGGTTGACTTAAGCGTCCTTAAGTCGACCTAACTTGCCAGTGTAGATGCACCCTGAGGCTATGTCTACATTTGAAGTCGGTCGACTTTATGAAGTTGACTTAATAAGGTTGACTTTAAGTTGACTTAAAGTCGAACTTATTAGGTCGACTTAACTTTTCAAGTGTAGATGTGGCCCCTTTTTGGCCTTATTAAGTCGACTTAACATTTTAAGTCGACTTAACAAACTCCACCAAGGTGCTAATCCCTGTCTCCACTGGCTTTAACTACTTTATTAAGTCGACTTAAGTGCTAGTTTGAATTAAAACAAGGTGTTATTAATTCGAACTAACTTTTCCTTAATTCGACTTAAGGAGCAGCTTAAGTTGATTTAAGGAAAGCCCAGTGTAGAAGCGAAGTAAATTAAGTCAACTTAAGCCTTCTTAAGTAGACTTAATTTGTAAGTGTAGATGCACCCTGAGAGATTTAAAATGCCCCAGCCACAGCAAAGCTTCCAGGTGCACATTGACATCTGCCACTGCCTTGCTCCTTTGCTGCAGCTGGGTCATTTTAAATTTCCCAACACTGTTACCACCGGCATTGAAAATGCTTGGCCATAACTTCCACAGTAAGACTTTCTTTGATGAACATTACTCCAAGAATAGATGAACTTTGTTTGGACTTGCAGACTGAAAATTCCCATTAAATCTTGAGTAACATCATTTTCAGTTTTAAGTCATGTGCATAATCATTATGGATCTATTTTTTTAGAAATAAACGTATGTTATATTCATAAAATTGTAGTTAATTCAATTTCTTGCATCGTTTTTACAGGCATACATAGTACACAGATATTATGAACATTACAGCTGGTATATACCAGCTTTTTTGAGACAGTTTTCATCAGGTGTTCTGGATAAATTAATATCTTTTGTTGTTTCCCCGGGTCACGAAAGATTGAGAAACACTGCTCAGATGGGATACCAGGTCTGAGAACTTCTCCATTTGCTTTAGTTCTCTGTCCTTTAGCTCTAATCAGACAATGCTAGGGATTTCTGCTGCTTGTATCTTTCCACTCACACCTCCAGCAAATTATAATCAGTGCTGACATCCGACTTAGCTAATTAAAGGCAAAGAGCAAAGTGTACCAGTAGTGTAGAGTGAGTGATAGAAGGCCACTCCGTAGTGACAAGCAGGGCAGCCAGATATAGGAAGATCATTTAAAGGCTAATAAATGACAAAGGCAATATAGTGCCTGTTCATGCAGACTGTGGTGACTTTGTGTCTTTATCACCCAAGTCTGTGCATCTTAAGCAAGGGGCAAAAGAAGCCAGATGATGAGTAGCATCCATGGACCAGCAGCACCAAGCTCATTAATGAGTAATGAGGGAGAAAGCAGGACAAGAGACAGCCCTGGCTGAGTGAAGTAACAATCACTCAGGCCTTGTCTAAACTCAAAAAACAGTGGGATCAATTGAGCGGGCAGTGTAGACCTACTCAGTCAATCCTGGAAGTGCTGTCCAGTCAATGCAATAATTCCACCCCTTCTCGCGGGGTAAGGCTGAGTTGACTGGAGGGCACTTCAAGTCGACGGAGAGTAGTGAAGACGGCACGGGGAGTAAGAGTGTAGACTAGGCCTCAGATGACTCTTTATCCTCCAAAATAAACAAGAGAACAGGTAAGCTGGTGAGAAGTAGTTAAGAGTAGCCAGTAAGGACTCCAGGATGGAGCAACTGTCAGCCGGGTCTATACTACAAACCTAAATCTGTATAATGATGTCACTCAGGGGTGTGAAAAATCTACACATTTGTGTGATAGTTATACCAACTTCACCCCGGGTGTAGACACTGCTATGCATCAGGAGAGCTTCTCCTGTTGACATAGCTACTGTCTCTCATAGAGGTAGATTAACTATGCTCAAAAAAATTACTAGGGAGCTGGAGCACATGACTTATGAGGCGAGGCTGAGGGAACTGTGTTTATTTATTCTGCAGAAGAGAAGAACCAAGAGTGATTTGATAATTACCTCCAACTACATGAAGGGGGATTCCACAGAGAACCATCAAGGATGGCAGATGACTGAACAAGGAGAAATGGTCTCAAGTTGTAATGTAATGGTGATGGTCTGCATTCTGTTCCTGGTTCTGAAACTCATTCGCCTTTATGAGCTTGGGTGATTCTTTTCATCCATCTGTACCTCTGTTTCCCCTTCCACCATTGGTGCATGCAGCATTGTCTGATAGGTCAAGGGCTGTTTGGCAATAGATGAGTCTGGCCACTGTACAAAAGCCCAAGCAGGAAAGCAAAGCACTAATGATAGCTGCCCACTTCTTACTCAAAGTGCACAAGCTATTCGACAGAGATCAGCATGCACATCTAAAAAGCTGGTCATTTGAAGAAAAATAGCATAAAAAATATTTAAAGTCTTGAGTCAATGAGAGTTTTGGCACAATGTTTATAGTTAATGAAGCCATCAGCATCTTCACCTCCTGCCCTGCCAACGCATCTCCTACAAGGCATAGGAAAAGGTCCATTCTCTAACTTCTCCACTCAATTCACAGAATGTGGGAGGTCAGAAGACTCTTAACTGGCTCCTTTGGGCTTCCCCTCCTGCCTCTGCATAGGGGAGATAGGTGAGCTCCCAGACACCTGCTCACATGCCGCTCTGAGCTCCATGCATACCTGCAAGTTGGCCTCAGTTAAACTTCATTCCTGGCCTCTTGGTAGCAGAGGAAAGCTTGAAAATATGACTCCTAAAGGCTCGGAAATCAGACGGCCAGTAAAAAGAACCCAGTATGTTTTATTTTGATTTTAAAATGAGATTTTAAAAAAAAAATCTTATGACTTTCTGACTCAAATTTTGAACAGTTGGGGTTGGCAATACTCTGACAAGTTTCTCACTCCTTAGGCTGCCCCCTGCATTGCTTCACAAGCAATGGATATGTATCTTCTGGTTCTCAACTGCTCCCAACGCCACAGTATCTGAGCACTACAGAGGGAAGGTTCCTGTTGTACTTCATGGTACCTTCTGCTCCCCTTCCTTCCCTGGTATAGCAGGTCACATATACAGAGTGGCAAGACGCTAGCTAGGAAGTGCACAGAGCTTCTTTTAGAAGGCCACAGCAAAGCAGTCTTAGTTTTCCATAGAGAATTTTGGAAACAGCTGCTGAACAAAAGACCTCCAAGGTCCAGCAAAAGCCCACTAAATCCGAGATACTCAAAAAATACAATCTGACAATCCAAGCTGAAAAAGAAAGCCGGGAGAATCCAATGAAAATAATAGGGCCAGCTAAGCTGGGGGTTTGTCTGGATTTTCCATCCTTTACTCTCACTGCATAAAGATACTTTAGAAAAAAGAAAAGATAGAAAAAAATCTTCTGGTGAGTGCATATAGGTGTTCACAATACACCCAACAGAATGCATGGTATATAACAGCATTTCACCCGTCTATACAGCTTACAGCTAAGGATTGCAAAGCCCTTCACCAACATTAATTAAATGACCCTCACAAAAGGCACAATAGGTGAAAATTATTATCCCCTTTTAATAGATAGGGGAAGCAAGATACAGATGTTAAATTAATTGTCTACAGTCACATAGCATATTAATGATGATCAGATGTAGAATCTGGGAGTTCAGTCCTATAGTCACCAGCTCCAGCCACCAAATATCAGAGAGCTTTGCAGAGCACAGCTTCAGAGTTTTTAAGGTAGAATGCATGCATGAGGTTTTTTTTTTAAAAACACCTGTATTCTTTTGAAAGTGTCACAGACTTCTTGGAAAATGAGTGTTAGTTACTTGATAGCCCCCCAAAGATCCTTTTTTTTCATAGACTACTGTACAATTTTGTGTTCAGACAATTTTTTTTAAAATGTGAATTATTCACTTGACTGGCCACAATGGGTTCTCCTAAAATACCTCAATATGGAGCTATTATTAGCAATACAAGGTGGACTAATAAAAATTACAGAGGGAAAAAAAACTGCAGCTGGATTTTTCAAAAGGGCTGGTAATAACTAATAAAAATCATGTGTAGTTAAGAAAGGGTAATGAAATGTCATGCTTCAGGAAGGAAGTGGGTTGTGTTAAAGGGGCCAGGAAGTAATCCTCTTTTCTGCAGCACTGGACAGTTATGTAAGACTTGAATTGTCACAGGATTCTAAGATAATTAATCACCCAACTCTTATTATATTGGGAATCTAAGGGAGCTAGGCACCCAGTCCCAACTGAAATGGGCCTCAGGTTTTCAAAGGTATCTAAAGATGCAGATTGACACCTATATTTCAAAAGTACCTTGACTCCCTGTTGGATCTAGGCACCTAACCTGTGTAAATGCCCTTGAAAATCCCATGAGAGGCCGGTATTCATATTTAAGTGCCTAAATACCTTTGAAAATCTGAAGCCTGGCTCTCTTAATGCTCTCTGAAAGCCCTAGGCCATGCTACACACTGAAATAGGCTTATTCAATGTAATTTTCAAGCATTACCTCTAGGGCTGGTGCTAGCTAATAAACTCAGGTTTGGGGCCACATCATTCCCTTGTTCACTGTTGGCTATGAAAGTGATGTGCCTTTACTTTGGCAGCTTGATGAGCCATTGGCTTGAGGAACTTTAACTACAATTACCTTGCTGGGTCAGTCGAGGTAGTGACTCCTTTTAAATATAAGGTGGAATCCCTGATGCTCAGAAAGAAATGGCTAGATATCTAGACAAGCATAACATTTTGTGGTATGGCAAAAGTTCTGACTGAATCTACAGACAGGGGATAGGGGGACATTCCAGAAGACTCCATTAGAATCTTCCCCTTGTGGCCACCACTGATTTTTTTCTAACATCTCTTGGTTTGTACAGGTGTCCCAACAGACACTTCAAAATCAGGCAGCCAACTGGAACCAGTAGGGTGGCAGCCAAAAATATTCACCTGGAGTAGTCACAAGTAGTTTTCTCTTAGTAAGAGGCATTTAATTCCATTCTATTCAGGTTCTTCCATCATGCTCAGTACTGATGTACCTGGGCAACTTCCAGCACTTTCATTAAGTGGTATAACTAGCATCTGGCATGTATTATTTGTTCTCTCATCCTCTTACCAGGGGAGAAGTATGTGCAGTAAAGTAGTAAAATACCTTGTTTTTATAGGGTGGGGTTTTTGTGGGGGAGGGAGGGGTAACATCTTTCCCCCATCTTTCATCTACATGTTCATTCCATGTTTCTATTAAAGTAGTATCTCATTCTGGGCGTTACTATTTATCTATTGATTTTGCACAGAACCCATCTCTGTAGGATCAAAGCTCTTCCCAGGTAAAATAGGTTGGCATGGGGCAATTAGGAAAAATCTTTGGGGAATTCAGGTTTCTTACAGTTTTCTCCTATCACTCACTGATTTCAGAGCCTATCTGTAAAGCTATCCCAGTAGCAGAGTCTTTCTAAATCATCACCACCCCACCCCGTTTCTTAATGTTACAGTAAATGTTTTTCACATTTTTTTTTAACTTTCTTTAGACACAAACCAGGAGCCAGTGTGGTTTCCCATACACCCTCTCATCAAACAGCGCATCATCACGGTCCCCATTTAAATGAGGTGCTTAGGCGTCACTTAGGTATCTTTGATGGAAGAAACTTATACAATGAATAATTGAGAGACATACTGCCAGTTTTCTAAAACAAAGGAATGCATTAAGTCTTTCCCCATGACACAACATAAGTTTTCAAACATGGACAGTGATTGAAGTGAAATAATAATCCATGGTAATTAAGATCAGCCAGTCAGAAGTAGGTGATTAAGTTTTGGAGATGGCAAAAACATCTGCTTTATTCGGGTTCTTTCCCCATCATAGTATTTTCCATAGCAGTGCACGGTGGTGAGATGGGAGAATGTGTTCAGTTAAAATAACTGTACTGAATTTTCAGCCAAAATCTGAATGCATATAGGTCTTCCCATCCTGGTTAAACTGACCCAAAACAACTGGTTTTGAGGTCTGAAAAAACTTGCAGGGCTACAGTCTCACTTGGCACATGCATATGCGAAACTTTGTGGCCTAGTGGAATGAGAAGTGGAGTCAGGGTCAGAAGACCTTGGTTCTGTCTCTAGCTAAGTATGTGACCCACAGTTCTGTAAGCACTTTGAGACCTTCATATAAAAACACTATGGGCCAGATTCTGAGGCGCATCTTGAGGACATCTTTGCCCCAGTGCAAAGTGGCCTGAAAACAACTTTAACCATCATGGAAGGCTCTATCCGCATCTCTTAATCCTGAATTTTCTCATAACTTGATGCATGCCAGTGTCTTTGACATCCTTTGCCAAAAACCTCAAAGTACTCTCCACACATTAATCCTCACCACACTCTGCTGTCAGACAGGTGTAGTGTAGACAGGTGTAGTTATTTGCCCCATTACCGGAGGACTGGTGACTTCTCCTGGTGGGTAAGTTATGTCAATTTGGTCTGCCTCACATAGCAATAGTAGGGTCTACACAGGTTTAAGGGAGTCACCTTATTATGCCTCATCTCTTAATTTGACCCCAGCCATTAGAAGATTTTCATTGACTTCAGTGAGGCCAGGGGTTCACCCACACTGCCTATAGATGGGCTCCCAAAGACTGAGACATTCTTAATGAGAGGCTGTCTTAGAAAATTTGGCTCAGAGTCCCTTGATGCAAGTGACACAGCAAATCTGAGGTAAACATTGGGATATAATTAGGCCACACTCCCATTCTTGTGGGCTATCCTTGGGCCGTTCTGAGTAAAATACAATGGAGATGCAAATCCAAAGGTACTTGCTGATTGCTCCATTCAAAATAGGAAGCTACAGGTGAACACTGTGTGTGGCAAAAATTGAAATTCAACCCATTATCCTAATACTTTTCTACAGCTGAAGAGTTATATCATTTGTTAGTGCAACCTATAAATATTAACCAATTAACCCTCACAACATTTCACAGGCAGGTAGGTTGAGCACACAGCATTATACACCTGGGTCTGACTGAGGCATTTCCAAACAACCAAACCAGCTGAGGATTTCTCAAATAGAAAGGAACCCTTGATTGGTGCAGAACTAGTTTAGCTGACCCTGTGTGACAGGCTCCCCCAATTTTCCATGTAGAGGGCATG
>ML685764.1:37949468-38026498 GCA_007922175.1 Pelusios castaneus
CTGACCCTGTGTGACAGGCTCCCCCAATTTTCCATGTAGAGGGCATGTTGGAGTTGGGGGAGGGTGGGTTCCCAGATCCCATACTGGTGAAGCAGTCCCTGTGGGACCACTGCAGCTGGTGTGATTTAGAGCAGTCTAGAGGCTGCTCTATCTCAACCTGGTGGCAGTTTCTATCCTTTGATGAAGGTAATGGGAATGTGGCATAGAACCTACTTTACCCACTGCTTTTCCCAGCTGTGCTGAGTGTAAACTTTGTGCAACTGAGAATCTGGCCCTGATAATACAGAACTGGGGTTAACATTTAACGTTTCCACTCAGCATTCCATAAGTACTTTGTCAATAAATAACATCTCAACTTGGCCCCATTTACAGGGCTAAAGATTTCTCCTAAATGTCACCACAGAACAATAAAGGCCCAAACCTGGGATCTGAGACCCCTCTGACGTCTTTATGCTTAAAGATGTCATCGCCATGTTAAAGAATCTGGAATCAGCACTTAATTGGCTGTTTTGTTCATGAATGAAGTAGACTAGACAACAAACCTTTTTGTGACTGCCACTACTGAAAGCTACTGTTGCTTAGAACAAAAGAAAAGGAAAGATTTATTTATATCAGTAAACTAAGTCGTGAGAGCTGCAGAGACACACAGATGAGAATGGAGCAGGAATTTGTACCAAGATGCTATTTTTAAAGCTGTTCTTTTAAAAATTACCATACTTTTAAAAGATGGTTATTACAATAGCTTTAAAAAAAACAAGAACAAAACAAACAGGTAAGTAAGAAATGATTTCACAAATGTTAAAGAACCAGGAGGTTCCTGTTTAGATTCCTATCCCACAAATAGTTTTGAATATGTCTGACTTGGAGTATGTGCTTAAATGCTTTGATAAATCAGGGTTTTGATGCAGATCTTTCAAGCATGAATGCATGTCCTTCATTTTATACATTCAAGCAGCCCCATTAATTTCAACGGGGCTACCTGTGTGCATAAATAAAGTGTGTCAAGAGTTCGCAGAGTCGTTGTGCAGAAAAGTAAACTAGAGCATCCCCTTGTACCTGAGTGTTGAGTGGCAACTTTTCCTTCTCTAGAGCCTGCTGCTACCAGTCACGCAGGTCCCGGGATGGTCCATCTCGTCTCGTGACACAGCCCACTAGACAGGTCATGTTTATTCCATCCTTCCTGGGATAACAAAGTCTGATTGTTCAATGCCTTTAAAAAGGTCTTTAGCCCTGACTCTGGACCCATAGCTCCTCACATTCTTCTCTCAAGGCTCCCAGTCTCCAAGAAACTACATCACCTTCCCCAGGTAGGGGAACTCAGGACTGCCCATTTTGCTGGATTCCAGCCCATTGACACTGTGACCAGGAGCCCAGGTCGGTCTACTTTATCAGACTTCTTGCTACTAACTCCCTGGCTATCTTCCCACTGCTGGATGTCTTTGTACTTTGCCTATCAGCAAGCCTCTCCTGCAGTCTAAATTCACCCTTCTCTCAGGTTAGGCCTTGCAGGGCTCTCCTCTGGGATCTCCAGGTAAACTTCAAACCAATAGTATAAACTTAACCCAACATCGACCCTCCTCAAGCTTGACTTTCATCCCTCCTAAGTTCTCTTTGCTCTGTTCTTCCATGGCATGTCTCCCTGGGCTTTCTCCTCAGAAAACCAAACCTTGTCTTTTATCAGGGCCCTTCAGATGGCTCAGAACCCACTCCACCCCAAGAGGCTGTTTCAAGTCTTTCCTGGCCTCTTGCAAGATTCCTCTACTCAGATGAGGATCCCAGGACAGCATTGGTCCAATGCTGGCTTGGGCTTCCTCCTTGACTCATGGTTTCTCTACTCTACCCTGAGCAGGGCTGCTCACTCCCTGCAACCTATTTCAAATCAGTGATTCCCTTCTGTACAGTCACCACCCAGCTTCTTCCCCCACCTGGGTTACATCTTTCATAAACTTGGCCCACCTACCAGGCTCAGGCTGGTGCAGTATAATTGGCCTCTTGGGCCCGCACTGACCCTTCCTTTGCCACCATGAGACCATGCAGGGCTTCAGCCTATAAAAGTTCGCAGCTGATGTAAAGGACATAAGAATAGCCAGATTAGTCAGATCCCTGGTCCATTTAGCCCAGTAGCCTGTCTTCCAATAGTGGTTCCTACCAGGTGCTTCACAGCTGCTAGAGAAATGGTTCCCAGATGGTGGGCTGCAACCCCAAATGGACACAACATTGAAAGAGCAGGAGCATGGGCCCAGCAGCCCAGAGCAATCCCCTCCTCTCCATCCCTGCATCATCAGGTCTGGGAGATGAGGGTGAAGAACACTGGAGAAGCAGAGATGAGACTGCAGAGGCAGAACTTTCATGGGTGGAGAATTGATGGGGAGTTGTGGGAAGAGAGCAGTACATATAGGTGAGCAGAATTGAGAGGGTGTGACACACTCTACACCTTTATAGCATAACTATGTATTGTCTAATATAAAGTATGTCATGTAAAGTGTTTTTGGAATGCCCATGGCATAGTGAACAGTACTGTTGTGGTAGCATGTTTCCTGCAATATCATACACGTGTACAGATATGAAACTATGCCAGGTCATGTCTCCAAATGTGTCTCACATGGCTCGAATAAATGCAGACAAATACAAAACTGTGTTTCCAGGCCCAGCAGAGGCATGCATCCAGGAACAATGGACTAGCCTAAGCAGCTGTGAGTACTTTGGCTCAAATGGAAGGAATCACATCCGTTGCTGGACATAATCAATCACCTGACCCCAACGAGTCGAGGAAACTTGTTAAAATAAAGAGACATCTTTGTTTCATGAGTGAGGCTTTCCCTCGGAATCCATTTTCTAAGCAACACCAAAAACTGAGAGACTCAGAAAGTCAAGTTGCTAGAGCCTCACAGCCAGTCTCTGTGATAAACTAACTTCAGACTGAAAACTATATATTAAGCTTAGTTTAGGATACAAGTTATTTCTTAGGTAACTGTGACCAACTCCTTGATTTATATTAATTTGATTTAGACTCACTTGAAATCTTTCTGTAGTCAATAAATTTGTTTCATCTAAATCAGTGAATGTGGATTGAGTGGCTATGTCTACACTTGTCAGAATAAGTCAACTTTGCTAAGTCGACTTAACAAAGTCAACTTTAAGTCGACCTTGTTAAGTCAACTTAGCATGTCTACATTGTAAATTTAGGTCAAAGAGTCAACCTTGCTAAATCAACTTAAGGCGTCTACACTGGTCGCCTAAGTCGACTGTCAGGGGCTAGGTGGACCTGGGAGAGGTGCCCCCCTTCCGTGGGCATCCTTTAAAAAGTGGCAGGGAGCTCAGCACCTTCCCCATTGTGCTTGGGTACATGGGGGCTGAGCAGGAGCAGTGTACAGGAGCAGGGTGAGCAGGACTGTGTTCTGCCCTGTGGGTGGGCACGCCAGGCTCTGGCTGTGCCAGGCACCCTAGAAGGGAGGTCAGTGGAGGAGCCCTGGAGGCCATTTAAATTGATTTAGGGCTAATCCACATCTATACTGGCTTAAGTCGACTTAAAACCAGGTCTTATTAAGTCGACTTAATTTTTCCTTAAGTTGACTTAAGGAGCAGCTTAAGTCAACTTAAGGAAACTGCAGTGTACACGCGGAGTAAATTAAGTCGACTTAAGCCTGCTTAAATTGACTTAATTTACTAGTATAGGCGCACCCAGTGTGAGCAGAGACCTTGCTTAGAGTGACGAAGATGGTGCATAGTAATTTCTTTGATAGACTGTTAATGAGCTTGCAGGGTGCAGCTTACAGCACTGAACACTGCAAGACAGAAGTTTCTAGGACTTGGAGTGTTTGCTGGCGGTCTATCTCATGAGCGGTTGACTAGAAGCGCTTTTTCATTAGGTCAGGGATCTGTTACTCACAAGGGGCTGGGCATGGGCTGACCTAGGAGTGGACGGTTCACACAGTAAAGCAGGGTCCAAGAGTGAGGAATTAGGGTGACACAGCTATACACCAGTCAGGATTGTGGAGGGGGGTGTCACAGAGGGACTGCGGGGTCACAAATAATTGTTGGTCAGGATAGGCTGACTACCACAATCTGTAACTCATTAACAGCCCGCCCCCACACCCATTTTTGTCCTGTGACTAGAGAGATGTTAATGGGCTTGAGTGGTCTCTCAGACCACTTGAGTGGTCTCTTAGAATAAGTGCCAACTGCTGATGCTAAACCTCCTGTTTAGCTGCGAGGTTTTAGGTATGTCTACACTGCTGTGTAAGCCCAGGGTCTGACCCATGTTAGGGAACACAGAATCTACACTGTATTTTAACTCTAGGTTACCAATTTTCTGTCCTGTGCTCAACCCTAGGGGCTTTGGTGTCCAACTGCAGTGCACAGACCCGAGACCAAGTAACCATATCCCAGGACCCATAACCATATCCCCATACCCCCAAAATGTGGCTGCTCTAGCTCTATGGGAAAACCTTGCTCCCCCTACCCCCCCACCCCAACCCCCACCTCACATTACCAGGAAGCAGCTTGCTTTGCAAAAGGCTTGAGCAGGGCACACTCCATTGCAAACCCAGGATGCTCCCTGTTCATGCACTTGTCTATCAGTGATCAGAACAGAAAGGGTTAATGTTGACCTGAGCTGCTGCCATTTGCCAAGGGAAGAATGGGGGGAGGGGCAGATGGGGAGTACTTGTGTTTTCAATAGAGTGATAGAATGGGTTGCAGATTGGTGGGATACTTCTAAATGACTCCTGGGGGACTTGAGTCGAGTGAGGCCAATGCTTCCCTGCAAAGCAATAGGGATTGGACCCTGGTAGCACCCTGTGATAACTTGAGCTTGACTTTCTTCTTGAGCTTGGACCCTCCATACTGAAGGGTTCTGCGACTCTGGGTCCAAGCCCTGAGTTACCACACTTGCAGTGTAAAAGCAAGGGGTAACTTGAGTCAGGGCAAAAGCATGTGCTTCCATTGCTATGTAGACAAGCCCATGAGCCCCTTTCCCGGGTCTGAAGAAGTGTGCTGTGTAGCTCCAAAGTGTGCCTCTTTCACCAGTAGAAGTTGGTCCAGTGAAAGATTTTGCCCCGCACCCACCTTGTCTTTCTTTCAAACATATAAATGCTTATTATAAAAAGAATGTTAAATTGTTTTCCAGGTCCTCAAAGGATAGAACAAGAAGGAATTGGTTTAGTTTGCAGCAAAGAAGAGTTAGGTTAGAAACTAGGAAAAAATTCTAGCCTAGTTAAGCATTGGAGCAGGTTACCTTGAGATTCGTGGTCTTTCCACCACTGGAGATTTTTAAGAACAGGTTAGGCAGAGACCTGTTAGGGATGGTCGAGGTATATTTGCTCCTGCTTCAGTTCAGACAGTGGATAGATGACCTCTGAAGCTCCGTTCCAGCTCTCCTGTTCCAGGAATCTCTGATTCACATTGACAGAGGAATGTGCATGGAAGAAGCAGTCCATGCGTCGCAACCATGACAGGGCTGATGTTCCCAGGGGGCTGCAACTCAGGCACCTTCCATCAGCGGAAAATTCATTTTCTTCCCTTCGCCTCCTTTTAAGAGCTGCTTCTTGGTGAACCCCTGCCCCCTGTGCTGCCAGAACAGAAAGCAGTGCTTGTTCCTGCATTGCTGAATGTTCCTGCCCTTCACGGAGGTGGAACAGTGTGGAGTCTGTCCTCTGTTAATAACATCAGGCTGAAATAGATCTCAACGTGCAGAGCTGTGCTGCCAGGAGAGAGGTCACTTGTCTCCTAGTACAATCATGGTGTGCAAGGAGACCAGGATACAGCTCCTCACCCCCTATTGCCCTGGCTCAGACATAGGGCTTCCAAGCAGCATATGCCCAGTGCTTTTTTGTTTAAAAAAAAAAATAGGTGCGGTACTTGGCCAGGGTCCTGGAGCTGGTGCCGGTGGCAGCAGGAGCCAGGGCCTCATCTCTATGAGAAAAAGCTGCTGGTACTCAGTACCCCTGAGTACCATCACAAAAAAAGCCCCGCATATGCCCATCTCTGCTCCTTCACAGCTCTTCCACCAAGAGGTGTATTGCAGCTCACTGTGATGCAGTCTCTGCCTTTCACAAATCCATGATGGTGCCATAAGCCATTTGGAGGGACAGGCGAGGAGCAGTCAAGGTGAGTGACTTACAAATATTAAATAGAGAAAAGGGGGGAGTGGATGGAGAACGGCTAACTGGAGCCCCAGCTGGGATGACTCTGAGGAAGAGTAGATCCTGTGTGTACAGCAGATCTCCTGAAGCCCGGTGACTGCTGCGACTGAGGATTCCCAGTCCCTAGGCACATGGGATATGTCAACACTAGAAAAGCTAAGTCGACTTACAGCATCTACACTAAAATCTTAAGTCGACTGCCTGCATCCACACATGCAGGTGCTAGGTCGATGGAGAGCTTTGGCTCCCCGTGGGGACAAGAGAGCCGTGGCTCCCTGGCAGAAGTTAAATTGACCTAAAGAGCGGGAGTTATTAAGTCGACTTTAGGAAGCGCTTACGTCAACTTAATGAAAGCCAGGTGTGGACGTGACATTCTGTAGGTTAAGTCGACCTAACGTGCAAGTGTAAACATACCTTAAGAGACCTGAGATCTGTTGCTTTGTCACACTGTGGGCTGGCTGCAGAGAGCAAGAGGGATGACGCATCATATGTTGCTTCCACACCTCACAGTGACAGCTGCCTTTCACCTTGACGTAGTTTGCTGACCCCTCCCTAAACTTCAAGTGTAAGCTGAACGCTGTGTCGGCATAGAATGGGCATGTTGGGGGAAGGGTGGGTAACCCTAAATGGTGCTACACTGAAACGTTCACCGTAGGATGGCACTAGCACCTTAGGGATACGTCCTAGAGGGAATCGGATGATCAAAGAGAAACTCACAAACTGTTGTTCGGTGCTTGGGGGACAGAGGTAGAGTTAACAAATGGTGGTGATATTTCTGATACCACCACAAGGGTCTTGCACATGTCTCATCCTGAGTGTCAGGAGATGCAATGGTAGCATTGCAGTGAAAAAAATCCCAAAATGATGGGCACCATGAGCCGGCCAATGATAACCAATCAAACCACCAATGTGAGCACCGACAAGCAGCACGTAGGCTATAAATTCTGACGACTCCCACCTTGACTCTTCAGAGCCATCCAGGTAACCGAGATAACACTAAGGAGATTGCCTCATACAGGAAAGTGACTGGAATGTTTAGTTTAAAAGGTGAGGCTCTCAGCCCAGCATAGGAGAACCTCAGAAGCCAACAGATCACACTAGCTAAACTGTGCTTGCCTTATGGGCCATCATCTCAAATACAGCATTGGGACACAAGAGGCAGACAGTTGGTTTTGAAGTGGACTCTGCTTCTTTCCTTTCCAGTGTAAGGGAATAAAAGATGTTTTTATTATAATTATTTTTAGGCAGGATACAAATGTTAATCCAGCAACCCACAGCTGCCTGGAAACTAATATATACGTATCTAAGTGCCAGCACTCTCCATGAATATAAACTGAAGCTTGGTGAGACTTTTCAATGTATCCCAAGGGAAAATAAGCCTAAGCTAAATGCATTTATTCCATTTGGCCTCATTATGTCCCAACAGGATTTTGCATTTAAATACGTTCAAGATGGCACCTAGGTCATCAGAATCTTTGTTGACCTTGAAGAGGCAGAATGTGTCAATCCTGGCTCAGCGGGGTGCTTTCAAATGTCTCTCTGCTGCTTATTACAGATACAGTGTGCATCATTTTATGGCCCCTGGCATGAATAATGTGGAGTTGCCCAAAATACAGTTGTCATGGGAACAGTTTTGCAGTGATAGGAAGGCGAGTGGAAAAGGCTGCCCTCAGAAGAGGCCAGGGACAGTGTTGATCCATTTGGGATCAGGTCTGTGTGCTTTGGAGGGGAGTTGGTGTTAACTATTGGCCCAACAGCTTCCCAAACTACAAAATAATGTGAGGTGACAATGAAATCCTAGCCCTGGGCAAACACAGCATTCCCCCTCCCTTCCCATTACATAGTAAACCCCTCACCCCGGGATTGGAAGGCCTATTCTGGCTGCCAATAAGTTCCCAGGTGGAGTTTGAAAGATTGTTTTCATCATATAAACCCATGAATCACATCCTTTCTGGTATGACTTTCCAGATGAATAAATGTGCTAAAACTCATAACACTTTGGAGATTTGCAGTCATTTTTCTGACCTTCCAGGTGCTGCCTGAATTCTTTTGAATACCAATCTCACATCACCAGTTGTGGCAAACCAAATTCATCACTTAATTGCAAAAATATTCACGGACAAGGATATTTCCTCCTTAGTTGGCTCATCTCCCACAGATATCTGATTGTTCCACCATGAGTAATCAATAGGATTTGAACCCAGCATTTTAAACAGCACATCACAGGTCACTGAAGCTAAAGGAATATCTCTATCAGCCAGCATATTGCTAGGGCTTAGTAGGCCAGTACATGGGGATCTTTGCAGGGTTCCTATGAAAGGTAAGAATCTCATCTTAACAATGCATTTTTTTCTTTAAATAGAGCTAGCTGACGACTTTTTCTTTTTTTTTTTTTTTTTTTGTATTCTCAAGGTTTTCAGCTGTGACCTATTTCTTTTTGTGCAGCATCTCACAATGCTGATCAGGGAAGTGCTGTCCACATCTGAAATTTATTAGAGGATTAGAAAGCTCCTGGAGGTACTTACAGTTGAATTATACAGTCCTTGTGAGCATCGACTCTCAAGGGCAGAGGTCTGCCCAGCTCAGATGAGTGGTTCCTTCTCTGTCCGGAATGTAAACCCTCCAGGGAGGAACTTTGCAATCATACTATGATTAGCTGGGCTGTTTTATCATGGGCTTATCTAAGGGAAAAGTCTCAGTCTGCTCCAGATGAACAGGGCAGAAGTCATAGATAGCCTCAGAAATTTAGGTTGGAATTTTCAGAAGAACCTAAAGAAGTTAGGTGCCTAATTCTTATAGTATTTTATATCATTTGGGTGACTAACTCCCTTGGGTTCCTTTCAAAAACACCAGCCTTTAATCTAAAGAGGTTGGCCTATAGATCTAGATGTGTAGGTTTGAGATTGACCCATACGTACATAACTGTGAAAAGCGGTGTTCAATCCTGAGATCAATTACTTCATCTCTCTGTGGCTTTCTACTCCGTCTGTTAAAATAAAAGTAATGACCTTTTCCTGCCTTGCAGGGCTGTTGGGACAAGGAATTTTTTAGTATACCTGTGTTGCTCAAATGCAATGCTGATGGGGCCACAGAAATAGATTGCAGATATCAAAAAACATTTTAAAAAGAAATAGCCCAAATGTATATGTACATGGGGATTACTGGAGAAATGCACCCAGCTTGGTGGACAACAGCTGCTCTAAGAGTGCACAATTGAACTACACAATGGTTCTTAACCATCAGAAGAACAGCTTATCCCTGTGAAGCTACACAGGATATTTACTGGGGGCAGGGTGTAATTACCTGCATTGGCATTTGGATGGAATGGCAGAGCTAACATCCCTACAGAGAAATGCCTCTTCACATCTTCAAGAGCTCTTGATATCTTTTTATTTATGTATTTAGTTATTTATTGTGTCAATGCACAGACATTCTAATAAGCTTCCATTGTAGGATGGCAGCTGAGAATGTCAGTTCAGGATTGAACTGCATATGCCGTGGCATCATACACAATGAAGCAGGGAAACAATTAATCCTGCTCTGTCCATCTGTGGGGCAGACTGGACCATTGGGTTCAATTCTCCAGGCTCCTCCTTAATGGCAAAGATATGTACAAATCAAAGAGAGTTCAGAGAAGAGCAACAAAAAGGATCAGGCAACTGGACGGATGGATTTATTCGATTAAAGGAATGGAATAAGGATAGCTTGCCTAATAGAGGATGGTTCAGGGACATGATGACTACTAGAAGACGGTATACATGGAGGATGAAATCATTGCATGAGTGAAGTCAATGGTAAAACTCTTATTGACTTCAGTGGGGCCAGGACTTCACCCCCAAAAAGGAGAGGAATTATTTAGGGTGTGTACACTTGGAGCTGGATATGTGATTTCAAGTGTGAGCAGACGTACTAGACATATTATACTCTCATTGAGATAGCATGCTAAAAATAGTAGTGTCGCCGTGGTAGCACAGGAAGCAGGAATGGGAAAAGGGAGTATAATTATACGAGATGAAATTAAGAAATGGAAAATACATGCTCAATATAGAGAATTTTCTGTAATGCAAGGACAGGCACAATAGACAGATGTTCCTGACAGTGAGACCTGACACAGAAAGTCCCCAAAGGCCATGTTGGAAGTCCCATCACTTAGAACTAAGCTGCACAAAAGTCCAAAGAATATATGCTGTGCTGCCGAGAACAATCCCCCACTAATCAGGAGATGAATGAGACATAAGCTAATAGACCATTTCCATCTCTGTGACACAGTGCTGATTTAGATGGATGATGGCTGTCTAGAGAATCACCGAAAACCACTTCTCAGTGCTTCTAGGAGGTCTCCTGTCTGAACCCTGTTCCAGCATAATTTATGCGATCTAGCAGGCTCACGACACCAGATAGTATTGTTGCTAGGTACCAAAGGCTCCTTTGAATTTATCCAGTTGTCTCTTTAATATGGAAGGTCAGACCTTCTTGTGAAATTTCTGACTTTGTCTGGGACAGTATTGAAAGAACTGTTTCTGCTTCTACTCCTGGATAGAAACAGTTGGTGCAAAGGCTTTGTGCAACCTATTTTCTCTTCTACCTTCAAAAGATATGTGGGATTAGCTGAGCTCTTCTTTTGGGTCAGATTCTATTATTTCTAGGACAAGAGTACGTAGCTGTCCCAACTGAGATCAGAGCCCCATTGTGTTAGATGCAGTTCATACACAGGGCGAGACTATTTACACTCTTAATATTCAGCATTCGCAACGTATGAGGTGGTGAATGGAGGTGAAATATCTTTCCCGAGGTCATGAAGCATGTGACTAGAAGAACTGGGAAGAGAACCCAGGCCTGCTAACATTCAGTTAAGTGTCTTTCCACTAATTGATGTTACCTCCTCTCTGACTGTGAAGATAATTGTTGCATTATCTGAACTGGTTTATCCATCCTAATTATAATTATACCGCAAGGCCAATAAGACCTGTCATATAATGAACTGCCATGAAGGACTTGTGTGCTCTCAGCCAAGCAATGCCTCCTCTTGTACTGTGTTCAGGCATGTATATTTACTTTGAAACAACAATGCCATTATTCTCATAGGCTATGCCTACACTTGTTAATTTAAGTTGACTTAGCATGTCCACACTTACATTTTAAGTCGACTTTGAGGGGACCCAACAAAGTTGACCTAGAGCATCCACACTGAATACGTCGGTCAACTTGTAGGGGCTAGCAGGCTAGGTGGACCTGGGACTGGTCCACGGTGGCAGGGGAGGCACCCCTTCCCAAGTGCCAGGTGGCTCAGCCTTTGCCTCATTGTACCTGGGTACAATGGGGCAAAGGGGGACAGGGACCCTGGCAGGGCATAGGGGCAGGGTGGGCATGCCAGGCTCTCCCTGTGCCAGACACCCTGGCAGGGAGGGCAGTGGGGAAGCCCTGGAGGCCCCTAAGTCAACTTAGGAGTACTCCACGTGTATACTCACTTAAGTCGACTTTAGAAAGTCGACTTAAGCAGAAAGTCGACTTAAAATGGGGCTTAATAAAGTCGACTTAAGGAAAGTGTAGTGTAGACGCAGAGTAAATTAAGTCGACTTAAGCAAGCTTAAGTCGACTTAATTTACAAGTCTAGACGCACCCATAGGGCTGTGATTTATTACTCCATGGTAGCCAGATATATCATTGCAACCATTAGTTCAAGTGTGGTTGAGCCGGACAGTTCATCTCTAGAAGTTTAATGTTGTGGACCAAATGATCCTGGGCTTTTAGCACTGCCATGCTTTCATTACTCACTGTGAATGAGCAAGCAACAAGTGAAAGCCTCTTCCTTTCTTTGGGGCATTACAGCAGACTGGCAAAGAGAGTCAGGCAATGTGTTACATGACACATTGCTTGACTTAAGGAGCTATCTCCTGTGGGTACTCATAAGTTATTCATGATTCATTACTCATGCTGGGTTGAAAATTGAGAAAGAACCACTAAGTAATGGGAATGCATATTTATTCAAGACTAAAATGATCTGTTTGAGAAGCAAGGCTGCAGATACTAAACCAGGGAAAGATAGTAGGTTTTAAAGGCAATACAGAAAATAGCACAGAAAGACCTCCGTGCCAATCAGGAACCTCTTTAAGAACATAAATTACATGAGAAGTACATACAGTCTTGTATCCCCAGATATGGAAAAGGGGGTTGTGTTGGCTTGATTTTTGGACCTTCCTTTCCATGGTAGGAGCTGATTGCATCACAATGCGTTTTCTCTTCCATCCATTTCTTTTGTCCAATGACCAGGATCCTTGAATGGGGCCAGATCAGCAGTTGTTGTAAATGGACACCATTCCATCAAAGCCAATGGAGTGATGATAATTTATGTCCATCTGGGCATGTGGCACCTAAGTTTTCACTGAATTCAAATTGCTCGTCCCAGCATTTCTAATAAATATTACAGGTCTTTTTCATTTTTTCATTCTCAAATGTCAAGTAGATCTTTTACATAGCATCTCTTAAGAAGATAAAGGGGATTAAAGGATCATTTCATCCTGTTTAAAGTTAGCTCTGAGATGATAGGAATAAACAGATACATTTTAAAGGGCATTAATCTTAGCTCTTTCTTCTTATTTCCTGCTACCCCTTTTTCTTCTTCCCAGCTCTGGAAACAAATTCTGTTGAGATTTCACTTTCCTAGATGTATTAACTTAGGTAGATGGAACAATCGCACAAAAAACCTAAGCCCTTTTCCACTACTGCCCCCAAATCAGGTGTCAATATTACACCCCAGTTTAAATTGGGCTGCCAATCCTCAGTTTGATCTTTTGGCAAAAAGATCTGGCTGGAGGCAGATTTATGCAATGGCTGGCAAAGGAAATTGTCTTTGTGGCTTTGTGTGCTCAGAAAAGGAAGGTGACATCATATTAGCAGCAGAAGAATGGAAGTAATTAGTGGTTCTCAAGGAAAATTGAGACCTTTCCATATAAATCAGAAAATAAAACTTTGGACTGGAGAAAGGAATGTTAAAATCAGCTGGCAAGGAATCACTTGATAACCTAGAATGAGGAACGGTCAGTTCATCCTTAATATTTCAAATGATTATTTTTAATTTAAGTGAATTTATTTGTGGTGAAAGGTTCTTGGTTGCTAGCCTTGTGAGTTGATACCCCTTATTTATGCATATCAGAAGCCCAGCAGGAGAAATTATTCTCACACACTATCCACATGGCTGACCCAGAAAGAGCACCTGTACAGGTGAGAGGGCAAGCGAGTCTCCGATGGACCATTCAATTCCACACTGACAAGGAAACTGCTTAAGCTTTAATCCTGCAAGGTGATGATCATCGTGGTCTTTATCCAGCAAAATATTTAAGCACATGCTTCATTTTAAACACTTCAGTATCCTCATGGACTTCTGTGCTTTGGCATTTTGCTGGGTTTCGGGCCTGACTGTTCAATCTCTCAGGCCTTGTACACACTACAAAGTTATTGTGCGATAACGCTCTTTATCGCGCAATAACAGGCACAGCGTCCACACACAAATCCATGTTGTTGCGCGGTAACGGCCGTCTTACCGCGCAACATGTAAACCACCAAAACGAGGGTGGTAGTGGCTACCGCGGAACAGCTGTTCCATGATAGTTCGTGTGTATGCGGTTGCCACGCAATATAAAACCTCCGGAAATGTCCCAGAATTACAGTTCCATCCCTTCTGCACTTCCTTCTGCGCTCTGTGGCTGTGACGTGACTGTACCCAACCTCCCATCATTCCCGGGAATTTTTGAATTCTTCACTCTTCCTGTTTGCTTGGTGTGGAGTGCAGCTGCAGCTGTGTACTCCAAGAGCAATGCTGGCTCAGTGCAGAAAACGTGCTCCAGTCTGGACCACAGCCGAGGTGCTTGATCTCATAGGCATCTGGGGAGAGTCCGCTGTACAGGCACAGTTACGGGGCAGCAGGCGGAATTTCAATATTTTTGGCCAGATTTCTCGGGCCATGGCAGAGAAGGGGTACAAGAGAGACACTCTTCAGTGCAGGTCGAAGGTGAAGGAGTTGCGGATTACGTACCGCAGAGCCAGAGGGGCAAACCGGTGCTCCGGCTCAGAGCTGGCTACTTGCCGATTTTAGAAGGAGCTGGCAGCAATCCTGAGCAGGGATCTCACAACCACCCCAAAAGCTCCTGTGGACATGTCAGCACCCCCCCATGAAAAGGATACCGGAGCAGACAGTGACGAGCAATTCGTCGATGAAGACGTGGAGGTGGAAGATGACCTGGATGGTGAAAGCGGTGCAGCCGACCTAGGGAGCCAGGAGCTGTTCTCCATGCCACCTGACCCGTGTTGCCCAGATTCCTTCTCCATACTGTCTTCGGAGGCAGTAGAGGGGAGCTCTGGTAAGTTTCATCAGAAGTGGCTTCTATGCTAGCTGGATAAGCTTTGCGGGCAAATGAAGAGCGGCCAGGAAATAGGCGTTTTGAGTTTCATCCTTTCTTTTCTTTTAGTATGGGGGGGTCTACCCCGCATTACATGAGCGGGTGCATCAATACATGTTGTAATTGCCAAGAAATCCTCTCCATTGAGATCACTGAAGGTGTCCTTGATGTACTTCCACAGCCTCTTAGTTAAATTCGATGGGAGAGCAACTGTTTCCCCTTCCCCATAGAGGGATACTCTCCCTCGCCAGTTGCAAAGCACAGCAGCGGGAACCATGGCTGCGCACAAGCCTGCTGCGTACAGTCCTGGCTGAAAACCAGTGACATGCAGGATATGCATTCTGGCTTGCAGAGGCACTCTAAGCAGCGAGATATCGGCTTCCATGGCAGTGCCGTATGTGAACTAATCGCCCAAAGCACTGCAAATAGTTCACGGAGCTGTGTGTCTTGTCTCGGCAACCCAAACCTCCCTTGCAAAAGCTCTTTCAGTCCCCGGCAATGCCCTGTCCCGTGGGCACTGCGGAATGTGGGGGCAGAGCATATTGCCGGCTCCTTAACCAAAGTGAGAACAATAGCACTACTTATGATGTTTCATTTTTCCTTAGAAATGACCTTTGCCAGTCGGTGGTCTGCGCCAGCTGACTGGCTGAGACAGATAAGGAGGAGGCCTCGCAGGAGCAAGGAGGATATCTTCCAGGAGCTGATGCAGTCCAACGAGGCATCAGCAAGGGAGACTAGACAATGGAGGCAGCAGTGCTGGCAGGAGCGCAAAGAAAACAATGTGAAGAGGCTGAAGCAGAAGGATGCCCTCATAAGCATCCTACAGGAGCAGACCCAACCGCTGAAGACCATGGTTGGTCTGCAGACCCAGCTGCTCCAGGTTCGCCCCCCCCCCCTGCAGCCACAGCAACATTTTCTGTCCCCCATGATCCATTCTCCCTCAAAGCAGTTCTTTGAAGCCCAGGGACCCTCCTGGTACAATGTTACATCCACTCCTGCACCAAGCTATGGCATTGAGACACGCACCTACATGCATCTATAGCCCCTTTTGCAGGCACTGCTTACTGTAAATATTTAATGTTTTATAATAATAAAATTGAATCACTTGAACTTTGCACAGTGTCTTTATTGATACACAATAAGATTAGTTGTTGCATGTTTAGTATTCACTCATTCGAGCATGGTACAGTATACGCCCATCGGCACCGTCCCTCCACCCCCCAATCAGCACCCAATAGTGCTTGGGAACACTACTACACAGTGATGCAATGCGTCCTATGAGTCCCCATCACTAAAATGCACCCTAAGTGCCTCCCTTATGCGGACAGCTCTCAGCTCTGCCCCCCTGATACTCCTAGTGGCTGGCTGCTGGAAGGCAAACTCTAGCCGCTCAGCCTCCACGTCCCATGAAGGGGGAAATTTCTCTCCCCTATTTTCACAGAGGTTATGCAGGACACAGCACGCCGTAATGACAGCAGGAATGTTGTCCTCATTTAAGTCTAGCCTCCCATACAAACAGCGCCAGTGGCCTTTCAAGCGCCCAACGGCGCACTCTACGGTCATTCGGCACTGGCTTAACTGGTAATTGAAGCGCTCCTTGCTGGGATCCAAATTTCCAGCATAGAGCTTCATGAGCCAAGGCATCAGTGGGTAGGCTGGGTCTCCTATGATGACTATGGGCATCTCCACATCCCCAACAGTAATTTTATCATCGGGGAAGAAGGTCCCTGCCTGCAACTTCCGGTACAGGCCCGTGTTCCGGAAAATGCAAGCAACATGCACCTTACCCGACCACCCCGTATTTATGTCCGTGAAACGCCCCCTGTGATCCACGAGTGCCTGAAGCACCATGGAGAAGTAGCCCTTCCTATTAATATACTCAGTCGCAAGATTCTCCGGACCGAGAATAGGGATGTGCGTGCTGTCTATTGCCCCTCCACAGTTCGGGAATCCCATGGCCATGAATCCATCGACGATCTCCCGCACGTTGCCCAACGTCACTTTCCTCCGGAGCAGAACATGATTAATGGCTCTGCACACTTGTGAAAGTGCTAACTCGACGGTCGACCTGCCAACTCCAAACTGATTCGCGACCAAGCGGTAGCAGTCTGGAGTCGCCATTTTCCACAGCGTGATTGCGACACGCCTCTCCACGGTGAGGGCAGCTCTCATTTTGGTGTCCTTGCATCGCAGGGCAGGGGCTAGCTCCTCACACAGTTCCATGAATGTGGCTTTCCGCATTCGAAAGTTCTGTAGCCACTGCTCATCATCCCACACCTGCAAAACAATGTGGTCCCACCACTCAGTGCTTGTCTCTCGTGATCAGAACCAGCGGTGCACCATGTGCAGATGCTCTGTGAAGGAGCTCAGCAATGCGGTGCTGTTGTTCTGCATGGCAGTCACCAGCCCAGGGTCATCCGAATCCTGGTCTGATTCAGAGCTGAACGCATACTGTGCCACCAGCCGAGATGTATTCATTATGCTGAAGGCGACTGTCGAGATCAGACCTGGATCCATGTTGCTGCCAAAGGACTTCCGGGAAGCAATGCGCTTCTGTTGAAAATGGGCGCGAGTTGCTAGTAGCAACTCTCGTGACGCAAGGGGAACAGAATGCACCATGGGAAACCAAGACTTTACCCATGGTGCTCAGCGCTACTCTCCTTCTACCCAGGATTCTTAGCGCCAAATCAGGATGGATGGAACTGTGGGATAGGTTCCCACGACTCTATTGGGTTTCTTGTGAAATCGCAAATTGCAGGGGGGGGACTCTGTTCCGTCACAAGCGGCAGAGTGTGTACACAATCCTGCGCTACAAAAGCCACGTGACTTTTAAAGTGCAACGGGCTTGTTGTGCGATTATTCCTGTAGTGTGTAAATGGCCTCAGAGGGACAGCTTGAGAAATTGTCTCTCTACACACCTTAACTGCTTTGCAGGGTCACTACCTGAGTGCCAACATGGACCTGAACACAATAGAAATCGGACTGTGATCTATTACCTCCTTTCACACAGACCCTCAGGCTGCTGTCAGAGAATGCTCCAATTTAGCCATTATTGATGTGGGTTAGGAGTGAACTGGTAACCTGAAGATGCAGGAATAGATAGCGCATTAGCAACCACATAAACCATCCATTTTCCTAAACACTGTTTCCTTGTGGTGTGAGCACCTATTTCTTGGAGCCTGTTCATCCCTTGCAGTCACATAGTATTCTGTGACATCAGAGTGTTGGCAGAGATTCTTATGGTGTCACAGTGGAGGAGTAGATGAAACAATGTACATTTCCAATTGATCTCAATGGACTCTGGATCATCTGGGCCATTATCCCCAGTAGTAATAATAATAACAACAATAGACCCAAGGGAAGCAAGATCCAAATGTTCCACTGGGATCTAAGAGTCAAACTCAGTTCCTTCCTTCCTGTCCATTGTTACCTTTAACCCAGATCTATCTTGAGGTGTATCACAAGGGTGCTGTTTGCAGAAAAGCAGAGACCTTGAGACTATTTTGAGGCCATACTCTGCAGCATCAGTCTCTGCTTTGAAGCTGTGTGTAATATTCATTTAAATGCTAAGGATTTTAATACAGCACCAATATCAACTTCAACTCTATCAAAGCCAAACCATGGGCTTGCACTAGAATGGGGGATTGTAACTGTCCTGTGTTCTGCGTGCCACACCTTTAATTGGAAGTAGTTTGTTTTTCTGCCTGCAGAAGGCAGTGCTGCAACAGGAGAGAGGGGCGCTCTGCTTTCTCTGTCTCCAATGAAGAGTTTTAGATTACTTTGTTTTTATTTTGCTCCCCTTAATCTAAAATAAAAGACAATGAGACTGAGAGTGCTTGTTTTGCTCTTTGTCTGGGAAACATAATGAGAAAAAAAACAATTGCCAGGGAAGGAAGTACATTTCACTTTCAGGCATTCAGGAAATTATTAAAAGTGACAGGGGGAAAATAACTGGCTTTTGAGACATAGGTGAAAATACTTTGACAGCATCCCTTTTAAACAGCTACTTTTGTGTTTAAGATGCACTAATTAGTTTAGTTCTAATCCTCCAGATAGTGAAATATTTACCAAACACAAGGAAAGCTAGATGAACTTGCAAAACTGTTTTATAGACATAACTTTAATTATTTTCTTCGTGATATTCCTCTTAAAGAGAGCCACTGTCATCTACATGCAGTGGCTTGGTAAATAGAGGATAACAGCTTACCACTGCTACAATCTAATGAGTTATTCCTTTAGCTCAAAAGGTAGAGGTGTAGTGCTGAAGACCATGGTCTTAAACTCTGCTGACCCCAGTACTGGCACCTGAACAAAAGTCATTCAGATGCTTGAGATGAGCTTCCTCTAATGGGGCAGTAATTAACACCATGGCAAAACAGAAATCATCTTCATCTTTCATAGATGGTTCAGTCAAAGACAATAGTCTTCTGCTGCTGCAGCCAATGGAGTTATTAACGCTGATGGTTAAACAGATGGAAGAGGGACCCAGTAAACAGACTCTAGGATCAAGAGGGACCAATATAATCATCTAGTCTGACCTCCTGTACAATGCAGGCTACAGGATCTCCTCCACTCACTCCTGTAATAAACCTCTAATGTACGATTGAGTTATTAAAGTCCTAAGATCATGGTTTAAAGACTTTAAGGTACAGAGAATACACCAGCAAGTGAGCTGTGCCCAGGCTACAGAGAAAGGCAACTCCCCACAGAGCTTGAGCCAATCTGTCCTGGGGGAAAATTCCTTCCCAGTTCCAAATATGGCGATCAGTTAAACCCTGAGCTTGTGGGCAAGACTCACCAGCCAGACACCCAAGAAAGAATTCTCTGCACTAACTCAGAACCCACCCCATCTAACATCCCATATCAGGCCATGGCATATCCACCACCAGTAGTCAATGATCAGTCAATTGCCAAACTAGGTAGTCCTGTCATACCATCTGCTCCATAAATTTATCAAGCAGTTTTGAAGGTAGTTAGGTTTTTTACCTCCACAGCTCCCCTTGGAAAGCCATTCTGAAACTTTACTCCTCTGGTGGGCTATGTCTATGCTCAGAAAGTTAAGTCGACTTTATTAAGTCCGTGGGATTCCCTTGCCGCTGGAGCCTCTGCTGGGGCGGCGGGGATTCCCTCGCCCCCCCCCAGCCAGGGCAAAGGGGGAAACCCTCACCACCGGAGCCCCAGCAGGGAATTCCCTCTCGCTGGAGCCCCAGCTAGGGAGCCCCGGCAGCTCCCTTCTCCCTGGGACCACAGCTTCCCGGCAAAAAAGGAGCCACAGCTCCTCTTGCTGGGAAGCAGAGGCGTCGTTGTCGTCGGGCTGGCAGGGCGCCAGCCCCGGGTAGAAAATCCTGAGCCCCGAATCTATTTTCCCCAGCAGGCACATGCGCACCCAGGAGGAACGCTGCGTTCTGCCCAGGGGCCCCAGCAAAGCCGCAGACTCCTGCTGCGGCCAGGCTGGGAAGATTCAAATCTCCCACCCTGAGCATGCTCAGACAGAGCATGCTCAGGGTGGGAGCAGCCTGGCCCAGAAGCAGCTCTGCCGGCCGTCCCTGCAGCTCTGAGCCTCCGGCCAGGTAAGGGGGCTGGGAAGGGACTGGAGGGAGGCCTGGAGAGGGGTGGAGGGGACAAGGAGAGTGGCTGGGTTAGAGGGGTCGAGGGGGCAAGGAGACTGGGTGGGGACTGGGTAGTGGTGGAGGGGACTATGCACGGCTGGAGTGGGGACTTCGTGGGAGGCTGGGGAGGGATGGATGGAGTTAGAGCCCTGTGGAGGGGACATGGGGACAAGGAGACTGGTGGGGGCTGGGGAGGGGTGGAGGGGATTATGGATGGCTGGAGGGGGACTAGGTGGGGGGCTGGAGAGGGATGGAGGAGGTTGGGGGATGAGTGGGGGTTAGGGACAGAGGGGCCTGGGGAGGGGTGGAGGGGGTTTGGAGGCTGAAGGGGGGTGGAGTGAAGATGGGGGAAGCTGGGGAGTTAGGAGGGCTGGAGTGGGGGTTTGGGGGCAGGGGTGGGCTGGGGGCCACAGCCCTGGATCTTTTTGCTATCCAGCAATGCCCCTGCTGGGAAGCTGTGGGTCCTGGGGAGAAGGGAGCAGGGAGCCCTGCTCCCCAGCAGAAGGGAGCCATGTGGGGCTCCCTTGTGTCCCCTTTTCCCCCTCCCCTCACCCTAGGTCGTTTTATGCAATAAGATGATTTAGGGGGTCCACACTGGCTTAAGTCGTCTTAAGAAGTCTACTTAAGCCTTAAGTCGACTTAAAACTAGGTGTTATTAACACCTTAACAGCTTAAGTCAACTTAATAAAAGCCCAGTGTGGACAGGGAGTAAGTTAGGTCGACTTAAGCCTCCTTAATTCGACCTAACTTATAAGTGTAGATGCACATGTGGTGAGAAACGTGCAACTAATTTCAAGTCTAAACTTCCTGATGGCCAGCTTATAAAAATACCCACTTTCCAATAGGGAGGAAGAACTTTCACATCTGCATCGTTCCTTTTTTCCTTACTGGCAAAATGATTGTCAAAGGAAAAATAGCATCTCGTGCTTATCAACCCACAGACCCAAATTGAGTTTCATACAGCTCTTCTCTAAGGGAAGCAGGAAGTGGGGAAAGTCATAAGCAGGGCCGTCCCTGGGAGGAGGCGGGGGGAGGGAAATGGGGCGATGGCCCCGGGCCCCGCGGTTACGTGGGCCCCGCGCTGTGCCGCTCCCAGCGGGGCAGTGCGGGGCCCGCGTGCCCAGCAGCCCCTCCTCCCACCAGTGGGGTGGGCTGGGAGGGCTATGCCCGGCCCCTGGGCTGGCCCTCTCTGCCCCCAGGGCGGAGCAGGCAGGCCCGGGGCGGAGGTCGTGGGGTCCGGTCTCTGGGCCGGGCTGCCCCACATGGCCGGCTCTCTTCCCCCCCACCCTCCAGCAGATGGCCTCGGCTTCCCCCCCACAGGCGACCTCCCGGCCCAGGGCCGGGGCTGGAGCTGACTCACCCCGCCCTCCAACAGCCTCAGCCTCCCGGCCCAGGGCCAGCTCCCTTGGGGGTGGAGCGAGCCAGTCGGCCCGCCACGCTCCCCTCCAGCCTGGGGGGCAGGGCCCCGCTTTGGCCAATTGGCCCTGGGCCCCGCTCTCCCCAAGGCATGGCCCTGGTCATAAGTACACAGCAGCACATTAATCCCAGCAGCCTGAAACCTGGCGGGTAAAGACTTTAGGAACAGGTTCAGAAAAATAACTCAGATGCAAATTACCTCAGACAAGGCAGCACTGTAAATAGTGATGGATTTTCACCCAAACCCAGCTGCTGGATTCAGTGTATTTTGTTGTGAGTGACACCTTTGTGCAAACTGCAGGTGTTTGTCATGGGAAAAAATAAGTAGGATGGGTTGATACTGTATGGAGAAGAAAAGTAAGTATCATAGACAGAGAGGTTTAATGCAAAATAGTATTTGTATCACCATAGTGCTTAGTAGTGCTCCCAATCAAGATCAGTACTCAGTGTGCTAGGCGCTGTACCAACACATATAAGGAGACAGTCCCTGCCTAAAGAGCTTACAACATAAGCAGACAACACTGTAAAGGGAAACATTATTATTGTTTTACACAAAGGAAACTGAGGCACAGAAAGATTAAGACCCTGATTTAGCAACACAGAATTACTCAAGTTCTTAAATCCAACTCTACTGAAAAGAGCTTAAACCATGCTTTACTCTCATGGACTTCCATGAGACATGCTTTTAGGCTTTGGCACCTAAGTGGAATCTCCAGGGTCACATAGGAAGTCTGTGACAGACTACGGAACTGAGCCCAGATGTTCTGATACAGTCCAGTGCCTCAACCACATAATGATCCTTTGGTTTAGATCAGAGATTAATACTGTTTACCTAGCACCATAGATGTAAATGGAGCTCTATGGAACAAAGAAAGGCAGATTCTGTGCCCAGAAAATTTTATAATCCAAATTAAAGTCAGAACAAAAGGAAAAGACAATGACACCAGTGAGGAACAGAAAGAAGCTGGAATAATTAACAGTGAGGACAATCGGATTATGAATCATTCAGGAAATTAGCATATGAGTTAAGTCTAGGCACCTACAGATTTTTAATTTGTGTTGATTTAATTGGAGTTATAGGAGGCCTTATTTGCCAAGAAGCTGCAGAATCTTTGGGCTTCTGTGCAAAACATGAGTACTCACCAATTCTGAACACCGAGCCTTTCATTTATACGCAATGGATTTTGAGAATGGTCTGAGATGTGTAAAAAGAGGCAATGCAACAGACAGGGTCAGGAGTAGATCTGCCTGGGAATTTTTCAATTAAACCTTTCTTTCCCCCCTTCAGGAAATGCTGAATTTGTCAAAACCGTAAATGTTGGCAGGAAATATAAACTAATTACAGTAAAAAATAGTGAAAATTTGCTATTAAAACAAAACATTTAGAAAATATGAAAATAAAATGTTTCAGTTGACCCAGAACATCCCCTCCCCCCCCCGCCCCCGATCATCAGAGAGTGAACTTTTCAACTCTTTGTCCCAACTCAAGATAGGAAATTTTTTTCAAACAACTTTCTGACATGGTAAAACCATTTCCTCCCTGCCTCCAGCTGGGAAATGGGCATGTAAGGGAGTGGAAGAAAGGAAAGAAGCAGAACACACATCCTGGACTTCAGAAAAGCAGATTTTGGCTCCCTTAGGGAACTGATGGGCAAGATCCCTTGGGAGGCTGATCTGAAGAGGAAAGGCATCCAAGAGAGCTGGCTATATTTTAAAGAAAACCTGCTAAGGGCACAGGAAGATACCATTCCGATGTGCAGAAAGAACAGCAAATGAGGAAGGCACCCAGCGTAGCTTAGCAGAGAACTCTGTGGTGAGCTGAAACATAAAAAGGAAGCTTACAAGAAGTGGAAGCTTGGACAGATGACTAGGGAGGTGTATAAAGATATTGCTCGGGACTGCAGGGATAAAATCAGAAAGGCCAAAGGGCAATTGGATTTGTAGCTAGCAAGGGATGTGAAGGATAACAGGAAGGGGTTCTACAAGTATGTCAGTAATAAGAAGAGGATCAGGGATGGGCTAGGTCCCTTACTGAATGGGGCAGGTATCTTCTTGGTGGATGATGCAGAAAAGGCTGAAGTACTCAATGCTTTTTTTACTTCAGTCTTCACAGGGAGGGCCAGCTCCCAGGCTAATACACTGGGTAACGCAGAATGGAGAGAAGAAGAGCAGCCCTTGGTGATGGAAGGTCAGGTTAGGGACTACTTAAGGAAGTTGGGTGTGTACAAGTCTAAAGGCCCGGATGAACTGCATCCAAGGGAGCTGAGGGAGTTGGCCTATGTGATTGCAGAGCCACTGGCCATTATCTTTGAAAACTTGTGGTAAACGGGGGAGGTCCCGGAGGATTGGAAAAAGGCAAATATAGTATCTATCTTCAAGAAAGGGAAAAGAAGGATCCAGGGAACTACAGACCAGCCAGCCTCACCTGAATCCCTGGAAAAATCAGGGAGCAGGTCCTCAAAGAATCCATCCTGAAACACTTGGAGGAAAATAGAGTGATCAGGAACAGTCAGCATGGATTCACCAAGGGCAAATCATGCCTGACCAACCTGATTGACTTCTATGATGGGATTTCTGGATGCGGGAATAGCCATTGACATAATATACCTTGACTTTAGCAAGGCTTTTGATATGGTTTTCCAGATCATTCTCATCGGCAAGTTAAGGAAGTATGGGTTAGATGAGTGGACCATAAGGTGGATAGAAAACTGGCTAGATCAATCGGCTCAGTGGGTGAGAATCAAAGGCTCGATGTCTATCTGGCAACCAGTGGAATGCCCCAGGGGTTGGTCCTGGAGCAGGTTCTGTTCAACATCTTCATTAATGATTTGGATGATGGGATAGATTGCATACTCAGTAAGTTCGCGGATGACACCAAGCTGGGGGGAATGGTAGATACACTGGAGGGCAGGGACAGGATTCAGGGAGACAGACAAATTGGAACAGTGGGCCAAAAGAAATCTCATGAGGTTCCACAGGGACAAGTGGACAAGTGCACTTAGGACAGAAAAATCCCATGCACTGCTACAGGCTGGGGACTGATCAGCTAAGTAGCAGTGCTGTAGAAAAGGACCTGGGGGTTATGGTGGATGGGAAGCTGGATATGAGCCAACAGTGTGCTCTTATTGCCAAAAAGGTCAATGGCATATTGGACTGCATCAGTAGGAATGTTGCCAGCAGATCGAGGGCTGTGATTATTCCCCTCTATTCAGCACTGGTGTGGCCGCATGTGGTATACTGTGTTCAGTTTTGGGCTCCCCACTACAGAAAGGATGTGGACAAATTAGAAAAAGTCCAACGGAGGGCAATGAAAATGATTAGGGAGTTGGGGCACATGACTTACAAGGAGAGACTGAAGGAACTAGGCTTATTTAATCTGCAGAAGAGAAGACTGAGGAGGGATTTGATAAGAACCTTCAACTACTTGACGGGGTGCTCCAAAGAGGAGGGAGCTAGCCTGTTCTTGATAGTAACAGAGGACAGAACAAGGAACAATGGTTTCAAGTTGCAGCTGGGGAGGTTGAGGTTGAATATTAGGAAAAACTTTCTCAGCAGGAGGGTGGTGAAGCATTGGAATGGGTTGCCTAGGGAAGTGGTGGAATCTCCATCTTTAGAGATATTTAAGGTCCTTTTAGACAAAATCCTGGCTGGGATGATTTAGTGGGAGTGGTTCTGCTTTTAGCAGGGGATTGGACTAGATGACCTCATCTAGGTCCCTTACAGCCCTAAGATTCTATGATTCTATGAAAGAGGCCGACAATGCAAGAAGTCCAAAAAGCAGATCTTGTTAGAAATCTTGGACCCCACTCCCATGTATGGCATGAGGGTGAGATTGTATCAGCAATGTGGGTTTTGTACCATTCATCGCTTAGAAGTGTATATATAATGTGTGTGTAATATGTATAATACATACACATGCGTAGCGTTAAGAATCTAAACTTTTCATTGCCTTTCAGTGATTAGTCCCTTGATCAACTCTCTTGCACTACATTTTTCATACCAGTTTAGTGTTCTGTAGGACATGATGATGATGCAAGCATGAAATTACTCTGCCACACAACTGTATACTTCAGCCATGCAGATGGATTTTAACTCATTGCACTAGATCAAGGAGGTCCTATGCAACAGGTCACTTGTACGTAATTGGAAAATTCTTTAATGCCACATTGATTGATTTCTTTATTACCCTTTGACAAAGTTTAATACAATAAACAGAATTGATCCCGGGGCTAAGCGCCTTCCACCTGATAGGAGTCGGCTGGCCTCTGAAATTGAATTACAGTTATTGTTCTGCTTGTAGTATTTTTTTAAGTTTCATCATGACAGATGGCTCTCTAAATGATAGCAGATTTGTATTTCATTAGGACACTTAGTCAAAAGATCAATAGTGCCTCCTTCCACGTTTGCGATAATACATACACAGACCGTGCTGGCTGCAAGAAGCCAAATAAGATTTAGCTAGTATTGGGTCCACAGTCAACATATGTTTTATTTGTAATAATATCTCACTGATTTAAAAAAAAAAAACGTTGCTGCAAACCCAGCAGCTTTTATTGTCCCACTTTATCTTTCTCTCTGTGCTGGTTAGATTGGCATTTTTCTCAGGGTGCGTGGTGGAAAAGGAAGAGAAACTCAGAAATCGACTTCCTGATTGGTGGATCGGTCTACAATCTCCAGAGCCGCCTAGTGGTCTAGTTCAATGAGACTTCTGAAAAGAGACTCTTTCCCCCTACAGATGGAAATCTTTCTCCTTTTAAAAAAACTGCAGCTTGAGTCTAACACACAAATCAAGAAGAGCCAGGAAGAGATAATGTATATCTTAGAAGAGAAGGAAAACGTTAAAGCAAGGCTTTGTTTTCTTTAATGTATTCTCTTCACCCCCTCCCTCTTCCAACTTCACCAGAATCATTGATTCAATTCAGGAGTTACTTTAGAGTTACAGGCTACATTGATTGATTTGGGTTGTAATGGGTCTTTTCAATGTAAGCAGCGGTGCATAAAAGATTGGTTTTAAAACTCCCCCTGATGGTGCATTGATTTAGTGTGATTAAATGTGGATATAAGGCTTTAGCTATGCATTGCCTGCTGCACAAAGATATGGGAGTTGGGGTGCGGGGGAGGGAGGGTTGGAAATGAGGCTTTTGAAAGCATTGATAGCACATTAAGGTAAAATAATAATCTAAACTAAATGTATATGAACAGCAGCAGATTAACGATGTTCACAGTTCACTGAAGAATCCTAGATCTAGGGGGAAAGGAGGAGGCATTCAATGGTAAAATGCTGCCTTCATGCTGTTGTGTGAGTTCTCACCCAGATCTGTTTGCCATATATAGCATCTGTCATTACAAATGCTTCAGGACATGAAGATGTATGTTCAGCAAAGGGCTTAGAGAGCGTGTTTCTTTTAAGGTCGCTCACACACAAACTCCAAACCCATGGATATTTCCTGACTGCAGACAACTTAAGGCAAGGTTGAACCAGGGTATGAATTCTGTGCATCCTTTCCTCTTGTGTCTCTCATTTTAAAAAGTCATTTAGTATTGTTATCATTATTATTTGTATTGGCCCCCCAATAGGGGATCAGAACCTTTCTTGCTGGCTGCTGCAAATACACAAAACTGACCCGAAGAGCTTAGCCAAATTTACTTTGGTCTTCTTGATCATTAGTTCTCTCTGTATGTGTGTATAATTCTTATATCTGTAATTCTTATATTATTATATTTATTAGATAATTAATTGTATACAATTATAGAATAAAATAAAATTATATACATATTCTATATATAATAATTATTTTATTATATAATTCTTTTTGCAGCAGAATAGCCCAGCTGCGCACAGATCCTATTCCTTACTCTGCCATTGAATTTCCATCCCCTCTGGCTCCTTTGTAAAAGGGATTTGGTGACATCACTACGCTTCTTACCTGAGAGCTGACAGGCCCAGTCACCACAGTGCTGCGGACAGGAGATAGACACAGGAATTAAAGGCTATGTCTACACTTGTTAATTTAGGTCAATTTAGCATGTCCACGCTTAAATTTTAAGTTGACTTTGAGGGGATCCTACAAAATTGACCAAGAGCATCCACACTGGACGCTTAGTTGACTTGTAGGGGCTAGGTGAACCTGGGACTGGTCCACGGTGGTGGGTGGGGGCACCCCTTGCCAAGTGCCAGGGGGCTCAGCCTTTGCCCCATTGTACCTGGGTACAATGGGTCAAAGGGGGACAGGGACCCTGGCAGGGCACAGGGGCAGGGTCGGCAGGGCTCTGCCCTGCCTTTTGAGGGGGCATGCCAGGCTCTCCCTGTGCCAGCCACCCTGGCAGGGAGGGCAGTGGGGGAGCCCTGGAGTCCCCTAAGTCGACAATGTCGACTTAGGGCTACTCCAGGTCTACACTGGCTTAAGTTGACTTTAGAAAGTCGACTTAAGCAGAAAGTTGACTTAAAACGAGGTTTTAGAAAGTCGACTTAATTTTTCCTTAAGTCAACTTAAGCAGCTGCTTAAGTCGACTTAAGGAAAGTGTAGTGTAGATGCAGAGTAAATTAAGTTGATTTAAGCAATCTTAAATTGACTTAATTTACAAGTGTAGACACACCCAAAGTGGATTGAAACAGGAGGAAGAGCTGTCAAAGCCCCAGCCAAGGATGTGGGGGAGGGGAAAGAGGGAACTCTGAGGAAGCACAGCCAGCCCAGAGACAGGAAGGATGCTTTTTTTCCTGAATTAACCCCTGGAGGGAGAAAAAAAGTCAAGTTTCAGCTTCAAAGATCAAATCCTGGGCACCCCTCTACAGTCCCAGGCTGTGCACTGCTAAGCTTCCTAGGAGCTATGTAGAAATCTTTCCCTGCACAAATCTGTGGCATATTTGCATCTCCAAGAAGGGGTAATGGATGAGGGGACCACAGAGCATCCTTCAACCATGTCTGCCCCAGCCATGTCACATATGAACCTTTCCTTTCCTCACTGGGAACATTCCATCTCTCTGAGGCACTTCAAACACAGACTAGGAGGAAGAATTGCCCTCACTGAATTATTTTCCTGAGTGCCAGATAATGCTCTCTGAAAATTAGGAGCTAACTGTCAAGAGTTCAATGTACAAAGCTACCCACCACAGAGTATTTGAAATTCACAATAACGACTTTGACTGAGCCTGGAAAACCTATGAATAGTGTTATGTATTCTTGAACCCCTCTATTAGCATGTTATCTATTAGCAAACTATCTGTGTATTCTGATATCTCTTTTGTAGAACACTATTGTAGGGCAAGTGTGAAGTTGCCTGAGGTCAATGTGAGTGAAATCAGGAACATGCCTCGCATTCTATACTTGTGCTCTACTTCAGAAGCCTTTTAGACTTCCTTGTAAAGAAAAAAATCTCTTTCCAGACTCATGAAGCATATTTTATGGTGTGGAGTGGTTACAGCTCTATGTATTGCAAAAAAGCATTTAAAAGTTTGGTATTACAGGAAAATCCGCACTGGCTCACTGCCTCTGTCACTAAAACTCATAGTGTGTGCCTTGCCAAACCCATTAATGCTTGCTGTTAGACCAGAATCCTACATCACATTTTCTAAGCCAGTCCCCATTCCTCCACACACATATTTCATCTTTATTTACTATTTGGAGTGAGGGTGGGGGGAATTGTTTACTGAAGAAAAATGAACCAAATAAACACAAGCAGTTGATTTACCATGTATAGTATCTGTTCACTTTCCTTTCCTTCTCTTTGTGTAGAGATAGTCTTAATCCACAGTGTCAAAAGCCTCCAGGTTAAAGAACTTTCAATTTGCCCCCTGACTTGGATTCATAAAGTCTCCTGTCTCCTATGTCCCTGCTATAGATTGGACTTTGAAAAACAATAAAGAATGTCAGCTTGACAAATACACATTACCTGCAGACATTTCTGCTTCAGTTTACAGTATGATACCTCATCTTTATTGTACCTCTCCAGAGGATCTCAGATTTTACTCCATTGTCTTTGGTTTTCTTTGACATTTTCCCTCACCTAGTGCAGAGTTGGACGTTCAGCTTTACATTACCTATATCCCCAGAGTGGCTGTTTTCTCTCTTCACCTGGAATGTGTTAATGGAGAAAGTCCAGAAGGACAACATGGCAGATGTCTACCCTGGAGCGAGAGGTGGAATTTCCAGCTCAGGTTGTTGATAAATTGTGTAGTCAATGGGTTGACCACACTTTGGTTTGTTATGAAATATACTAAAGAGATCAAATAGTCAGTGTCCATCAGGTTTATTGATATAGTATAGGAAAAAGATTGTAAGTGAGGCCCTCTTTCTGAAGAGCAATCCCATGCACTGCTGTGACTCCCCAAAGTGACACCTCTAGAGCCATCTTTTTTATATATATTATATTATTTATATTATATGTTTACCAGGGCAAGATACCATATATGTCATTTGAAACTAGAGCCAAGCAATTAGCTTTTAGCTTGTTTTCCTGGTATTATGGTTTACTCCTTATTTTTGTTCTCAGCCCACCAAGCATTCTAAATCCTGATTCACCCTTATCCTTGTTCTGAGCACATGCATTCCAGGTACTAAGGGGTGTGAGGACACCTCTTAAACTGTACCAGGAAAATTCATTTGTGAGGATAACTCTTTTTGTTGCTACAAGGAAGTGTAACAGTCCTCTTGAATCTATCTGCCAGATGGGTGCCTCCTAGTGATGGTACTGGGGAATTGCTCAAGCAGCCTTCCTGTCCAGTGGCCTGTACTCCGTCTTTCTTGGTTTTTCTCAGAGCCTTTTCAGGACCTCAGCCCTCTGGCTGAGTCCTTAGTCTATTCCCCCTTTCTATGGTAAATCCTAGGCCAGGCCAGCCTACTTGTGTTAGTGGCCACTCGTAGTCCCCTCACCACCTGCTGGCAGTCTGGGGGAAGGCAGAGAGGGACCCGTGCCCACCCACTGCTTTGGGCCCCAAACCAGGGACCCTAAGCGCTGTTCCTTGGCACAGCCTTACCTTCAATACAGCACAACAGTCCCCTGGGCCACATTCTTGCTTGCCCCCAAGTACCTTCTCTTCCTTGTTTCAGGGTCCGTGCTCCAGCCAAACCCCAGCAATCCACATGGAGCTGTCCTTGGTTCTGTCCCCTCAGCCAAACTGACAGCTTCCTTCCTCCCCACTCACGAAAGGAAAACTGTTCTGAGCTGGGACTTCAGCCCCGGTATGTATAGGCTCCCAAGACCTGATTGGCTCCCAGCCGCCAGCTCCTATTGGCCACTCTAATCCCAGGGCTTTTAACCCCTTCTCCATTTGAGCAGGGAAACAACTCTGCTACAGGAATCAATTGTATCCTATTGATACCAATGTTATGTTCTGATACCGTAAGTCAAAGTTTACCCCAGCCAATGTAAGATGTAATGAGATACCTAGCAGAGTGAGCAGGATTATAATGAAGATACATGCTAATTTGTGATGTTTAACTGCTGTATTAATTCTTAGTATATATACTTAGTGTTTAAAATATATGTTTGTCAGCCAGAGTATATTAAGTCAAAAAGGTAGACATACCCGCACTAACACTGATTAAGTGCAATTAAGTGGTGTGAGCAGTGGGAGTGGTTAGCTGCCCAAGGACATTTCTAGGGTTTCAGATGGGCTCACACCTGGGCCTGCTGCTCCCACGGCCACATTTACACTTTGATTATTAGTGCACTAACTCAATCAGAGTTAGCTCAGTGATGTCAGCCTGAGCTGGAAATTCCGGCTCCAGTATAGACATACTGCCAGTGACAAGCCAAGGCTGGTGGTGAATGGGGAAGGAGAATGAAGGCAATGAGGTGTATTCTGGGCAGCACATTCATTCAGCTGGATGACTCCAGCTGCGGCTGACCATTATCCTCCAAACTGTGCTATACTCCCAAATGCCTGGGTATATTTGTGGAATTGTTCAATAGCTTGCTCAGATGCTGTCCTGTGCCATGGCGGAGGGGACGTCACAAGGACGAGAGTTCATATTTGGTTGGGAAAATCACCCCAGAGTTCAGATTCTTCTACAATGCTTGAAACTGACAGAAACAGTCTCCATATACTGCCAATGCCCAGAGAACCTAATTGTGGTCAGGGCCATACTGTGTCAGGCACTGGATATGGGTATAGGAAGAAGCAGCCCTGGTTCAAGAAGTAAACATCTGAGTAGACATGACAGACAAAGAATAAGAGGGGAAAACAGAGTTACCAAGAGGAGTAATGAGTCACAGAGCAGGTGCCTGGTGGAGATGGCAATTGAAATCTCTACTCCTGGCTCTTCACAGTGTCCTGACCTCAGCTCCAGAATGGATCAACCTGCATTTCTTGCTCAACACCAGCACCTCCAGTCAAACATATCAAATATATTACGTGCAGCTTGCTCTTCTCCTTTGCTCTGTGTGCCGATTAATGACGGGTCTATTCTAGCGTTTTGCTGTGGTGGATAGGTATTCAATTATTACAACTGCTCATGCCATGGTCCATCAAACCACTGTGAAAGATCCTGCAGCAGCACTTTTTCCACACAGCTTATTGGTGGTTTCCCTGCCAGCTACTGCTTCCTTCCAAGTGCCAGCTTATTTCCTGGGGGACAATCTTCCAAAGAATTTCTGCCCCTTCCCTGACATGCCAGGAGAGGGAAATGTGCCTGTGTGTCCACCCCATGGGGGTCAGAGATCTTTGAGGAGGAGGCTGGTGGAATGGTCATTTCCTGCTTTGCAGATTCATTCCAAAAAGCTCGCAGAAGTTCTGCTGTTGCTTTGGAGGCCTCTGTGGAGGGAGAGTGACCAACCATTCTGACAGCCTTGGGACTGTCCCGAAATTTGGGCTTTACGCAATGATTCCTTCTACTCCAAAAAAAGGTGTCCCAATACTTCACACTTGCTCTGTGATCTCCCTGTGTGTAGGACCCTTTTGACAGTGCCGATAGGTGTCGTTTAGTGGTGGTTGATCTCATTAGCAAAGTGCTGCTGCTTTGGAATGTGCCCTCCAGTCTGGAGATGAAGAAATATTTCTTTTCTTGTTCTTCTGTGTATGGAAGCCACCCAGACATCCCCATGGCAAAGCGTCTCATGCTTCCCTCTCTGGTCCCCCAGTGCAGGCAATGCAGCCAATTCTCTGCTACTGCTGAGCTTCCAGCATATAAGAGACCATTGCAAAGCTAAGGCTGTGAGGCAGAGGCAGCCAAATGCCAGGGCACTCGCTAGTACGGGTTCAGCAGACTGGAGCAAGGTTTGCTCAGATTTACTATGTTCTTTTTCCATCATTCGCCCAGGCTCAACTCTTCTCATCCCCAGTCTACTAGCTGAAGAGCAGCTGTGTATATTGCTGCTGGATTCTCTTTCCTAGGGACTAATTCAAAAAAGTCGGCATTGTCTGTCGAAACACATCCCAGCTTGCTGGGAGCTTATCTGCCTTGTAAAATGCTGGTGGTAAAATTTCTATCTCCAAAAGTGCCAGGAATGTTTTCCAAGGCTTCCCACTGGAGAAGGGTCAGCTCACAAAAGATGCACTTCATCTATTGGCAAAACAGCCATAGCATTAAATATGTGCTCCTCACAAACACCCAGCTGGGTGACTTGGCTACTGAGACAGGTGTTGCTCTAGATAACAGCTGCCCTTTTTTTACTTTGCCATAGATGAAGGAAGTGGGGGCACCTCTTATACCCAAAGACTAGGGGACTTCCAAAATCGGACAGGCAAACTAAAGAGCTCCCTTTTGATCGCTGGAATTAGCACAGCCGTCATCCTGCATTACTTCTAATAAGAGGACTCATTATACCTGGTTTCTAGTCAGTACAGCTGCCATCTGTTAAACAAGTATTCTCAGATTCTTGGCTGCATCCAGTTGTGCTGCACATAGTTATGAAACTGTTCTTCACAGAGTGCTGTCCATTTAATTCTTCCTGTGAGATCAGGGCTCAGCAACCATGTTGTTCAGAGTCACTGCAGACTGTTACAGTAGAGACATATACACACTATGCTCTCTCCAGCAGACAGCTTTTGGTCTTTTGTCTTTTCTCCAAGCTTAACTGAACTGTTTTTAAGCTGACTGTGCATGATTGCACTTTATGTACTGCAGAAAGAAACAATCCCTTAGCCTCTTTTGTGAGCTTGTGCAGCTGGATGAAAAATGACAAGCGAGTCCATTCAAGAATCTGCTTCTAAGAACCTCTTGCCTAGCAGATAGAATTGATGATTTTTACTCTGAGAAAAAAACACACCACTATAAGTGGAACTGTTGGTGGTAGAGAAATGGAGACTGGGCCCTGGAGCGTGATTCCCCTCCCTAAGGAGGCTCAGACCCCAAGCCAGGATTGAGACATTCACGAGAGGCAGAGTCAAGGAAGCGTGGTCTGCTGCTGCCGTTGGTCTGCCTGCTCTCTGTGTGTACAGAGAAGTTCAGCCTCGAGGAAGTTCATTCCTGACCCATTTTCCAGTGATTAGAACCCCAAGGGAGCACAGGTTCTGTTTAATAAGATGATGAATGTAGGGGAAGATTTTGAAAGGACTAAAATGCACTGCAAGCCAGTAAGTGTTGAGGGCCTAACTCCTATTTGTGACTGACAATCTCTCCTCTATGGCTGGCTGGTAGTGGACTCCTCTTTCCTCCCAGTTTATGCCTTTCTGCTTCCCAATACCACCATTAGTTGCAAAAGGAAGGCAGCGTGGCCTTGAATACCGGTCTTGGATTCAGGAGACCAAGTTTCCATTCCCACCTCTGTATTTAACCTGCTGGGTGCTATTGGACAAGTCACTTCCCCTCCCTGTGTCTCACTTTCCCTCTCTGTGAAATGGGGATAATACTAGCCTATTTTGTAAAGCACTTTGTGATCCACTGATGAAAAGTGTTATACAAAAGCTAGGGATAATTATTATTATTAAAACCGAGAGCTCTGATTTTAGCTGCCCCCTCGTTTGTACCCACAGTAATTGTGAGTGCAGCTGAATTTGTGTGGACAAGGCCTTTGTCATATACACGCAAAATGATGGATGACAAAGAGTCCATGCCAGTGCCTGAGTTATGTGCTGACCAAGGCTATGTATGGGAATGCACAAGCAATTCTTGCTGGGAGGCTGATGAGACTGTGATTTAAGGGCATGTGTGGCACTCTGTCCCCACCTACTGGTGGCTGGCCCAAAGCTAAACATCAGTGAGTCTGCTACAACCTAGGTTAACAGAAATAATAACTCTTTTCACTCAGGCAGTAGAAACACATGCTTTTAGAACAAGAATTCCCCAGTTCAATCTCTACTGCTGATGACTCATCCAGGGAGCAGCATCTATGACAGGATGTCATGCGATCACATGCCCCATTGTACATGAGTGCGGCAGCTTTATATGGCGGCTCTGCACTGTTATAATGACATGGATGCAAAAATCCCTATCAGAGGCAAAAGCTCTTTAGCCTCCCACACACTCACCCAATTACCGGCCTCTTTTCTCCTGGTCATGCTGGGTTTTTCTCTCACTCACTCGCTGTGCCCATCTTCTGCACTAGTTTGATGCACTCACTGTGTGAATTCTCCAGTGCCCCTGGAGGAAGCTATCCTTCGTAACTGCTTCCTTAATGACTTTTCAGTTTTTCATTCCCTTTCTCCTATCCCGCACATTGAAACCTCATCACCAGAAGCAGCCACTGTAATTGGGATCAGCGCGTGTAAGGATAACACTCTACTTTCAGTCCGTTGCCAACTCTAGCTTTTCTCTATTATCTAATCCCTGCTGTCTGCACACTCGCTCTGTAACTTCAGCCTGAATGGAACCATTATCCCTGTCTAATAGTATCTATCAATCTACAGCGTCTCTCTTTATCAATCGGCAGCATCTCACAGGATAAGCAGTGTCCGGCAGAGTCTGTACTGGCACAAGAGATCTCCAAGGCAGAAAGAGGCACTAAAAAGTGGCACTGGTGACTGGTTAAATGTCTCTCTTCACTCTGATATTTCAGGGAGCCAGCATAGGGATTTGCAAAAGGCAGAAAAGTCTAGTTGTTGGAACACAGGTCTTGGAGAGTGGGGACCTGCCACTGATTTTGTGTATGGCCTAGAACATTCAGGGAAAAATCCTCGCTCCAGTTATGGGGCCAAGATTTCAGCCACCCTCTCTTTATCTTGGTTTTTCCATCAATAAAATGGAGATAAGAAGAACCCTGATCCATTTAGCCACCTGAGGTGATAATTCAGTTTTCGGTCTCGATTCTGATATCTTCACCATAAAATCAGCGAGTGCCCCCCTGACTGAAATGAGACCACTCGTATAATGTCGTGTTGCTGAGTTGGCGGCTATAAGAATCTAGCCTTCACTGTTTGTAATGTGCTTGGAAAATGCTCATGGCAAACACTAAAAATTATTAGGGTGTCTGTACCCCTTGCAACAGGAGAAGCAGAAAAAAACAAAACACAACAAAACAGATTCTGGCGACTTGTAGTCATTAAAGACATCACTAAAGCAGGATGTGTTTGCTCTGTGTCCTGGCCCAACTCACTGACACAGAAAATGCCATCATGAACTTAGTTGGGTACATTGGACCTGGGTTTTCAAGCTGCTTAAATCCATGGAGCGGCAACAAGCTTCACCATTTGAGAAACTCCCATTATTCTTTTGCACTTCGTGGTATAGTGTGCTGTTAAACATCGGATGTGTCCCATCCCAGAGGTGGCTGCATTTCAGTGATACATAAAAATCTCTCTCTTTCCCTCAGTTTGAAATCTTTCAGAAGGACCAGTGCTATGATTTATAAAAACCATTATCTGTCCAGTATGATAGACATTTATAAGGCTTATAGCTTCAAAATTATTTTTCCTCCCTCTTTCTTCCCATGACTCTATAATTATCTTCAGCACTGTATACAAATTCAGCAATTGGAGAGAGTGGAGCTGTTCAAATGGTTTGCTGGTCATAAGACAGGGTCCACAGTTGTGCAGAAGGTATGCGTGGCAAGCAGAGAAGCACAATCAAGTGAGTTAAGTACAATAACAATGAAATGTTGCATACATTCAGTTGCAATAAAAATGATAATGATTCTGCTGAAAAATATTATGACTTCACACTCATTTAATTCTGGAAATCTAAATTCACAAAAGAAACAAGAAGCCCTTTAATCTCCTGTTAGATAAATTGTCCAATTTTATTTCTGCTATTATTTTTTATCCCTTTCCAAGACATTTTATAAGACTTCAGTACATGAGCACAGTTTAATTAACAATATCTCATTAAAAGGCCCAGTCACGATTTTCATGGATTTTTAATTGAAATATAATACTGTCTCACTTAATGCCCACACACACAAAATAAGCATAACGATAGAAATGAGTCTTTTCTGATTGCTCTATAATATGTGGTGCATTAGTGAAGAGGTCTTTTTAAAAGGTAGCCATATGGGTAGCTTGAGCTGATCTTTCTTGCAGAGATGCATAGAAAGACACTTTGTATATACTTTGTGCCCATTTCAGAAATGATTACTTTCTCACCATGGGTGATACGAATTACATGAAAACGTTCTTGGATAGAGGTGGATGCACCTATACTCAAACCATGCAGAGATTAATAACAGAGTTCCGTGCACTCACAATCTGTCATCAGAGGATTTCCAAGCTCTCTGTAAATGTTCAATGACACCCCTGTCAGCAGCAGGGAATCAAACCTGGGACCCCCGGATCTTAAAGGATACGTTTCGAATGACCCCTTTCTGTTAGCAAAGGCTGCAAGAGAGTCATCAGCCTCTCATTATGGTCCAGCCATCACTAGAGGAGGACAGAGTATCATACTGAATGGGCCTGGATTACACAAACATTAACTATGCCTCAAGACAGTCCTGTAATGTAGCATAGGTATCATCTTTATTTCACAGGTGAGGAACAGAATGGTGAAATGATGGGTCAGTTGTAGTCACATATCAAAGTTGGGAATTCTGACATTTGTCGTTACCCATAAATAATGGATTAAATTTTCAGGGACTTCCAGGGGAAAGTAGGGAAATCGGCCCAGTATTTTAGGTGCCTGTACACAAATGCGAGGAGCCTGGGAAACAAGCAGGAAGAATTGGTAGTACTGGCACAATTAAGAAACTATGATGTAATTGGAATAACAGTGACATGGTGGGATAACTTGCATGACTGGAGAACTGCCATGGGTGGGTATAAATTGTTCAGGAAGGACAGGCAGGGAAGAAGAGATGGAGGAGTAGCGCTATTTGTAAAAGAGCTGTATGACTGCTCGCAGCTCCACTATGATCCTGGAAACAAGCCCATTGAAAGTCTCTGGGTTAAGTTTAGAGGAGAGTGCAACATCAAGGGTAATGTCATGGTGGGTGTCTGCTATAGACCACCAGACCAGAAGAAGGAGGTGGATGAGGCATTCTATGGACAACTAGCAAACGTTTCCAAATCACAGGTCCGGTTTCTCATGGGGGACTTCAATTACCCTGACATCTAGTGGGAGGGCAATACAGCAGTACACAGATAATCCAGTATGGTTTTAGAAAGCGTTGAGGACAATTTCCTGGGACAAATGCTGGAGGAACCAAATAGGGGTCTTGCTCCTCTCAACCTGCTGCTCACAAACAGAGAAGAATTGGTAGGGGAAATAGAACTGAATGGCAACCTGGGCAGCAGTGACCATGAGATTGTCGAGTTCAGGATCCCAATCAAAATAAGAAAGGAAAGAAGCAGAATACAAACACTGGACTTCAGAAAAGCAGACATTGGCTCCCTCAAGGAACTGATGGGCAGGATCCTCTGGGATGCTGATCTGAAGGGGAAAGGAGTCCAAGAGAGCTAGCTGTATTTTAAAGAAATTCGCCTAAGGGCACAGGAAAATACCATTCTGATGTACAGAAAAAATAGCAAATATGGAAGGCAGACAGTGTGCTTTAGCAGAGAACTCTGTGTGAGCTGAAACACAAAAGGGAAGCTTACATGAAGTAGAAACTTGAACAGATGACTAGGGAGGATATATTGCTTGGGCCTCCAGGCATAAAATCAGGAAGACCAAAGAGCAATTGCAGTTGCAGCTAGCAAAGGATGTGATGGGTAACAGGAAGGGGTTCTACAAGTATGCCAGTAACAAGAAAAGAATCAGGGATGGTGTAGGTCCCTCACTGAATGGGGTAGGCAACCTACCCTAGTCTACACTTACTGCCATTTTCGGTGGCAGTTGATGGGAGATACGCAAGGTATGTAAAATACCTTGTATATCTCCTGCCAACTTCTTAAATCCTGCCTATACACTTCAGTAAGTCGACTGGAAATGGTGTCCAGTCGGTGTACTGTAAGTGCGGTTACGGAGCTGATGTTCCAGCTCCAGTTCGGTTATCGATTGAACATGTCTACACAGACACCTCAATCGAAAACTGAAGATCGCTCTGATGGCAGGGACTTTGCAGCCATCAGTATAGACTTGCCCCTAGTGGCAGATGATATGGAAACGGCTGAAGTACTCAATGCTTTTGTTACCTCAGTCTTCACAGGCAGGGTGAGCTCCCAGGCTACTACACTGGGTAATGCAGAATGGAGAGAAGAAGAGCGGCCCTCAGTGATGGAAGGGCAGGTGAGGGACTAGTTAGAGAAGTTGGATGTGCACAAGTCTATGGGGCCGGATGAACTGCATCCGAGGATGCTGAGGGAGTTGGCTGATGTGATTGCAGAGCCACTGGCCATTATCTCTGAAAACTCATAGCGATTGTGGGAGGTCCCAGATGACTGGAAAAAGACAAATATAGTACCTAACTTCAAGAAAGGGAAAAAGGAGGATCTGGGGAATTACAGACCAATCAGCCTCAACTCAATACCTGGAAATCATGGAGCAGAACCTCAAAGAAACACTTCTGAAACACTTGGAGGAAAACTGGGTGATCAGGAACAGTCAGCATGGATTCACCAATGGCAAATCGTACCTGACCAATCTGGTTGCCTTCTATGATGAGATGACTGGCTTTGTAGATGTGGGAAGAGCCGTTGGCGTGATATATTTCAACTTTAGCAAAGATTTTGATATGGTTTTCCACAGCATCCTTGTTAGCAAGTTAAGGAAGAACGTGCTGGCTGAATGGACCAAAAGATGGGTAGAAAGCTGGCTAGATCAACAGGTTCAGTGGGTTCAATGTCTAGCTGGCAACCAGTAACAAACAAAGTGCCCTTGGAGTCAGTCCTGGGGCCGGTCTTTTCCAACATTGTCATTAATGATCTGCATGATGGGATAGATTGCACGCTCAGTAAATTTGCAGATTATACCAAGCTGGGGGGAATGGTAGATATGCTGGAGGGTAGGGAGAAGATTCAGGGAGATTTAGACAAATTGGAGTATTGGGCCAAAAGAAATCTTATGAGGTTCAACAAGACAAATGCAAAGACCTGCAATTAGGATGGAAAAATCCCATGTACTGCTACATGGTTGGGGACCGATTGGCTATGTAGTAGCACTGTAGAAAAGGACCTGGGGGTTATGGTGGGTGGGAAGCTGGGAATGAGCCAACAGTGTGCTCTTGTTGCCAAAAAGGCCAATGGCATATTGGGCTGCATCATTAAGAGTGTTGCCAGCAGATCGAGGGATGTGATTATTTCCCTCTGTTCAGCACTGGTGAGGCTGCAACTGGAATACTGTGCCCAGTTTTGGGCTCCCCACTACAGAAAGGATGTGGACAAATTAGAAAGAGTCCAGCAGAGGGCAACAAAAATGATTAGGGAGCAGGGGCACACGACATACGAGGAGAGACTGAAGGAACTAGGCTTAGTTAGTCTGAAGAAAAGAAGACTGAGGGGGGATTTGATAGCAGCCTTCAACTACTTGATGGGGTGCTCCAAAGATGAGGGAGCTAGGCTGTTCTCAGTTGTGACAGCAGATAGAACAAGGAGCAGTGGTTTCAAGTTGCAGTTGGGGAGGTCGAGGTTGGATATTAGGAAAAACTTTCTCACTAGAAGGGTGGTGAAGTACTGGAATGGGTTATCTAGGGAGGTGGTGGAATCTCCATCTCTGGAATCTTTTAAGTCTTGGTTAGACAAAACCCTGGCTGGGATGAGTTAGTGGGAGTGGTCCTGCTTTTAGCAGGGGGTTGGACTAGATGACCTCGTGAGGTCCCTTCCAGCCCTAATATTGTATGGCTATGTCTACACTTATAAAAGCTAGTTCGAATTAGTTAATTCGAACTAACTAATTCAAACTAATTTTAGTTAGTTCGAATTAACTTAATTCGAACTAACATGGCCCCACTAGAATGATAGTTTGAACTAGCCATGTCCATGCAGGGCACTTGCTTAGTTCGAATTAGTCAGTTGCATGAAGGTCAATCTGCCGATTAGTTTGAACTAAGCAGTTAGTTGGAACTAATATGGCCATATTAACTTAATTCAAACTAACTGTTTCGAATTAAGGGTTAGTTCAAACTAAGCAAACAAATTTATTAGTTTGAATTAAGGAAGCCCTTAATTTGAACTAATGAAAGCCTAGTGTGGCCAAGTCTTAAGTTAGTTCGAATTAAGCTTCCTTAATTCGAACTAACTTGCAAGTGTAGACATAGCCATTGTTCTATGAAACAAGATGGGTTGAGATTTTCGAAGCCACCTAGACACTTTGGACACCAAATTCCTTTTAGTTTTAACAGAGAAATCGCATAGGCAGCTTTGAAAATCTGAACAATTTCTTCTACTAAAATTAATAGTTGAGATGTGTCCAAATCCCTTAGATGGCTTTGAAAACCCCATTCAGTCTCCCTGCCTGTTGGGTGTATCTATGTGCTACAGCAGGCTCATCACTCTGGCTGAATCTGAGAGAGCCCTAGTTGGGTTAAATGATCTCTATTGATGTGCCAAACAAATCTAGTCTTTTCTACAACCTTAATTGTACGTACAAGAAACATGACTTTAGTCATCATTTTAGTACTGCAGGATGCCACATAACCAGGACTGGGTATCTTTCTAAAAAAAATCTGCTACCGCTCAATCCTAAATTACGTGTTTGATGCAGAGATTACTAGGTGAGGCTTTTTGTCTCATGTTATGCAGGAAGTAAATCTAAATCATCAAAATAGTCCCTTCTGGGTTTAATATCTTCAGTATCACAATGAGAAGCTGCAATGTTCAGTGCATTAATTTATCACTCTTTTTAAGGTGTGTGTTTTGGGTTTGCCAGTTGGACTGATGATATGTCCTTCTACTACTTGCTCTTGACAAAGTAAGGCCTGCAATTAAGTGTACCCAATATTATCCTTGGCAGAATTTCTCAATTTGAGTTCCCTGTGGGTATTTAGCCAACTTTGGTTTCAGTAGAGCAGAGCTGGTTGAAACATTTTTAATTAAATGTATTTTCACTGGAAGATATTGTTTCATCAGAGGTGTATCAGTTTTGACAAAGTTCTCAATGGGAAGGCTTTTGGGTATGGAGTTATCTTATCAGTTCTGACTCAAAAGAGACTGGAATTAAAAACCTGACTGTTTTGTTTTGCAAATGGATGTTTCCATAAAATTTTGGTTTCATGAACACTCTAAAAAGTTTCATTTTCCTTCCATACTTGAAAACAGATTCAAAACCTCAAAGATCTTTGTAAAATGAAACTGTCCTTCTCTAGCCAATTCTAACATAAGGCACAGAAAAGGAAGATTGGGCCTCTCTGAGTTAATGTGTTGATCTCAGTTCATAGGTCAAAATAAACAGAACACCTTCTCAGAATTACTGCATCTTTCCTCAGGGATTAAGTACAGGCTTTATAGATAGTGTAGTTTCCCTTAAAGAAATCAACTGTATTACCTCAGGTCTCCATCCTTTCTTCTGGTTGAAGAATGGTCACGTATTCCTGGAAAGCTGAGGTCTTTGGGGATTCAACTCTCTGTAGGCCTCCAGTAACCGTCATGTGTCCTAGATGAACAGGAAATTAGCTAGAAGCCCGTTCTTGATGCATCATGGAAGAGTCTGCAGATAAATGCTTGATGCTGAGAATGCATAACAAAAAATTTTTAAAAAATCAGGTTAGCAATGGAACATCCCGAGTTTCCTCCCACATGGAGACAAAATATGTTAGATCTTTAATGAATGACCCAGGAAGATTATCGATAATGCGCTAGGTGTGATACCTAAATCACAGTGGTTATGAATTTATAATCTCCCTCAAAGCTCTCAAGTTCTTGGAAAACACAGCAATGACAGATCAGAGGACCTGATTTCAAGTTTTCTTCCTTCTCTTCTCCCTCCCTCCCCCATTCTAAATCAATAGATATATAAAAGTTAGAGATGAAAACAAATTGTGATTGTGCCATGGCTTGCAAGGTAAACTACCTACTACAAGAAAACAAATCAATAAACCTTTGTACTCTTGGACATAGTTTTCGGTTTTGGTCAATAAATGCACACAGTGTAGTATTTCACTGAACCCTGCAGCAGTTTGCTATCAACTGAACACATATACTTGAAAAAAGAAGTAGCGTTCCTTGTTAAACTACAGTGTTTCTCCATGGTAACATGGTTTTCTTTATATCTGAGGCCTACTGAGATTACTTGTACCTGTCAGCAGGTGGTGACAAAGACAAAGTCATGTGACCTGTATACTTTCAGCCTTTTATCATGCTTTCCATGTGTTGTGTGATCCCATAGTACAAAGAGTGCATCTCTAGTTCTTCTTGCATTGGTTGAATTGGAAGAGTTAACTAAGTATAAGAGAGGAAGTCACAGCAAAACAGATTTCCATAAAGGAATGCAGATCAGATAAAATGACTTCACCCCTTCTTGAAATCAAGCTATCTTTGGGGTGGAATGCATCAATTCCTTAAGAATGTATGGCAAAACCACTCACCCATTTAGGCTAGATATGAAGAATACCTTATACAAGGGGGGCTGGGAAGGAAAAAAGTTGTGATTCCCTCCCATTTTTCTACTCACTCTGCACCCACAGTGCTGTGAAAATGCTCCTGATCAGAACTCTGATTCTATGCTTCATTCAAAAGGTGACACCTCGAGGAATTTAACACCAGCTCAGTGGAGAAAGCATTGCCAGCAATGCCACTTGCAGCAGTTGCAGAGTCATTAAATAAACGAATTCAGTGGCGATGCTTACAACAGCAAAAAGAAAGCAGTTGAGGCACTTCAGCCCGTATGCTCTTCTGTGATGGCTGACTCTCCTGTAAAAGCATTGCCCCTGTCACAATTGCTCCAAATAAAGATCTTCGTTTTGCTGGATGGGCGTCCTCCTCAATACATGAAGTAACCATCTGTCACATAAGGCAAATGAATCCTTCTTGGCTGCCACAAACAGCACACATAAATTTCCAGTCTATTGATTTTCCTTGGTACTTTCCAAGTAGAATATTAACATGTCTCTCTGAAGGGGACAGTCAGACACTATCATGGAGTTAATCACGTAAGGTGCCTTGGTTTGACGCAACACATCCAGCTGCCTCTCTAGCCAATGGAGATGATGAGTTCTAGTTAATTCAGGCAAATAAAAATGTAATGCCATGGGAGTCGGCAAATGATTCAAGATCATTTCCTTGATTTCCCTTTCCCTTGCTCTCTCATTCAAAAATGATGGCTCCATGCAGCCATGGGGTTTTATGTATTCAAAGAGAGGTTGCTTTTGACACCAAGGGCAGTTCTTTGGTTAAGGCACTAAGGTGGGACTTGGGAAATATGAATTAATTTCCCAGCTCTGCCACAGAGTCATTGGATGAGCCCCTCTCGGCCTTTGTGTATCTCAACACCCCATATGTAAAATGGGCATGCTAATTCTCCCTTTCTGTCTTATCTCCTATGATTGTAAGCTCCTGAGGGGAAGACTACCTCTCACTATGTGTGCATACAGTTCCTAGCACAACAGAGCTCTGGTTGTTACTGTAAGATGAGTAATAACAGTCTCATCTCATTTTTGCAACTAAATATGATTATTCAGCTGCTGTTGAATGTCTTTTTTCTGTCCACTAAATACATGCCAATGGTCTTCGATGTTTACAAATATTTTTGCGCTTCAAAATGGATCAAATATGCATATGTCAATGTATTTCAGTCCATTCATTGTGTGCACATTATTTGCTTCAACTATATCTTCAGCTACCCATTATTTGGGGCAGATTTGTTGGAAGAAAATCATCTTCAAACTCTTAGGGATCGCCGACAACTATTTGGGGCAGATTTTAAACCACATAGTACTGTTTCTGCTCCTTGATTGGTTGACTTGATTGATTGGATGAGTAGAGAAATCAAAGTAATTTCAAGATGGCTACACAAACAAATCACAGGATTAATGGGTTCTGTTCCCATCTCTCCCACCGATTTATTCTGTAATCTTGGGCAAGTCGAATGACCTTTCTTGAGAACGTAGATTATACCATTGCTTCATTTGGCTGAGCAGTTAGGCTTTCTAAATTAATGGTCACAAAGCGCTTTGAAATCCTCAGATGAAACATGACAGAAAAATGCAGCATGTCATTATTATTAATATCTCTTCAATCAGATAGACTATCTTTTATTAATTGTTGCTAGAGTTATTACCTACCGAGTCCTGTATTCTGTAAGTGATTGCTCAAGCTGGCCAAAGACGATTAGCTAAATAAACACATTAGATTGATTTCATAAAAGGTTTCAAATAAAATATTTGATGAATATTTTCCCCCAGTATTTACTGAACTTCATTTTTGTCAGATTATTCAGGGTTTGTATGTCTTACAACTTGGATATCTTGCTGGTTGGGGACCTATAAGTAGATTGCTAGATAAATCCACAGAAAGCACTCCTCCTGAATTTTACAATTCTGCTCTTTATAGAGGCAGTTGCACCAGTCGCCCATGTTGATTGATACTAAAGAAAAGCTGGGTGGGCTGTGAGAATCTGCTACCAAGTAGCAAAAGGACAATTGCCTGGCTGGGGCCTTTTTCACAAGGACCATTCCAAAACATAGCAGCACTTCAGTAATATTTATTAATTATGATGATGAGAAGGAAACCCTGCTCTGACAAGCAGCAGCAATCTCTATCTATTGTTGCTTTCAGATGACTTCAGTCTGTGCCCTTTCGGTAACTAAATGATTATCCACACCAGCCTTTGATTAGACCTTGTTCCTCTTTATAGGTTTTAATTCTTATTGAAAAACACTGGCAGAAAATTTAAAAAGACCCATATACACACGAAAGGGGATGGGGGAATCTATCATTCGCTGTGATATGGTGAGTGCACAGCTAGGGCTGGGTAAAGATTTTTTTAATCCGAAAACTGTTTTTCAATGGAAAATTGGGTCCTTGACAAAACTGTTTTTTTCCCCCATGAACCGTTTCTGCTTTCAAGAGAAACTTCAATTTTTCTTCAAAAAAAAAAAAAAAAAAAAAACAGACACCCAAGCCAAACATACTGCAGCTGAAAATGTGTTGTTGTTTGGCCTTTTTGAGGGTGGAGGAGTATTTGAATTTCTGCCAAAAACCTCTGAGGAAAATTTAGACCAACTTTTTTTTTTTTTTTTCAGTTTTCCATATCATACCCCACTCTGCCCCCATTTTTAAGTACATACAGGCCTATCACCTCTAGAGAGCTAGGTTTATACTCTTCTTTTGATCCAAAGTAGGGAAGAGCAGGAGTTAACATGGCTCTAAAACTTCCTGACTGGGGCATATAAAATCTGCCTCTGAAATCTGCAACTTGAGTCATGGTGAAAATGACCAGGCATAGGTGTGAAGTTGGAATTTCTTTTCTTTAATAGCTCTGTCCGGATTGCAGTGACAGAACCATCAATCAGAAAAAAACCAAAGGTGAGGCTAAAGAAAAGGGTGAGTATACTAAAGAGAGGAATCTGGGGTTTTTACATTTTTCCCAAACACAGTTGCCATTTGATCTCTGAAGCACTGGATTTATTTACAGTCTGAGATAACAGCATCACAAGCAGGCTCATCTTCCTCCACTTCCCCATGGCCTGCTGCTGACACTGCTGTCTCAGGAGGTTGCATTTCATGTTTTACCTCTAAGCTAGCTGATCTCCGATTCAAAGGTTTCATTCATTCCAGCACTTGTTCGAAAAACTCGTAAAGGACTAATTTACATGTATTAGCTGACGGACGCACTGCCAATCCTTTAACAAGAAGCTTGCACAACATTAGCTTGCACTAAACTAAGCACCTGAGGAGAGCATGTTTGTGGAACCCGTTCCTCATTGTGTGTTCAATGTTCTTCCCTAGCAGCTGACATTCCAAGAACATGAATCTGCTGCTGCTGCCCACTAGAGGAGCTACTTCTGTAGCTCAAGGAGTAGAGGTTTGCATTTGAGATCACAGACACAGTGAGGCTAACAGGAGGGGAAAAATCATAAAATCCCTAAAGTCAGGGCACCGTACTCAGATTTGCTTATAGCACAGTCTTGAGGAGTAAGACTGTTCCTTATAGCCACTTTTCAGAGCTGAATTGTGAATTATTGGCTGAAAGTCAGCCAGGATATGTCTACACTGCACTGTAAAACTAGACTCAGACTCAGTTGAGCCCAACCTCCCCATGCCCCTCCACACAGAAATGAGTCTGATGCAGGCCAGAAACTTTTCTAGATTTGAGGTCATAGATGCTGCTGAGGAGTGGGTCCTCGCCCAAGTCCTGCTGAGCTAGAGGCCAATCCCTGTCATTTTGAGTGTGGACTCAGCTCAAGCAGCAGACCTGGGTCAGAAGGTCTGCACAGTGCATATGGGCCTGTTAGCATGGTTGAGAGAGCTGGGTCCAACAATAGTAAACCCAGGTTTACACTGCAACATGGAGAATCAAGCTCAACTCCATAAGCACAGGGCCTACACACCTGGGTTTACAATGCAGTGTAGACAAAATCCCAGAGAGTCGGTTGCAGAGTCAGTTTTAGATCTCAGGAATTCCTGGGACCCTCTACACTGATTTCTGGTCCCACACTTTTCTGGTTTACCAGCTAGGATCTTAACAGAGTCTGAGTTGTATCAATAGCCTTTTTGTTTGAACTAATTCAGTCTGTCTCACTTTTGGAACTTTTCCCATCCAAACTTGTTATTACGAGCTACTGTGCCATCTTATGAACGGTCATACTTTTTTATAGTTGAGCCAAAGGCATAGCTACGGGTGGACCTGGGTGAGTATATGCCCACACAATTCACCAGCAGGCCTGCCCAACCCCCGCAGCACCCAGCAGCGACGTGAGCGTTGCCACCACGGCCATGAGCAAGAGTGCTGCAGTGGGTAGATGGGCGGTGGGCTGCTCAATGCCTGCACAGATCCAGCCCTGGCTCAGCCTTTGTGAGGAAGTGGCAATGCTGCCTCTCCCCATCCCTCCTTCTCCTGATGCTCCAGTTGTTAGGCAATTAGACACTCAGGAAGCTTCTGGTCAAATGACTGGAACTGGGCCAGGCCCACCATGGAGAGTCAAAGGCCCAGCCAGAAAGCAGGGTCTGGCTACGCCCCTGAGTTGAGCTCATGATTCGGGGAGATTTTTTTACCCCCAATTATCACAACATTCCTCACAGGAAACAATTTGGCTTTCCAGCCAGTTCTCAATTAGGGCTTTTTATTCACAGCTCATGAAGGAAGGCAAATATCAGTTTACAGATAGGGAAATGTACTCAAAATGTTTTATCAAAGGTCACATGTTTCAGCAGCACAGCTGGGAATGGAAACCATGTCTCAGCTCCCTGCTCAGAATGCAATCCAATGGACCATAGTAGAAAGGCATGCCCATAAATTGCACTCTGTGGTCTATTTTATCAAATACTTGCAAAGTCCTCACGCGTCTGTCTCCTGGCCACTTTGCAGCTGCAGCATTCAGATCCACCTTTTCCCCTCATGTTTAGTTCCTTTATAGTTGGGCATAAAGTATGTTTGAAAGCTTTGCAAAGCTAGACAATAAGTGGCAGACTACTAATTTATATACTGCTTGCTAGTGAGACAGAGCTTTATTATTGACAAATATATCTTGTTTAGGAACCCAGTGGCCATTTGGATTAGTCTTTCCTGTGAATATTTCAAGGATAAATAACAAAGGACTTCCAGTTTAAAAGTTATGTTTCCAGACACACACACATGCACAGCAAGGACCTTTCCAATAGTCATCCAATCAGTATATCCACAGACAACTATGGATCTGGGAGCCACTCAACCACAGGAGAAAAGCAAGTCATTTTATTTACTAGTGAGTTGTACTATTACTCATGGCCTTGGTCAGTTCCCAAATGATGGGTCATGGCCTCAAGCGGGATCATTTCATCAGTGGATGGGCCCTTGATAATCCCAAGAATGCTAGATTGTAAAATGGCATCTTCCTTCAAAGAATGTGCCCTTGCACATGTGGTGAATGTGAGGTCACACTGCATATGCACACTAGTATGCCGAAGATGCCATTTTGCACTACAAAATGCTGCTGTCCATGTAGAATGACCTTTCCTATACAGTGTGTGGGAGGTCACTCTGTACAGAGGACACAGTTTTAACATAGCATCTTCCATGCTGTGTGTGGTCACAGGAAGCCATGCATCTGACAATGGGGTCATGTAGGGGAAAAGTTTGGGAACTGTTAGACATGGGATTGGAGCACAGGGGATGGATGGACTCTTTGGCCACAATCCTGTGAAGTCTTGAATGCTTGCTATTAGATGTGGAGCCTATTTTTAACCCTGCCACTGAATCATCTTCTTGATCTTGGAGAAAAAAAGAGCTCTGTACAGCTCAATAATTTATTTCTTTCATCAACAGAAATTGGTCCAATAAAAATAGATTTTCACTCACCTTGTCTCACTCTTATCTTGGAAATGTCACTTAAACTTTTGGAACCTCAGCTTGTCCATTCATTATTAAGCAGGTGGTTAAAAAAAATGAAATATCTCAACATTTCTGGAAAATGATTTCATTTTGTAGTTTTTGTTAAGAACTGATTTGCAACATTTTTCCAAATTTTTAACCACCCACTGGTTCAACAGAAAAATGTTCCTCTATCACATTGCTTCCTCTTTCCAGATCTGCTAAAACCCACTTAAGTTGGATGCTGCTGGATAGCACAGTACCAGAGGTGCACTCAGGCAGGCCTTTCCCAACTTCTTGGTCTTGTCCTGTCTAGGCTCAAATCTCTGTTCCAGAATAGGAATTTAAGCTTGGATGTCACTTCTTTTAGTTGAGAGCCTTCTCCACAAGGCTTTAGAGACAGTCTCACTCTCTTTACATGGTCCAACAGCTATTTTATTATCTTATAAAAGTAGAACAGTTTCCAAAAGGAAAGAGCCCCGCATCACCTGGTGGTGAATGCACTCACTAGCAGGAAGGAGAGTTGGGGTGTGAACTCAAATCTACCATATAGAATGTGAGGGCCCTAACTATTGATCGATCACTACTACCTCTCCCTCAGTTGTTGGAAAACTCACCCTTGATTTCCTTTGCTTTTATGACAAATACGTGAAACAAAATGTTTACAACTTTTTCGATTTGCTAAAAATTCTAAAAAAATGTTGGTTCTGGTTCAGGTCAAACTAATTTTTTTTTAAAATTCCCAGTGAAACAAAAAAATAACCAACCCCTCCCCCGCCCGCTCCCCCAAAACCAGACCAAAACACACACACCACAGTTATTTGCATAGCTCTAGTTATTTGTCTGGTACATATTATAGTTTCTCCAACCTTACAAACTGAAAAGAAGTAAGAGGAAATATGGGGAAATTACCTGTTCATTCAGCAGATAACAACAATAGGTATTATCTCGAAAACATCACTTTCTCCCTTACGGATTCCAAAGTATTAGGTAACTACATACAGCAAACTTCATTTATCTGCATAGCCCAGAACCATCGCAGCAACAAGAATCAAACCAGATATGCATTAACAAAAAATACAGCATTTTTGCACTTGAAAATGTAGCAAAAGCCTGCATATAAATTTTCAGTAACACTAAAATGCTTTCCATAATTCCTGTATAAAAAGCAATGCATTGTAACAATTTTATTATAATGGTAACTTGAGGATACTTCTTGTTTATGAGATGTAATAACCATATCCTCAGCTAAATAAATTCTGAAGTCAGTGGTTGGTTGAGTTTTTTTGTAGAAATAGTCAGCCCGAGAGTTTGTTAGCAAAGGAAAGAATTATTACTAAGCTATCACAAAAACCCTCGTGCTGTGATTATTATAATTGTTATTATTATAGTGACATCTTTAATTACATATCCCTCTAGTAAATAAAATGGAATTAACAGAAACTTCCAAAATACAGAATGGTGCTGGGATACAGCTGAAACTAGAGGTAAAATAGTTACATCCCTTTCTACCTCTCACCTAACAGCTCTCCATTTTCCACCTTCTTGCTTGGCTTATCTGCTTTCTGCACCTTCCTTCTCCCCCCTGTAGATGAGCAAAGCTCTTGTCCCCAGAAATGACTGTTTTACTTTTGTTCAAACTGCTGAAGGTGGATTCTTTCCCAGCACAATCCTGACCATAGCATTATGAGTGAAACCAGAGTAAGAGAATCAGGTCTCCGGGAACATCTAGGCTAATGAGTGACCAAGGGATCAGGAAGGGAAACAGCTGCTGCATGGAAGATGCAATGTCAACATGCAAGCCAGCCTCTGAGCCTGATAAAGGAAGTCCTATCTCCTACTAGGCTGCGAGCTTGCTGCATCACTCATGGCTAATGAAACAATTCTGAGGGAAGAGACATGCTGACTTGCTGGAGATGGAAGGGGATGTTGGTTGGGAGAAAGGGATGACTGGAAAGAAGTCAAAGGGTTTTCATTTTTGATAAGCCCAGTTTCGTAGCCCATATCTATGTATGTACTTGCATTGGTGAAACAGAGTGTGCTGATCTGTTAAGAGTACTGGGGAGTCAGAAGACTCCATTCCAGAAAGCTGGAATGAATGATATCCCATGAAATGGCCTGCCAGTGGAAGAGAGGAAGTAGTCCAGGGAATTAAGAGTTGGGTGGGGGAAATCCCAGGAAAATATTCCTTTAAGGGCTTAGGATCAGGAACCCTATAGTGTAGGGCAAGGCAAAGCTCCTCTGTCTTCCAGCCAATTAGCAAGAGTTTCTGGGAGGACTGGAGGCCATTGTATAGAGTGCCTTCTCCCTCAGAACAGGGGACATACTGGCATGAGAAGAAAACAAAAGACTAAACTTCAGGGAGAGACAGCTATGACTGGCAACACTGTAAAGAGTAGGAAATTTCCACAGCAAGGAGACATGGCAGTGGTCCAGCGATATGCAGAAAGCAGTAAAGAAGAAGCAGGATAGGTTCAAGCCATGGCAGGAAGTGAGAATGGCAGGAAGTTATGAGGAATGCATGCTGGTAAAGAAAAAGTCTAAAAGAACCATTGTACAAGACAAGGGCCAAACCCTTATATGTAAGACTACTGATGAAGGAAGGGGGAAAGTAATATATGGTTTAGTGAAGATCAGGCAAAGAAGCCCTGAAGATTTGAGAGTTTTGGAGAGTGTCAAAGATGAAAAAGTAAAAATACTGGCGAAAGAAGGCAAAATCATTAGTAGTGGAGTTTTAAGAGGTACTGTTCAGTGAAGACAATCTACGCAAACCACTGAGGGAAGCAAACACAAGCAGAAACCTCATAAGAACTATCATTATGGTAGAGACTCAGACAGGGTATGGATGATGAAACATGGGAAGGCAGTTGGATAGAAGGTGTGCCAATGGAAATATTTAATGCGTTAGGCCATGAGGAAGTGGTGAGGATGATGAACATCTTCAGCTTAATCTCCTGAACTGGAAAAGTTCCAGAGGGGTAGCTGTGTTAGTCTGTATATAGCAAAAACAACCAGAGTCCTGTGGCACCTTAAAAGACTAACACATTTCTTCAGGCCTAAGCTTTTGTGGGCTGCAACCCACTTAGTCAGATGCATGAAGTACAAACTGCAGTCTTGTACTGCTCTGTAGTTTCTACTTCGTGCATCTGACTAAGTGGGTTGCAGTCCACAAAAGCTCATGCCCAAAGAAATGTGTTAGTCTTTAAGGTACCAGAGGACTCTCATTGTTTTTGATCTGGAAAAATGACTGAAGAGGAAAGAAAGAGCTTATTGGTCTCTATCATAAAGGGGATACCCAAGAATGCAGTAATTACCATCCATAGAGCTAATGAGTCATACAGTGAAATGGTTAGAATTAATTATTGAGAAAAAAACTTTGTGAGGAACTGGAGCATTAAGTAAATTTCAGTTTATGGGGGGTGGGGAAGGGCCAAAAATGCAGTCCAAATATGGTAGGAGAAGTTCAGGGAGAAACATAAGGGAATTGCACTAGCTTTGCAAATTTAGAGAAAGCTTATGAGAGAGTTCCTAGAGCACTGAAATGCTGGTGCCTGAGGTTATGCAGAAACATGTGGTCAGGCTGTCTCATAGACTCATAGTCTCTAAGGTCAGAATGAACCAATGTGATCATCTGTCATCCATATGTACCAGGATAGCACAATGCCAGTTAGAAAAACAATGACTACCGTGAGCCAGTCACTATGAAGGTAGGTCCCCTTGAAGGATCAGTTTTAAGCTTCTTCATATTGGCAATTGTAACAGACACTATGACATAGGAAATTAGGAGAGAACATCCTTGGAGTATGCTTTTTACTAATAACATTATGTTATGCTGTAGAAGGGGTCTAGGATGAGGGAGGGCAGACAAAAGACAGAATATATGCAATGTTTTGTTGAAAGGGCCAGCAAGAAGCCTGTAAAACTGGTTGGTATAAATAAAACGGTTTAAATAATTCGGTACAGTTTTGAGCCATGATGTTAATGTGGACAGCCACATCTGGAAATTCTGTATCTTCAATATATTCTCATCTGAAGTTTATATATAGGAAAGGGCAGCATGCAGGCTATCGGTGGTTTGCCAGACACTTTACATAAGTGTGACCACATTCAACAGGCAATTCTCATGTTCTGAAATTTCCTTTCATCCTAAATTGAAACGAAATCTTTGGCATTTCATAATTTCCCACCAAATGAAATTTCTGAGAAAAATTATGAGACAATCAATAGTCTTATCAAAAAGTTTCATTCTGATAATGTTGAAGCACTTTCTTTTGACTCTACTCTTTGAATGATAATAAATCTGATATGATAAAATGAATCATATCAACATTATCAAAACAAAGCATTACAATAGTTTTTGTTCCTCAAAAAATGTTGATGAGATGGATATGTTCCTGGGAAACATTTCAATTTTTGGAAAATCAGCATTTCCCCAATGGAAAAGCATTCCACTGTAACTTGTTCAATTCTCTCTACAAACTAACACCATAATAACTCAGAATAGAATTTGGCAACATTCAGCAGCTGACACCTTTACTTTTGAAAAAAAGTCTCCTGGTATTTCTAGAGGTCAGGACCTTACTTGTACTTTTCATCTGGAAGGAATCTCAGTGCCCCTTAACACGGGGCATTGGATTCTCTACTGATGCAGAAGGAAAATAGCCACCTATAGCATTAGCACTGCCACTTTCTATAGAGCCGGAGGGTTTCTTGGTCATCTCTCATACAAGCACTGATCAGGCCTTTCTTTTCTTATCTTCCAAGATCAAAGCCTGAGACAGCAGAGCTGCAGATGGCAAGGGCACAAAAGGAGCAAGTACATTCAGTATGAGAGGGGAAAGGAACTGTTCTTTCAGCTTTGATGACTGCCAGCCAGTGTGATTTGACTTCTACTTCACACACCCAGACAATCCAGGACAGATCCATGGCTTTATCAAAAGTCACAGCTCACCATTAAACAGGGCAATAAATTCAAGCAAGTGAATGGGCCCGAAACACCAGTTCATTGGACAATAATGCTCCATTTCCTCAAGATTCCTTGGTTTCCTTTCTCCACTTGCCCTGCCTGAATATTTGTGGGAGATTTGCAAAGACACAAAGGGGCAGTTAGGTAATTAACTCCTATTGAAAGCCAGTGGGAATTGGCCATCTTCCATTCAGGGCCTAGAGAATTTGTAGTTTATGATAAGAGAAGGAAAGTGGCCTGAACCAGTGATGATCCAAAGTCATTAAGGTACATCACTCTGTGATGTGTTGAGTAAATGTGTCCTTTATTTGGGTTGATATAGTCTTATCATATAGTATTACAACTTCCCATTTCACTAGTATCTCTGGAGGATGTTAAGGAGACACTCCTGAAGTCAGACATTTTAAAATCATTGGATACAGATCATTTGCCTCCAAGAGTTTCAAAAGAGTTGACTTAGGAGCACACCAAACCATTAATGTTGATTTTTGATTAATCCTGTAGCACTGCAAACATTCCAGAAGACTGGAAGAAAGCTGATGATTTGCAATGTCTAAAATGTCTTAAAAGGAAAATTTAAGTAATTACATGCCTGTCAGCCTGATATTGATTCTGAGTAATATAATGGAGTGGTTGATACAGGACTTATTAAAGAATTAAAGAATCATAATGCAAACCAACATAGATTTATGGAAAACAGATCCTGTCAAATTAAGTTGATTTTTTAAAATGAAATTACAAGTGTGATTAATACAGGTTATAGTGTTGTTGTAATGTATTTTAATTTCTATAAGGTGTTGGATGTGATAAAACAAGACATTTTGACTAAAAAACTAGAATGGTATCAAATTAACAGGGCACACAAAATTAATTTAAAATTGTCTAAATGAAAGGTCTCAAAACACAGCTGCAAACTGGGTGCTAGGAGAACCTGATAAAAGAATTCATCTAAATAAAGACACTTTACCCTCCCACCCCCTTTACGAGAAGGATTTAGAAAGCTAAGACAAGTCGCGACTACACACCTTTACACACTGTATGTATCGGGGGAGGAAATAAAACACTGTAATGAAACTAAAGAGGGGTGTTTACAAGCAAAAAGGCCTCAGTGTGGTCTGTGTTCATGGTAGAGGTGGGAATGTGGCATGCAACAACATCCCACTGTTGCCGTACTTTGTATTTTCAAGTATCTGAAAGTGGGATTTCATCCGCAAAAGCTCTTGCAATAAATGTCTTATTCTTTAAAAGTGCCACAGGACTTCTGGTTTTCTTTGCTGAACTAGACTAACCAAGCTACACCACTAGAACTTGAATAATTTCATATTATTTACAAACTCTCCCCCATTATTGTTCACACCCTTTTCCAGATCATTAACAAATGTTGACCAGTACAGATCCACAGAGGACTCTTCTGTCTACCTCTCTCCACTGAGAAAACTGACCATTTATTCCTATCTTTTGTTTCTTTTAACTGGTTAGTGATCCATGAGAAGGCCTTCTGTGTTATCCTAGGATTATTAATTTCTTTAAGAGTCTTTCGGGAAGAACCTTATCAAAGGGTCTTTCTAGTTTATCAACATCCTTCTTGAATTGTGGGCATCAGAACTGCACACAGAATTCTAGCAGCAGTTACTCCAGTGCTAAATAAAGAGATAAAATAACTTCTGTAATCCTTGAGAGTCTCCTGTTTATACACCCCAAGGTAACATTATCTCTTTTAGCCATAACTTTTCATTGGAAGCTCATATTCAACTAATTGTCCATCACCAGCCCCAAATCTTTTTTCAGAATCACTACTTCACAAGACAGTTACCCATTTTTAAATAGGACTTGCATCCTTTACCCCTACAAGTATACATTTATAGCAGTTCCATTAAAAATACTTCCCTAACCCAGCACCCAGCTTCTAATTGCATTTTGTGATGTCTTTTCCAACCCAGGCTTGCTTTTCTGTTCCCTTTTATACTGCTTCCCAGTTAATAAGCTAATTGGCTTATTGATTCATCAGCTCCAGGGTAGCCTTGTAATCAGGTACACCTCTGTGCAATTAAGCCTTCTCCAGTTGTGTGGGGAGGAAGGAGGGGGGGGTGTAGAGAGATCTAATTAGTACTAATAGTGAGTGGGTGCTGGTTCTCAGAGTGCTGCCCCAGCAGTCCCTACAAGGAGTCAAAAAGGCTAAGAGTGTTAGGAACTGTTAGGAAAGGAATAGAAACTGTACCACTATATAAATCCATGGTGCACTTGCACTTTGACTACTGTATCCAGTTTTGGTTATCTTATCTCAAAAAAGACATAGTGAAACTGGGAAAGGTTCAGAGAAGGGTAACAAAGATGATTAAAAACAACAAGAGTCCTGTGGCACCTTATCGACTAACAGATTTTCTTCGGCATAAGCTTTCGTGGGCTATAACCCACTTTGTCAGGTGCCACAGGACTCTCGTTTTTGCTGTACACAGACTAACACGGCTACCCCTCTGGAAATTTCTACCATGCAAAGATGATCAAGAGTATAGAATATCTTCAATATATGGAATGACAAAAAGATTAAGGCTGGCCAGTTAGAAAAGACTCAAGAGACAACTGGGGAGGAGGGTAAGGGAGAGATATGATAGAGATCTATAAAATCATGTATGTTGTGGAATAGTGACTGAAGAAGTGTCATTTACCCTTTCCCAAAATACGAAACATAGTGATCACCCAATGACATTAATAAGCAGCCAGTTTAATGGAACAAAAAGAAGTACCTTTTTACATAAAACAATTAACCTGGGGAATTCATTGCCATGGGATGTTGAGAAGGCCAAAAGTATAACAGAGTTCAAAAAAACAGTAGGTAAATTCAGGAGAATAGGTGTTGGAAGAACCGGAAGCAAATAAGGTGAAAGACTAAATTATAACCCGTCTGTTGGCCTTGCTTTTAACCCAAATAGACTAGGATGCAAATGAAAAGGAGTATGAGTGAGAACACAAGATAAAACTCACCCCCAGAGTAAAAGTTTTACCTCTCTGTAATAAGAGAAGATAAGGAAACCAATCCAAGTAAAAGTTGCTATAGTAACCCAGCAGCTGGGAGAGAGAGAAGAAAAGTGCTGACATTAGGGAAAGATGCTCAGATATAACGCCATTACTCAGCTCTTTCCAAGATGTACAAAGGAGGTGGACCTAAAGCTCCCAGACCTTCCAAAATGGAACATGACCATATATTGGAGGGGGTGGTTGCAGGGGAGGGCCACACAGGGATAATTCTACCAAGAAGGGTGGAGGGCAAGCGGATTGAATTGGCATATGCAGCATAGTTAGGAACAGGATGGGAGCCCCTTCAGCACACAGAACTGTGGTTGGGGGAATTCTGTGGGCACACAGAACTACAGTTATGGGAAAGGAAGCCCAGCTGGTGTGAAGGGCTGTGATTTTAAGCTTGCCTGTTTTGACATCAATAAACCTATCGTATTGTCCGTTGCCTGGACTCTGGACTGTTGCTTCCCAGCAAACTGTGTCTGGGAAGTGAGAGGAGAAGGTGGGGGGAGGGAAAGCTCCAACAACAGGTCCATCTACAGCTGTTAGCCAAGTTGGGCAGGGAAGTAACTGCATGCTCAAAGTGATCCTAAACCTCTGATTGCCAGAAACAGGGAGGGAAAGGCAGGGATGGATCATTCCAGCTGCCTGATTGTGAACACTCACTGTGGAGCTCTGGTGCTGGTCTCTGTCACAGACAGGATACTGGCCTAGGTCTGACCTAGTGTGCTAGTTCTTCAGTGCTTATGTTCAAAAAAGAACCATGGATATAAGTAAAGGCTTAGAAAACATCTTACAGTGATAGACTCAAGGAGTTTATGAAGAGGTGTTCACTGGACTCTTGCCCTCAAAGGGTTAAGTTAAGCTAAGAGGGGAGCCAATTAATGAGGCAGGTCAGAGCTGAGGGGAATCAGATGGTTTAAGTCACCTCCAGGCTGAATGAGGGAACCCAGCTGAGGAGAAATGAGCTGGGCTGAATTTATAAAGCTAGGAAATTGGACACAGAGGAGGCTGCTAGGAAAAGCCCCAGTTCCTTCCTGGGAGAAGGGCTTGGAGGCGGTAGCAGAGACAGGTAGTCTGTAGTTGTTCTGGGGATGAAGTGAGCAGATCTAGCCAGGTGAGGGCATGTTAGGTAGTAAAGAAAGGGTTCAGGGAAAAGCAGTGAGGTCCAGGAAAGGGCAGAATTTGGCTGCTTTAGAGGGCTCTTGATTTGGAACCTAGAGTAGAGGAAAGACCTGGTTCCTCTATCAACCACTGAAAAAGTGGTACCAGAAAGTAGTGACTGGAAAGACAGCCTAGGATTGTGGTAGAAAGACTTTAGTACCCTGGAAGGGGAAAATGCTTATTTGCTGAAGGCTGAGTCATGAAGAGGCAGCAGCTCATGAAGTGAAAAAGGAGCTGGAGAGAGAGAGAGAGAGAGAGAGAGAGAGAGAGAGAGAGATGTTATGCCACTACAGAAAGGAACATCAACCTTGTAAGCTACTATAGCCAGAGTGACCTGGTGGAGGTACCCTCCTATTGAGGAGTGGAACACCCCATCACAGATATCAGTCTAGTGAATTTAACAAAGAGCCAGTTAAGGGGTGGCTTATTTAGTCAGTATCTGCATGGGAACAAATATTGAATTGTGGGCTTTTCAATCTACAAGAGAAAGATCTAACATCACCCAGTGGCTAGAAATTGAAGTTATATTCAGACTGGAAGCAAAGCATTCATTTTAAACCCTGGGATGACTTAACCATTGGTACATTTACCAAGGATAATGGTAGAGTCTCCAAAACCTACAAGACTGGGTAGTTTTCTAAAAGATCTGCCCTAGGAAATATCTGGGGGAAGTTTTCCAGCCTGCGTTGTATAGGGGGCTCTGACCAGATAATCATAATGGCCCCTGCTAGTCTAAAAATCATGAATTGCATGGTCACTGAATCACTGCTGGTCACAGCTTCTAAAAGGAAGGACCATAGATAGCAACCAGTGAGCCAGTTCTGTGTAGCATTCACATTCAGTCAACGAGGTGATGTAGACAACGTACCCAGACTAAGATGTGGAGAACCATGGGATTCCACTCCAGAAAGATAAAGAGTCAAGGCGTGAGCTTGGTGGGGTTGCACTTAAAGATAGTGGGGAAACTCTTAAGCAGTTTTGTTAGTATTTTAATCTTTCAACCATCTGTCAAAGACCAGAGTTGTAGATGAGGCGCTGAGGTAAAGCCAGGCATAGGGAATGATAAAGTACTATATGTTAAGTGACTAATTAGCAAGTGAGGAGGGAAAAGAAAGCTGTTGGTCAGTGGCTGTGCTGGTTGTATTTAAAGAAGCCCTTCCAGCTAGGGTAACAATAAAATATCAGATTTTTTGGGACAAAACCATCTGTCCCACTTGTGGTGAGGTGTGACAGATGCCAAAGGTTTCTGGCAAACACATGAGAAGGGAAAACTAGATGCAATAAATATGGCAGGGATCTCTCCTGTCACAATTATTATGTGGAAGGAACAGAATAAAAGAGTAGCAACTGTGGAGCATTGGGCAGCATATGGAGGTTGTACAGCAGCAATGCAAGAAAGAGAGATTCAGGAACCAAAAATTACAAAGAACATATCATATTCAAGAAGAAGGTACTGAGAGGCACTGAAGACCGAAAGGAACTCAGTAAAGAGAGAGATAAAACACACAACAGAATAAATCATAGAATATAATGAGTGATACTGGGAAAATAGGAGAAGACATATTATGTATAGACAAAGAGGTTTATAGCTTTTATGATTGAAGTAATAAACTGCACATTACAGATAGGGGACAAAAACAGAGAAAATGAAAATTATAGTTAAAAAAGCATGGAATCATTCTACTGATAAGTTGTTATCATGCAGGTACTTTTCTGCTGCTTTAAGTGAAAGAAATACTGAAAGATAAATAAAATAGTAATGTTTACTGTTGCAGCACATAGGGTGAGTCTACACTTGTAAATTAAATCGACTTAATTTACTCTGCGTCTACACTACATTTTTCTTAAGTCCACTTAAGCAGCTGCTTAAAGTCGACTTTGCTGGCTAAGTCGACTTTAGAAAGTTGACTTATCCATTGTAGACATGGAGTAGCCCTAAGTCGACTTAGGGGACTCCAGGGCTCCCCCACTGCCCTCCCTGCCAGGGTGGCTGGCACAGGGAGAGCCTGGCATGCCCCCCCCCCAAAGGGCAGGGCAGTGCCCTGCCAGGGTCCCTGTCCCCCTTTGCCCCATTGTACCCAGGTACAATGGGGCAAAGTCTGAGCCCCCTGGCACTTGGTAAGGGGTGCCCCCCTGCCATCGTGGACCAATCCCAGGTCGACCTAGGCATCCAGTGTGGACTCTCTAGGCGACTTTGTAGGGTCCCCTCAAAGTCGACTTAAAATTTAAGAGTGGACATGCTAAGTTGACTTAAATTAACAAGTGTAAACATAGCCATGGACAGAAAATAAAGAAAGGTATCATTGATAAGACTGATATACTGATATTATTTGCATACAAGAAACATGGCTGGTAGGAAAACTAGATTTCAGAATCCCAGAATATGGCATCTTTCAACAAGACAGTGAACTAGGAAGGGGAGGAGGAGTTCATAGATTCATTGAGAAAGATAAATTATCTTGAGGTGAAGAAACTAAATATAGAGTTCAATGTTACTGAGATTTCAATGCACAATAAATCTGCATCTTTGAGACTATATAATGTATACAACCTGTGTGGAAAACTGGAGATTAAATATTTGACAGTTGAAGCTGTAATAGGCACATATATAATATATGGAGACCTAAAGTGCCATAACAGATTGTAGGGAAAGGGGAAAAAATTAAGAATGGCAAATGTGTAGAATAAATCATTGATTAAAATAGTTCAGTAACACTGAATAATGATGGTACACTCATAAGGTTTAATGCAGCCAATAGAAATGTCTCCTATCTAGACCTAGGAATTGTCAGCTAGTATAACAACCAAATACAACTGGGAAATCAACAAGGAGGAGGGAATAGCATATCAAAGTAAAGACAATCTTGAGGCTGGAGAAAGGCCTGCTACTTGGAATATTAAAAAACAAAAACAAAAACTGGGAACTATTTAGAAGCAAGTGCAATGAAAATATTATATGAATGATGACACTGAGGAGTTTTGGGATATAAGGAAGGGAATCCTGATGGCAGCAAAGTTAACTGTGCCTAAGATAGCAAGTGACTCTAAAGGTAGAAACCATGTACCAAGTGGAATGAGGAGCATAAATAAAAAAGCAATTAAGGAAAGAAATGACATAAAAGAAAGCAAAAAATACTATTAATGAGGACTTAATGACATATAAAAGAAATAAGGCAATTGTACAAAAGGCTTTTAAAAAGGCAACAAGAAAAAGAAGGTAGCTGGAGAAAATACTATGGGAAAATAAAGATACTAAAACATTAGGGGTACATAGGCAGAATAGGACAATAAAGGGAGTATTGACTGAGAGCAATTCTTTGCCAGGCTTCCTTGCAGAAGTCCAAGGGACAAAAAGCTGTAATGGAGAAAAAGTGAGAGTCCTAGCAAAAACATTCTGTAATGTTAGTAACAATGAAAATCAGGGTATAGAAATCCATGTGAGGGAGAAAAATATCATTGGAGAGAATGAGAATTGCAAGAGGTGGGGAAAGGATGAGGAAATTATACAAGATGAAACTTGTCAGGGAACATCAAAAAGTTATAGCTGAAAGTAAAACTCTGCACCAGGGGAAGATGTATGAGTGGTTCTCAACCTTTCTGAGTGACAATCCCACTAGTTAACAATGTGACTGCCCCAGCCCATCCCCTCACCAGCCATAATCACATATAACTCCTATTAACATGTATAATGATGAATATAACACTAAATTGCATTAATAGCTTTTACTTTCCCTGGCACAACCACCATTGCATGGTGCATGCCCTGTGTGGCCCTTCCACATCTTGTCCCTGAGAGTAATGGAGGCTATCTCTGGCAGGTTTGCCAGGGTTGCTCCAAGCCCCCATTGGAATGGGGCTTCTCCTCTCTAGTCAAGTGTCCAGCTTGGGTATGGCTGGAGGGGGCCTGCTCCTCCATTTAGACTGGAGTGGAGCTCGGTGCGGCTGCTGCTTCGCTCCAGTCAGCATGGAGCTTGGGGAGCTAAATGACCTCCTTATTACTAAAGCCACATGAATCTCTGGTAATCTTTGGCACTCCCATCAAGAGGGTCCTGCAACCCAGATTGGGAACCAGTGTAGTATGTAACAAAGTGATAAAATACCAAGTGAAGAGAGTCTGAAAATACTGCTAAAACTGTACAACAGCATAGGGGGGAAAGGTGAACTACTAACAGAGCAAAAGCATGCAGCTGTAGTCCTAGTGTGGAAACCAGGTAAACCGAGAACAAGACCTGATGCATACACGTCAATTGGCCTTCCATCACATAAGAGTAAAGCCATGGAAAGAATAGTGACTGAAAGATTAACAACAAATCTAGAGAGAAATGGACTTACAATGTGCAAAGTGGGGTCAGTAGGGGAAAGAGTACAATTACTCATTCAGTAAGAGTAGAGATGGAAACACAAAAGAGTATGAGAATAAAGAATATATGATGCTTTCAGGCACTTAAAAGTCACAATGTTTAGACTAAAGTATCTAGTAAGAGCATTAAGAAAATGGGACACCATTAAGATAGCAATATGCTAATGTTTTTAAAATACTTTATATCATGAAACCCAGTGTCTGGCATTTATAGACTCAGAATGTGAGTCTGCCAAGCCATAAAATAAGAAAAGGGGGCTGTAAAGGGAAGGAAGGAATTCTGCAGTCTCTCTCCTGGTGGGTAGGAAATCCTCCAGGAGTTCGAAGAGGAAGTCTGGAGGACAGTTGGCCTTGGGAGCTTCTCCCAAGTGGAGAACTCTGGCAAGAGGCCAGAAGAGACAGTGGGAAGCCTGTAGGGGTGGCCTTAGCTCCTCTAGTGAGCGTTGACAAAAGGGCAAGTCCCTAGGGAGACCACCTGGCGGTGAGGGGTGTGTCAGGTTTCTGAGGAAAGAGACATGGACACACAGATAGCCTGACAGGGTCCCACTGGAACCTAGACTATAGGAAACCACTGAGGAAGTTGACTGAAATCCCCTCCAGTTCCTGCTACAAGGAGGCAAGGACTATGGGAAGCCCTGGGGAAAGGGGTGTGAGAACAACTGGGCGCAGAGTTAAGGCCAAAGATCCAGTGTCAGGTTTTTGATCGGTTGTTTCTGGAACTTAATTGCCCCAGTTTTTCATATTGAGCTCACCCCACAGACTTTTTCAAGGCTAGCCATCTTCCGCAATAATGCTTCTCTGAACAGACCCTCAGGAGAGTCTGAGGACCCGTCATCAAAATTGATTCCAAATATAGTTCATAGGCACTTGAGGCCTGCTCCATAACCTGTTGAAACAAAGAGAAAGGTTTCCATTAGTTTCAAAAGGGTTTTGATCAGGGTGTTAGATTGCAAGGGGCAGGGTCACAGAAGTGGTTTTGAAGTACATCATTCAGCAATGAAACAATTAATCCTTCTGAAACAATTAATCCTTCTAAAACAATTAATGCATCTTTCTGAACATTAATCTGAGTTGTTCTTAAAGTTAACTTGATAACTAATATCAAGAAGGTCCAGCTAAGGCCATGTCTACACTACAGAACTTGTAGGGGCTTAGCTCTTCTGCTGCTGCTGTGCTGCTATATGGTCACTCGTGTGGCTGCTCCTAGGCAAGGGCAAGAGCTCTCCCATCAACATAATTATTCCACACCCAATGAGAACAGGGTCCACATTGGCACTTCTGTCAGTGTAACTTATGTCACATAGGTGAAGTTTTTTTCACACCCCTGAGTGACATCAGTTACACCAACAAAAGGGGTAGTGTAGACCAGCCCTTTGGTAAATTCAGGCAGCATCACCTTCAGCTTACTACACGGCACTGGGCATGAAGACAAGAAGCATTCTGTTCCCAAATCTGCAAGTCATTTTCCCTCTCTGTGCCTCAGTTTCCCCATCTGTAACATGAGGATAAATGGTTCCCCACAGCAGTGTTGTGAAGCTAAATGAGTTACTTTGATGGTGCTTTTGTAATATAAGGATAACTTTACCAACTATATCACAGACTGAGGAAAGACAGGGAGGCAGAGAGGGAAGAGGAATGGGGTTGTGACAATTCATAAATGTTTGAAGGGAATTTTGACACCCTTCTATTTAAGTATCAAAGAGAAGCACCTTACAGTGTAACGTATTTGCTTCGGGAAGATGAAGAGTCACTGTCTTTCTCTTCAAAGATTTTAGTAACAACAAAAAAATACCGCGCGGCTCTGATGTCTCCAAGGTTCAAGTGTGGCTTGCCGGGTAATAAGATGAAAGGCCTCCAGGCTTGTAAAACTAAACTGTCTCTGTTCTTTACAGAGATGTTGCAGCTGCAACTATCATGCTTGCTGTGTGCATGCAGACAGGCTCCCAAGTGCCCATCCAAACTCTTCCCTCCCAGGTTCCTGCACTCAAAAACAGCATTTCTGGATGACAAGGAGCTGAGATTTAATTTTGGCCTGTCAATGTGATTGAATAAAAACATTGGTGCCAGCATAGATCTGAGTCTTGCCCATTTGGCAGAGTGTCATAGGTAGAAGCACGAAGTATAAAGTGATCAGTGGGATGTGGAGCACCGATAACCCAAATCTTGCATTAGAGATTAATGGGTAGCCAGCACGTTAACAGTATCTAGAAGCACCAGAGAGAGGCCACAAGAAGAGTCAAATAGCTTAGTCAAATAGGCCACAAAAAGAGCTAAATGCTTCCCAAAATGTCCTATTCACCACCTACACTCTTATGCTGCCTTTTTGAGAGTTAGGTAATGTCAGGGGAAAGAGGACTAGGCCCAATGGTTTAGTTTACGTGTGTAGCTTTTTCTCCCAGTTACACTGGAGCACAATGGCCTTGTATAATCAGCTGTGCCTTTTGAACATCGGCCTTGTACAATCTACATGGAAGCCCTTATAGGATCAAGGCCTGTGTTACACCCGGACAATATAAATTTATATGAAGATATTTAATATGAAGAGTGCCACCTACTGGTACCAGGAATATGTGGACCTTCATTGTTTATAAGTTAAAACATTCAATAAAGATGTTGTGGTTCAGTGTTTCCATCCCTCATGATTTTTATCCAGAGTCACCTCTTCAACACATCATCAAAGATCCACAGCCTATTCTACAAAATGATCCCTCACTCTCTCAGGCTTTGGGAGACAGACCTCTCCTTGCTTACAGACAGCCGCCCAACCTTAAATGGATACTCACCAGCAACTACAGATCAAACAACAGAAACATTAAAGCAGGAACATATCCCTGCAACAGACCACGCTGCCAACTGAAGACACCATCACAGGACCAAATCAAGCCACCTACTCCATCAAGGGCTCATTCACCTGCTCATCCACCAATGTGATTTATGCCATCATCTGCTGGAAATGCCCCTCTGCTTTATATATTGGACAAACAGGACAGTCTCTGCGCAAAAGAATAAATGCACACAAATCTGACATCAGAAATCAAAACACTAAAAAACCAATAAAAGAATAGTTCAATCCCTCTGCTCACTCCATTGACAACTTGCTAATAGCTGTGTTGAAACAGATGAATAACAAATCACAGCTTCAAAGAGAAACTGCAGATCTCAAATTTATATGCAAATTTGACTCAGTTGCCTTGGGGTTAAACAGGGACTATGGATTTTTCTCTCATTACAACAGGTGATTTGACCTCACCTTCCTCTATATGCTGTTCCCCAGTGTTTGAATCCTAACATCAGTTTTGATTTGCTTTTACAGCCTGACCTGATCCTATGTCATACACTCCCCTGCAATTAATTTTCTCCTATTCTGTAAATTTCCCATCTTCAAAGCGTCTGACGAAGTGGGATTTTCTCCCACAAAAGCTCATGCGATAAATAAATCTGTTAGTCTTTACAACTGCCACAGGGCTCTGCTGTTTTTCTGCAATAGACTCAGGCCATGTACACATGATGACTTTATTGTGCATTAACAGTCATTACCGCGCGATAACAACAACAGCGTATACACGTGCAATAGGGCTGTTGCGCGTCAACAGCCCTATTGTAGCGCAATAGAAAAACCACCTCGACGAGGGTGGTAGCAGTTAACGCGGAACAGCTGTTGCGCCTTTCGACCCGTGTGTACACTTACCGCGCAATGATTGGCCTCCAGAAGTGTCCCAGCATTCCAAAGTCGTCCTCTCTGGTCTTTTCCCCACCCGCTTTGTGGCCATGATGAAACAGTCCCCGCCCTGTTTCAATTCCCGGGATTTTCGAATTTCTCCTCTGTTTCACTTCCTGTTCTCTTCCTCGTGGAGTGGAGTGCAGCTCCGATCTTCACTAGCAATGGCGGCCCATCGTGGAAGACGCACCCATTTGGAGCACGGCAGAGGTGTTGGACCTGATCAGCATCTGGGGAGAGTCTGCTACGGAGGACGGTGACATTGGGCAATGTTCATGAGATTGTGGACGGCTTTGCTGCCATGGGGTTCCCTAACTGCGGGGGAGCAATAGATAGCACACATATCCCGATTTTGGCTCCAGACCATCTCGCGACCGAGTACATCAACAGGAAGGGCTACTTCTCCATGGGGCTACTTCTCCAGAACCTGCAACCTGGTAAGAACCTGTAAGTTCTGTAAGTTCCCCATCTGCAAGCATCTCACAAAGTGGGATTTTCTCTCACGAAAGCTCATGAGATAAATAAATTGGTTAGTCTTTAAAAGTGCCACCAGATTCCTTCTTTGTATTCAAGAAGAATATTGTTATGAGTGCCAGGCTGTCCTGATTTCAACCAGTCATATCCAGCAGAGAAGAAGAAACAGAGCAGGAGGCATTTGTTAACTACAGTATTTTTCAGACCATAAGACGCACTTTTTTCCCCCAAAAGTGGGGGGAAAATGAGAGTGCGTCTTATAGTCCGAATGCTGTCCAGCAAGCAGTGTTCCCGCCAGGGGGTGTTGCTGGATAGCAAAAAGATCCAGGGCTGTGGCCCTCCAGCCCACTCCCTGCTAGCCCCCACCCCCTGGCCAAGCCACTAGGCTGCTCCCCCAGTTCACAACCCCACACACACTCAAACAAACCCACACCCCTGCCGGACGGGGCAGGCTCGGCTGGGGTTGGCCCCCCTGTGACGCTGTCAGGATTTAAGGAACTATTTATGATATTATTTTGTATTAATATGTGACGCTGTCAGGGTTTAAGGAACCATTTATGATATTATTTTGTATTAATATTTTATGATTGTTATAATCCATAAGAACTATGCCATGTTTGGTGTCAATAGAAAGGTAATAATTTGTGGGGAATGATTATATAGTTTATGTGTAGGATTTGTATTCATATTAGAAGTTAGGAATATGATTGTTATATTTTAACTTGTGTAAGGCTGGGAAAATTCCCCAGACTGAATGTCTACCTGGCCATTGTCTCCTTAATGGCCCATTAAGGAAGCTCCCCAGTATAATGGGCCGAAGAAGAAAACCTGTTGAGCCACTAGGACTTAAACATGTCTCTGGAACTATTCCTCTGAGACTGGACAAAGGATTGAGGCCCACCCTGGTGCTGGGTGTTTACCAGAGGAAGAAGCCTGCAAACTCCAGAGGAACAAACCTGCAAACTGCTTTTCATGAACTTTAAATCATTTGTATGTGTGTGATTCGCTTTGACCCTTTAACATCTCTCATATTTGCTTCTTTCCTTCTCTCTTTCTTTTTCTCTTCCCTCGCCTTCCTTTCTCTTTCCTTCCTTTTCTCTTCTTTGCCTTCCTTTCTCTTCCCTTCCTTTTCTCTTCTATTTAGTTTACCGGTACTATTTGGTTCAGAATATTTTTTTCTTGTTTTCCTGCTCTAAAAACTGGGTGCATCTTATGGTCAGGTGCGTCTTATGGTCCGAAAAATACGGTATATATTAGCTATTTTACAGTGTGTTTTACCCACAATGTCAGTAACTCTCACCTGGCATCAAATAAATTCCACATTTAGAAAGGATGTTTTTGATGGATACATTCCTGAAAATTGACAGCAATAAAAGAGAAAAATAAACCACCTGGCTCCCTATAATGGCAGACTGTGAAATAATTATTGCCCACTTCCCCTGTGTGTTAGGATTCTGTGTCAGTGCAGTGCACCTTCTGAGGTAATTTATCAGAATACAGATTTATGAACTCTACAGGAGCCATCCCAGGCATTGTTTTCCCCTCCAGTTTACTAGAGACACTTCTATTTAGATTTTGTCAAGATTAGTGCTCCTCAACACCATTTCTAGGTCTTGTCTTCCATTGCTGCAGTTGAACACTGACTTCCAGAGGACGAAACCCAAGCAGACAATCTATTTCAGAAAGTCTAACCGGTTGCCCTAGGTCTCTGAGGTGCCTGGGAAAATTAATTCCCTGGAAGAGCAAATTGCATGTGTTTGACGCTTAAAAGTTTCAAGGGAAATAACCATTTGGTTCAGATTCTGTGCTGAACTTCCAGGAGGGGAGCACAGAAGGAATGGCTAAGAAGAGTGTGATGCAAAGGTAGCTGCCCTTGGGATTCTGCCAGCACAGAGAACTATTTCCAGGTTGCTCTAAAAGACAGCCACCTCCTGGAGGCAGCCAATGGGCCTCTCTGTAACAATATGCATTGCAAAAAGTTCCTCTCCCATCCCCATCTCCAGCACAGGGGTCAAACACGAGGTCACTTATGGAATGCTTTCCTAGCTCATGGCAAGCTGTTTTGACTCTCACAGCCAACATTGCCCGTCAGTAACCAGGGCTGGGGGCAGAATCCATTGGTTCACATTCAAATGGAAAAAGTTTCATTGAATTTGGGGGGTGAATAGAGCAGCTGGAGTGATTTCTGTGGCCCGTAAAGTTATCCCCTATGGGTATGTCTGCACTGCAGTAAGACACCAGTGGCAGGCCTGTACCAGCTGGCTCAGGCTAAGGGGATCTTTAACTGTGATGTGGACGTTTGGGCTTAGGCTGCAACCCAGGGTCTGGGACCGTCCCATCTTACAGGAACCTACAGCGAGGCTCCAGCTGTAGTCAAAATGTCTACTTTACAATTAACTTCTTAACCTGAGCCCCATGAGCTTGATTCAGCAGGCATGGGCCAGTAGTGGAATTTTAATTGGAGCATAGACATACACTATGGCAGAGGTGGACCTGAGCCCACTCATATACTATCATAGACTCATAGGCTATGTCTACACTTGCTAAAATTAGTTTGAATTAGTTAGTTCGAACTAAGTAATTTGAACTAATTTTAGTTAGTTCGAATTAGCTTAATTCAAACTAGAAAAAATTAGTTTGAACTAAGCAAGTGCCATTCATGGCACTTGCTTAGTTTGAATTAGCGATCCCTATTCATTTCAATGGCCGGTTAGTTTGAACTAAGAAATTAGTTTGAATTAACATGGCCACATTGGCTAATTCGAACTAGTTAATTCAAATTAAAGCCTTACTTCTGAAGCCCTATTCGAACTTATTCGAATAATTATGGATAATAATGGATAATAATTCCATAATTCGAACTAACTAAAGCCTAGTGTAGCCATGGCTTCAGTTAGTTTGAATTAAGCCTCCTTAATTCGAACTAACTTGCCAGTGTAGCCATAGCCATAGACTTTAAGGTCAGAAGGGACAGTACGATCACCTAATCTGACCTCCTGCAAAATGCAGGCCTCAAGACCTCACCCGCCCACTCCAGCAACAGGCCACCAACCTATGACTGAGTTATTTATCTCCTTAAATCATGATTTAAGGACTTTAAGATACAGAGAAGTCACTGGTAGGTGAACCAGGCCCTGTGCTACAGAGAAAGGCGACCCCCCCCCCCCCCGAGCCCAGGCCAATCAGCCCTGGGGGAAAATTCCTTCCCTACCCCAAATATGGTGATCAGTTAAACCCTGAGTACGTGGGCAAGTCTGAACAGCCTGTTACCCAAGAAACAATTCTCTGTAATAACTATCCCATAATAATAAATAAATAAATAGCTCCTTCAATTATCTGTGATTATTTTGGTATTTGTAGACTTTTCTGGCGTCCTCAGGGGTCTTCTGGATTCTTGAGAACACCAGGCAATGTGATCCCACATAGTCAGACAGTCTGAGTAGCTGGTGTAAATTGCCAGGGCTCCATTGGCTCGCTTTGCTGTGTCTGAGAACAGCTGAAGAGCTGGCCCTATATTTGTGAATACGTTCACAAATCTCTTTTATCTTTGACTAGCTGTGCTGACAATACTGGTTTCAACCGGGGGAAATGGCACAAAGTAAGAGGGAGCATAAGAGGAAATAGAAACCAGTGTTTATGAAACAGAAAAGCAGAAAAGTGACAAGGAAAGCAACATTATTTTCAATGTCTGCAGTAGAATGCTCTTGAAAAACATTTTGATATATAGATGTCAAAGGGAAGGAGTTGATGTAACTGGAAAAAAACCAGCTCCCTGAGAGCACAGATAAAAATCCCATATGCACAGTAGGTGCTTGATACAGATACAGAGTGTAGAACAAGCAAAAATAACACTGTAAAATAATGCAGTGCCATATCTCTATTTGTTCTTTCTTGGAAGAGCTGTGTGTGCAAGGGGCCAACATGGAACTCAATAGTTTAGTATCTCTGAGGCTATAATATTTTGGTCTAATTCTGGTGGCTGGTCTTAGCATGGGGCTGGCTGGGGATGTTGGGCCTGTGCTGTCCAGGAGGTCAGAGTGGGTGATGTGGTGGTCCATTCTGGCCTTACACTCTATGGGTGCATCTACACTTACAAATTAAGTCGACTTAGGGGGCTTAAGTCAACTTAATTTACTCCGCGTCTACACTGGCATTTCCTTAATTTGACTTAAGCTACTCCTTAAATCGAATTAAGGAAAAGTTAGTTCGAATTAATAACAACTCGTTTTAATTTGAACTAGCGCTTAAGTCAACTTTATTAAGTCGAATTAAGCCAGTGGAGATGCAGAGTAGTGCCTAGGTGGACCTTTTTAAGTCAACTTAAAGTGTTAAGTCGACTTAATAAGGTCAAAAAGGGGCCAAGTCCACACTTAAAAAGTTAGGTTGACTTTATGAAGTCGACTTAATAAGGTCGACTTAAAGTCGACCTTATTAAGTCGACTTCATAAAGTTGACCTAACTTTTCAAGTGTAGACATAGCCTATGACTCTGATGAGGTTTTTTCCCTTGGCCCTTAATTCCTACAGGCCACTTTGAAAACTCCAGTCAAAGGGCTTGAAGTGGAATTAAGCTGTGCCTAGGGCTGGTGCTCGGTTGAATTTTCCCTAACCAGCAGAAATATGGCTAAATCCAGTAAACGTGGTCAAGCACAAGGGAAGGATAAAGAAGTTTAGATTAAATAAGACTTGCTCCAAAACTCTTAAATGAAATGGGCCAAATCTCTTTTACCTATGATGGAACCATTCTGATTTATGCTAGCTGAGGATTTGCCCCACGGGATTTGGATTCTGGCTTGGCTCCTTTTAGACTTCCTTTGTGTTGTCATATGAAATCCTCCCCTTGATTCAGTTAAATTGCACTGGGGTTTGATTCCTCTGCCACTGGGAATAGTAGAAACCATTTCCCAATGAATTTGTTCATCTCTAGATGTGGGGGAAAGTTAAGAGCTAGTTGCTTTTTCTGACCCGCCAACACCTCCTTCATCCTCTCCAGAGAATTTGATGAATCTCCATTTGCTGCGGTAACAAATGGCTGGGATTTAGATAAATCTGCAATTCTAAGGAGATGTGTATTAACATCAGAACCAGGGCTGTCCCCTTATTTGGTTTGGAGTAGCCCATGAGTACTGCTGCACTGGCAGTTTGTACTTTGGGGGGGTAGTTTACATCAGCTGCCAGGTTGCCATTTTTAATAGTGAGACTGCTCTACTCTGGTCAGGCAGTTGTTACTGCTCTCAGCGGGCAGCTCACATGGAAGTTTCCAAAAATAAAATGCTCAGTGCAAGTATTGTACCATGTAGGGCTGGGGGAAATGAAACACATTGATCACTTGCTTGAAGCCATGGGGCCACACCATGCTGATGTGGAATGGATCAGAGGGCAGACATTCTCCTCCTTGCTGTGTGCTGTGACTTACTGCCTCAGTTCCCAGAATACAATGCTGCACTGTGCTTCAAGTGGCTCAGGTTGAGAAGCAGCCGGGACCTTCATGCTTTTCCAGACTCTGACCCCTGTGACAAAAACAACAGCTTTCCAGATTTCCCTCCCAGCTAGCTGCACAGGAAAGGAAGATGATCACAGACTCCCTGAGGAGGTATAAGCTCTAGGTCGAGAACCAATGAAACTTATATGCTGAGAGTTATATCTGCAGACTCTTCTCAGAAATGGACATAGTAAACGGCCGTTCTTTTGCCCTGAGGCTGCCAGATGGCCATCCTTGATAGCAAGAATGTATTGCAGCCTGAAACTCTGCATTTTGGGCAATTGGTGGTTGCAATCCATAATACCTCTACTCTCTATTCAGAGTCAGTGGGAGTTTCTTTAAATGCAATTGCACGAGTGCACTTGACTCTGTGCTGGGAGTCATTGCATATTAAACAAACACCGAGAGGCTATTAGTGACAAACCCAAAAGACTAACAACTATGAAGAATATATGTATTTTCATACAGCAATAGGATCAGGATCCCTGTGTGCTAGGTGCTATTAAAGCACTGATAAAGAGTGCCCTGCCCCCAGACAGCTCACAAACTAAATGGATGGTTGTCCTCCTCTTCTTACAGGTGAGGAAACTGAGGCACACAGAAGAGACATGACTTGCCCAAGGTAAAACAGTGTGTGGCACAGCCAAGACTTGAATCCACATTTCCTCATTCCACCTGCAGCAGAGAGGAAGGCTGGTCCAGCAGATCCGGTGCTGCCTTGGAAGGCAAAGGGTTCAAGGCTTCTTCTGCCACGTGCTTTGGATGTGTGATCATGGGTGTAGAGAGGTGCTTCTAGAAGGTTGTGACTTTAGAGACACTCCCTAGCATGGGTCAGTGTTGTGTGAATTGGGAGATGTGCCCTACAGGTGATACACCATGGCTACTCTCAGCTATGTGTAACCTTCGGGTGGGCTAAAATTCATTTAATTGCCCTTCTCCAGTGCCTCACAGAAATCAATCCCAATCCCTATGGAGAAAGCAGCTGGAGACCCAGGATCCACTCTGTATGGGACTCACAGCAAAGATTGCTCAAAGTTACCACACCACATTAAAATACTACTAACAAACATAACAATGAACTTTATTAACTACTATTTTCTTATCCTAAGAAAACAAAATACAATTAACCAAGAACAATTCCTACAGAAAACCCCCACATGAAAGATACCCAAAAGTCCCATAGTCCAGGTGGAGTTCACCCAACTCTCAGCTACAGTCTCTGTTTGAGTGGAGGCTTGAGTGGCAAGAAATAGCTGTCCTCCTTTTCTTTCTTTGCAGGAATCTTCTGTAGCATTCCATGCAGGCTTTTCCTTCTCCTTTGCAACCAGCCCTCAGTCCCATATGCATGTCTGCAAAATCTGCTGCAGATGACTCCATTAGAGGGAGAAAACATCTTGTTCACTCCTGGCTCAGCTTCTCTCCTGAAAACTGAGCACATGGGCTCTTCTCAAAGCAGCCTTAACCTACTGTCTGCATTGACTGTTGCTCTCATGTCATCTGACTGACCACACCACATCACACCAGCAGGGCATCCTGTGGAGCATGCTCAAAAATGCTACCACTCCCTGCTTCTAGAAGTTTCTAGTTGTGGGTAGCTAATCTGCCCAGCAACCGTAACCCACCCTCAGCAGATCTCTTAAAGAGATAGCCCTTTTTAGGCATATGGGTTACATACACACCTGGGAATCATTCTTGTCTGTGTTATTAAAGTTCTATTCCTCACTAATTCAATGGCATGGTCTTTAATGAACCCTCAAGATCATTACAATGGGCTTGTTACTTAATCCCTCTGTGCTTCAATTCTCCATTGGCAATATTTCCCTATGTCAGAGGGCTGTGGTGCCTGTGAGTAGACTGCTAGTAATTTATTCAATGCACCCTTGACTTATTACCTCAGAAGAGGCACACTTTAGTCCAGCTTGCTGGTAAAAAAGTAGGCAGGTCCTGACGCAGGCAAACCAGACACTGGGAAATTTTTGCCTGGGCAAAGATTGGAAGGATAATGTCCCCAAACTGGTTAATTATGGAAAATTATTCATGGAGGTCAACAAGCTCTGTAACAGATAGAGATCTCGCTACATTCTTGTCAGATCTCAACAAATGTTTTCTCAGTGATCAGCTGGCATTCAAATATGTGGCGACAGTCTTATGAAATTTTCATTAAATCCTTATTGGAGATGAATAATTTAATAGGAGACTGTTGCAGTTCAGTCACCCACGCTATGTCGCTGACTGAGAAACCAGAGCATGCCATGCACTGGGACAGATGCTCAGCTGGTGCAAATTAGCTCAGTTGACTTCAGTGGAACTCTGCCAATTAACACCAGCTGCCAGCCTGGCCTCCCACTGTGCATGGGGAAGACATTGGTTTAGCAGCAGGTGCATTGATAGTTTGCTGTTTGCCAATGAGTTGATCAGGCCATTAGTGATTCTGGGGCTAGACAGAGGGGTTTTTTTTTTTCCCTCCAGGACCCAGATCAGTTCAGCTGTAGCTACAGATTATTTACTGCAAAATTCCATTCCTCTCCCATTAATTAAATGTTTCTAATTAATGCTGCTGCTTGATTGGCAACCTCTAACAACTAAGTCTTCCCCATGGGACAGAGACCTCATGGGATGCAACCAAAGAGGCTTCCCCCACACCACTCAGCTGGGGTGCCTCACACTACAACTGGCTGCATGCTCCTTTCTCTGACCTTGGCTCAACTCAATTTATTCAGAGCCCAGATCTGCGCTGATGTAACTCAGTGGAGATTACTTCAATTAAGCTATTCTGAGTGATATCAGCTGGGGATCTAGTCCATTGACTTCAATGAAGTTACTCCTGATTACACCAGCATAAATGAGAGGAGAATTGGGCCCAGCAGGGGATAGATTTCTGAAGTATGAACAATTGTTCATTTTAATCATGTTTGTAATGCTTTTATTTGTTATTTGGGGTGAAATTGACTACTGTGTGGCCAGACAAGCCAAGCCCTATGCACCTTAAATTACACTTCAGCCCTCATAGAATTATAGAAACTGGAAGGGACCATGAGAGGTCATTGAGTCCAGTCCCCCGCAATTACTAATGAAGAATCACACATCAGGACACAAGTGAACAGCTTGCAAAAATCCCCAAGACCAAAATGTAGTGGTATCAAATAATTACCAATGGCAAATAAGGGCTTGGTGGTGCAAAGAAGTATTCACAAGTGCAGTGGAAGTCAGTAAGAGTTGAGATCACTCAGCTATTCTCAGGAAGTGGTCAGGATCAGATTCCGAATTAATGAGAATCCGGAGGGCTGCCATGTTGCTCTCTGGCGGCTACTTTATATGACTCTGCATAAAGCTGCACTTGTAACTGATCAGTGCATGTTGGCTGATGTCAGTAACGGAACATCAATAACCAGAGCTAAAAGCATGGTTTGCTACAGTGGAGCTAAAATAGCTAGGGGTGTAGTAGACTTGTATCCTTTGTGAATCAGGGACAAAGCTGGGGACTATAACACACACTCATGAGTGGTTTCAGATTGAATTACACAAAGGGGGAAATCCGGCTCACAGTCATTAGTGACTTGAGTCTAAGGGCAGGTATATACTTATTGTGGCAAATTTGCTGCTGTCAATCGATCTTTTCAGCTCGATTGAGCCGGTCAGTGAAGATGCGCTCAATCCATTGGGTGGATTGTTAAATTGACTTAGCATGTCCACACTTAAATTTTAAGTCAACTTTGGGGGGACCCTACAAAGTCGACCTAGAGCATCCATACTGGATGCCTAGGTCGACTGTAGGGGCTAGATGGACCTTGGACAGGTCCACGGTGGCAGGGGGGCACCCCTTGCCAAGTGCCAGGGGGCTCAGCTTTTGCCTCATTGTACCTGGGTACAATGGGGCAAAGGGGGACAGGGACCCTGGCAGGGCATAGGAGCAGGGTGGGCAGGGCTCTGCCCTGCCCTGCAGAGGGGGCATGCCAGGCTTTCCCTGTGTCACCCCCTGGCAGGGAGGGCAGTGGGGGAGTCCTGGAGAGCCCTAAGTTGACTTAGAGTCTACTTAGGGCTACTCCACATCTACATTGGCTTAAGTCGACTTTAGAAAGTTGACTTAAGCCTAAAGTCGACTTTAAACGAGATTTAACAAAGTCGACTTAATTTTCCTTAAGTCGACTTAATTTACAAGTGTAGACACACCCATAGAGTCTTGTGGCACTTTTAAAGACTAACAAATTTATTTATCACATAAGCTTTTGTGGGAGAAAATCTCGTCTGAGAAAGTGGGATTTTGTCCCATGAAAGCTCATGAGATAAATAAATTTCATAGTCTTTAAAAGTGCCATGAGACTCCTTGTTTGTTCTGTTGAACTAGACTGACACGGCTACCCCTCTGGAACTTGGGGACTCAGAACTGCTGTAACCCTTCCAGCTGCCATCCCAGAGTCACCCAAACTCTGATTTTTTATAGTGGGAATCGATTGATATATGAAAGTGACAAGTGACTTTCCCAAGGTCAGAGACAGAGCCAATATATGTGTTCTCATTTAATCAAAGTCATTAAGTGTAAGAATAAATTCTAACACCCCTTTAATCCTTCTTAACAATAAGAAGCACTATTAAATCCTTAAT
>ML685764.1:38026508-38111394 GCA_007922175.1 Pelusios castaneus
CCCCTTTAATCCTTCTTAACAATAAGAAGCACTATTAAATCCTTAATGTGCCTCCTTTAATTATAACCTATCAAACATGGAATCAATCTCAACGGTAAACAGAAAATGCAGTATTCTGAAAGTGGATGAGATCATGACTTTTAAAAATGCAAATTGAAACTCTAGCATTAAACCTGCAATAATCTTCTATTGCTCTAACCCTTAAAAACGAATACAAAATATTTAATCTTACTCTAATCTCATGGGCTGCTGGGATGGAAGCTAAAGAGGAGGCTTTTTGTTTCACATAAACCAGAAGGAGATAGGAGGAAAGTTCTGGTTTCCTGGGAATCATGTAAATTGGGTAGCTAGGGAAGTGGGGAGGGAGGGTTGATGAAAGCTGAATGCCAATGTGATTATTATTTGTGAATGAATGCAGACAATATGCAGGTATTGGGAAAGATCTTCAGTTATGCCAGTGCCCTTTAAACTATCCTTCTCTTGTAAAGAGACTTTGAAGTGAGTGCTAATAGCCCTCTAGGAACCTATGTAGGGATGCCACATTGGCCTTGTCATCATAGAATCATAAGGGATCTCACGATTGAGAAGGGATTGGAAGGGATCTCACGAGTCATCTAGTCCAACCCCCTGCTAAAGAGCAGGACCACTCCCACTAAATCACCCCAGCCAGGGTTTTGTCTAACCGGGCCTTAAAAATCTCCAAAGATGGAGATTCTACCACCTCCCTAGATAGCCCATTCCAATGCTTCACCACCCTCCTAGTGAGAAAGTTTTTCCTAATATCCAACCTTGACCTCCCCAGCTGTAATTTGAAACCATTGCTCCTTGTTCTGTCCTCTGTTACCCTCAAGAACAGCCTAGCTCCCTCCTCTTTGGAGCAACCCTTCAAGTAGTTGAAGGTTGCTATCAAATCTCCCCTCAGTCTTCTCTTCTGTAGACTAAACAAGCCTAGTTCCTTCTCTCTCTCCTCATAAGTCATGTGCCTCAGCCCCCTAATCATTTTGGTTGCCCTCTGCTGGACTCTTTCTAATTTGACCACATCCTTTCTGTAGTGGGGAGCCCAAAACTAGACACAGTATTCCAGATGTGGCCTGACCAGTGTCGAATAGAGGGGAATTATCACATCCCTTGATCTGCTGGCAATACTCCTACTGATGCAGCCTAATATGCCATTGGCCTTTTTGGCAACAAGGGCATACTGTTGGCTCATATTCATCTTCCCGTCCACCATAACCCCCAGGTCCTTGTCCCAGCCTAGGGTTCCTCAGGGTCATGACAGGGTGTGGTCTGGCAAAGTGGGTTGCAGCCCACAAAAGCTTATGCCCGAAGAAACTGGTTAGTCCTTAAGATGCCACATGAATCTCATTGATTTTGCTGTATACCTATTAACACAGCCACCCCTCTGGAACTTTCATTACAGGTGATCTCTGCTCCTGAGGGCCTGTAGGGCCCTGAAGCCTGTCTACTTGTTGTATCAGGAAATACGCTGAAACTGATGTTTCTGGGAAATATTTAACTTTTTGATGAATCGACACTTTTCCAATTGAAAAACTCCTGGGCAGAAAACCCTGACCAGCTTTAATTGGAAGCAGTATTTGATACCGACAATGTGTTCAACATTGTATGGGACAGAAACATGTGATCACAGCTGGCTAAATAATGAAAATATTTATCCACCACTCATTTTGTGATGAAAACCATTGGCTACATTTGCAACAAAAGTTTTTTCTCAAGGAGCTATTGGTTATTTAAACAAACAGCATTGAAGGCATTAAAAGGACAGCTAGAGGCTGATTCTCCATTCTCTTCCATTGTGTGCTGTCATTTATACCAGTGCACTTTGCTAATCAGATAACTTTTTATACGCACTGCGTCTTCACTTTGCATTGGTATAAATATTGCACAAGGCATTATGCAATAGTGAATCAGGTGCAGAAAGATAGAGCCTGGCAAATCCGTGGATATCCGCATCCGTGGATACAATGTGGATATCCGCAAACCATTTCTTGCAGATGCAGGTCAGATACGGATCCACATATTTGTATCTGCGCAGGGCTCTACAGAAAGATACAAAATTCAGCTTGAGGCCACAGGGCCTAAGGTACCATTTTAAAAATCTAATTCTCTGGCTCTGACATATGTCTACACTGGCAAGTTAGTTCGAATTAAGGAAGTTTAATTCGAACTAACTAAAGCCATGACTACACTAGGCTTTAATTAGTTTGAATTAAGGGCTTCCTTAATTCGAACTAATAACTTTGAATAGGGTATTAGAAGTAAGGGTTAACTTGAACTAGTTAGTTCGAATTAACCAATATGGCCATGTTAGTTCGAACTAATTTCTTAGTTCGAACTAACCGGCCCATTGAAATCAATGGAAATTGCTAATTCGAACTAAGCAAGTGCCATGAATGGCACTTGCTTAGTTTGAACTAATTTTAGTTAGTTCGAACTAATTTGAACTAATTTTAGTAAGTGTAAACATAGCCTTGGTGATGTTCCTTTTCTTTGAGCAGTAGCAATGCTGAAGGACATAGGACTAAAATGGCTCCAAAGTGCATATAGACAAGGTCTCCACAAAAATGTGTGCAGACAGTAATTTATGTGAATTCATGATTGCAATTACAGTGCTTTATAATTCATTCAACCCAAGCTTTGCAAAACACTGTACAGCAAAGATAGTTAAGTAATACTATGAGAGTTGGGTAGTGTTACTTCTATGCAGTGTGGAAGGGGGAAGAAACATGCAGTGACTAGTCAAAGGGAAGAACAGAATAGAAAACTGAATTTGGGGAAGAAGAATATTTATCCCAATTCCTAGAATGGTGGAACAGGTTCCACAATGAGCTTGGATTGTTTCCTGCAAGAGTTCATATAATACAGGTCATGACAATAAAAAGAGGAAATGATGACTAAAATATTGTGAGCAGGAGACTGGGGATAAGAACTAGTGGGACTGGCTGCTCACCTGGATTAAATTGGTATAGCTCCATTGAGTTGAATTGGAACCTCCAGAGAATCTAGCTCCTGGGGTTTTTTTCCCCAGCTCAGTGGCTTTGCTTTACTTTGACAAATCTTTTAGGATCCAGTTTTCTGTTTTCCAACATCCAGTTTTGCCACTCATTTGAAATCAGGGGAGACATGCTAAAGTAAAACTATTTTAGCTGGCTGAGGAATGACATTCTTAACCTTCCAGGGTTCATTTATAGTAGGATTTAAAAGACTGGTGTTAGAATATCTTAGCGAGCACATTCCAACTAGTGCCTTGTAAGTGTGGGGCATATCTACATTATAGAGCAGGGATCTCAAACTCAAATCACAACGAGGGCCACATGTGGACTAGGATATTGACCCGAGGGCTGTGTTACTGATACCTTTTCTAACAATGATACAAAAGTATAGTCAAAAACGAGAAAAAAAATGAAGAGTAATATAATATAGTATGCTATTAAAAGTCAAGAGGATGGTACCATCAGAAAGACAAAGCAAATAAACACACTTAAAATTTTATCTTTTAAATTATAATTATGTTACAAATTCCAGATGGTGTTGCGGGCCACAAAAAGTAGCTCTGCAGGCCACATGCGGCCCATGGGCCGCATCTTTGGGACCCCTGCTCTAGAGTCCATCCCAGTCTAGCCTCCTATTGAGATGCAGCATAAACCAAAGGGGCCACAGGCTCCAGCCCCTAAAACCTCTTTTAAAATCCGCAGTTCCCCTGCTCAGCGCTGGCAGGGCAGGAGCGAAAATGCTCCTGCCCTGCTGGTACTTTGGGGAGGAGGGGGTTGGGCCCTGGAACCAGGCAGGGGGCTCTGCACTCCCCCCTGCCCCTGGGCCAGCTGGTCTGCCTCCAAGGGTGGGGCGGGCCAGACCCTGCTAGCTCCACCCGGGGGATGGGGCCAGCTGGTGCAGTGCTTCAGGCGAGCCTCCGGCCCTGCGTGGCACACAGCTCTCCAGGGCCTGCATGAGGGCTGCCACGCTGCGTGCCAGCCACTTCCCCCTCCATCCCCAGTAGACTGGTTGGGGTGGGAGTGCTTTCGGGCCCCAAGGTCCCCCCCATTGTGTGAGGGGGGGCAAGGGCCCAGACCGTGTGGTGGGGGGCTGAGACTGGGGGATCTTGTGGTGGTGGGGGGCAGCCTGGGGCCCCCAGCCAGTTAATCCAGCCCTGCCTCCCACCATTGAATGGCATTAACTAAACCAACAGACATATCCTTCAACTCCAGGGGGTTAGCTATGATGGCAAAACTTTTATTGCTAAAGGACTGTAGAATTTAGGCTTTGACTTACCATTTTAGCACATGCAATTTGGTTTGTCTTTACTAGAAGGTTCTTTACTAGATTTAGAAGGTGTTAATTGAATCAACCTAAGCAATGCTTTACTATTACAATTGTTTTTATCTGTATCACTGTCACACCTATGAACATTGGCCTTTGGTCAGGATCCCATTGTGTTACATGCTTTACAAACTCAGATCAGAACATGATCTAACTTCGCACCTTTAAATCTTATTCTGGCCAAAGCTGGTAAAATGGGAATAATACTTCCCTATCTCACAGGTTTATTGTGAGGCTTTGTTAATTAATATTTGCTGAGATATTTGCATGAAAGGCAGGTGATCAGTGCAAAGTATTAAAATCATTAGTAGGAGTGTTTATCATCATTGCACTTCACCTGTCTTCTCCCCAGGCAATCGTACTTGCGATATGCCCATCTCCTTCTCATGAGAGCTATTGATGGAACTGGAGTTAAATTGTCACCTCTAGCCTGTCATATTTCTACAAGCAAGTCAGAACAGACTGATTTAAAGTTTTCCTTCACTGTAATTTAATCCATTGTGAGGAGGTTTCTTTGGGCATATTGGTGATCATGTGTCTGGCACTTGCTTCCTCCTATAACACGTTTACAAGAATTTCAATGAGAGCCACAATCAGTCCCAATATGCAATTGCTTAATGAATTTTGAGATGTTGTTCATCTTGCCTGGCTCCTCAGACTGTTCAGAATGCTAGCCAAATGGCCAGTGCGGGTCCAAGAATTTCCACCTCCATTTTGTACTTGTCTGTGAGTTTCCTGCCAACCCATTTTCAAATAAAAGCCTGGTAGTTACTGACGCAAACAGGGCAGTTAGAAGTGCAATTGTAACCACTGGTGAGTGTGTGTTACAGGTGTCACTCTGGGTATGTTTATACACTCCTTAAGACGGAGCGTAGAGTATATTCATTGCTTGTCCCCCTTAGCATAGGTAAAGACGCTGAACTTCTGCTTAGGCAAATAGAGTAAAGACACACCTGCACCCTTAGAGTATGTACCACACAGAGCCCTCTACATTCCCAGGCACTGCCTATCCATGTATGTGGCTATTCTTAGCTGTGTCAACTTCTGCTGCCTCCTGGCTGCCAGAAACTTTCCCTGTTGCAATGAAACTATGTCTACACTTGCTAAAATTAGTTTGAATTAGTTAGTTCGAACTAATTTTAGTTAGTTCGAATTAGCTTAATTCGAACTAGGAAAACTTAGTTCGAACTAAACAAGTGCCATTCATGGCACTTGCTGAGTTCGAATTAGCGATCCCCATTCATTTCAATGACCGATTAGTTCAAACTAAGAAATTAGTTCGAATTAACATGGCCACATTGGTTCATTCGAACTAGTTAGTTCAAATTAACCCTTTAGTTTGAATACCCTATTCGAAGTTATTAGTTTGAATTAAGGAAGCCCTTAATTCGAATTAACTAAAGCCTAGTGTAGCCATGGCTTTAGTTAGTTCGAATTAAGTCTCCTTAATTCGAACTAACTTGCCAGTGTAGACATAGCCAAAGACTCCAGCAGTGGGGAAAGACCTGCAAAGGAGATAGGCTCTGGCAAGAAGAATGCAGCAGGAAAAGGCTCTGGCAGCTTCCCTCTGCCAGTCTTTCCGTGCTGCCTTTCCCCTCCCAGAGTTATATAGCTGCACACTGCAGTGTAGACGCAATATGCTTGTCACTGTGACATGTCACTACATGTACCCTACATGCCGCCGCCAGTGGGGTTGAGTGTGGAAGGAGCCTCTGGGTTGAACCGCTGAAGATAGGACTATCAAAGCCCCAACTAAGGGTCATTAGATCAAGCTGAGGTGGGTCCTACTTTCAGCATTAGAAGTTCCCCACTTCCGACCTGGTATGACAGCCGCGGTGAGTGCAATCACGTAAGCACCTGTTTTACACCCCTAGATGTGGATGTAAACTGGCACACTTTGCACAGCCTCAAAACAGAGGGCAGCTGAAGATAGGACCAGGTTGGTTGATCATTATAATGACCTGATTTAGGCTTGTACGTTCTTCTGTGCAGTCATGTATTTTCAACGAAGTGTCACAAATAGAACCCTTTGCTACAGATTATAATTGGCAGTGGGTGTACCACATTAAGAACGTGGAGGTGAGGCTGGAATCTGGATTCAAATTCCTGCATCCAGGCACCTTCAGATGCTGGAAAAGTTTAGAACTGAACTTTGCATCTGAGGATTTGTTGAGGTAAAATCACAGGGTGTGTTTGGAGCTCAGGTAGACATACCTGAGTGAGGTTTAGCCCAGTTAACTCGGGTCCCAGAGATGTGAAGCTGTGCAAGCTTTTGTGGAACAGCGAGTAATGATTTGCAGGACTAGCCAACTCAACGTCCGTGCTTTTCTCCCATGAAAGCTCATGCGATAAATAAATCTGTTAGTCTTTAAAAGTGCCACAGGACTCTGTTTGTTGTGCTGCTGCAGCATCACTGCTCCCAGACCCATGCTAGCTCAAATGAAGTCAGCTTGGCCGTGTCTATTTGAGATGCACTCCCAGCCAATGATTGCAGCCTCATCACCCAGTAGGTCCATCTTTAATGCAGAATCCAGATTGTCATAGGGTAGCGGATCCCGTTTGAGCAGATCATGCCCAGTGAGTCATTTAGAAGGGGCAAGGTTGAAGAAGGGGAGCTGAGCTGGCCGAATGAGAAGTGGCTGTAAGACGGGAGCTGGCTGGGACTAGGAAACTGCAAGAAGCAGGATTAACAGAGATCACTAGGCGGAGAAGCTGTGAAACCTAGGACGAAAAGTGAGAAGAACTGTTTCGTCTCCTGTGTGCCTATGCAGGGACAAATCAATCTGCTTAAAGAAGACTGGACATGGCAGTGAGTGTTTAAGCTGGGGGAAAGCCCTGCTGTGTCACTCAGATCTCTGAACTATTCAGACTATTGAACTATTCTTGGGTTTGCAATCATTATTGCCAATCACAAACGCTCAACAGGCATGAATTCAGCACACCAAAATCCCAAGATGGGCCCCCCAAAAAATCAAGAAAGAAAGAAAGAAAGAAAGAAAGAAAGAAAGAAAGAAATCTTGACTGTAAACCTCACACATGCACATGTGAAATAGTCATGCAATATCATAATGCTGGCACCTTAGTCTTGAAGAAAAACACTGGGAAGTGCAAGATGAGATAAAATCACAAGAGTTAGCAGCACTGAAAACAGAGCTGGGGAATCTAATGAGGGTAGCTTGTTTTGTAAGATATATGGTACTTTTAGAGTTCATTTAAGCCAGGGACATTCAAGACCAGCATCAGTAGTATTATTGTGAAACTACTGTTTCCAATTGCAGTTGGAACTCAGTAATAGGGAGGACGAGTTATGTGATTTTTTTTAACATTAAAAAAAAAAAGTGGGGGCAGTCCCTAGTAATAAACATGTCTACATAATAGTCTTTCATGGCCTTGTACATTACAATGTTACGAAACTTGTTAATTTTTTTTTTAAGTTACCAGCTTTTCCTAATGAAACATTTCCTAAAAAAGAGTTGACTTCACCCTCTTGGTTTTATTGACTTTCTTGTGACTTTTTGTCAAAACTTTTCTTGAAAATGTTATCTAAATAATGATGGATTTTTTTCTTTTTCCAATAACTCAGTTTTTGGTAAACAGAAAATTTCAGGAACTAGACAAGGTGGGTGAGGTAATACCTGCTTGTAGACCAATGTCTGCTGGTGAAAGAAGAGCTTGAGGAAAGGCCAGGTGGATTTAGAATGCTGGCCTACAAAACTGCTACCTGGCAGCAGCTGTAAGCCACTTGTGTTCCACTATCCACAATCTGCTGCGGTGTGGACACACAGCATAGGAAGTTCCGCCTTAAGGGGTTTTACAGGTTCCTGATTGGCTCCCTGCCCTATATAATCTGAAGGGGCGGCCCAGGAAGTACCTGGGCAACAGCATGAGTCTTCCATAGTTGTTGTGATCATGCTTGCTCTTGAAGTCCTGGCTTTGGCTAGATATGGACTTTGCCTCCTGACATGGATCCTGAAACATGATTTGGACTCTGCTCCTTCATATTGACCCTGGCTTGGAACCTGAATGTGCACATCTCTGTTACTCCCAACATCAGGTTTGACCCTACTCTTACCCTGGGTCTTGATTGCTCTTAATTGCTCTTTTTCAGGTCTGGAAAAGAGTTCTGTGTAGCTCAAAAGCTTGTCCTATGAAAGATCTTACCTCATCCGTCTTGTCTCTCTAATATCCTGAGACCAGCATAGCTACAAGAACACTGCAAACATAACATTTCAATAACAGTGTTGATTTTGATAGAAATGTTGATTTTAAAAAATCCCCCAATACCCTGGAAAAATGCAAAATGGGCCCACTTCCTGCCTTGTGAAATAGAAAGAATGATGAAATTTCAAAAATATAAATTAATTAAAAAAAAAATCTAAAGATTACTCTTTAATTCAGATGATAATGGCAGAATCAGTCATTGAGCTGGTGCAAAACACTTCCCAAATTCCCCTGTGTATTGTTGTATCAGTATAACAGCAAGAAATATGTAGATGAATGAGAAATACATTAAGCAAGGCAATAAGTGACACACTCTGCAGAACAGAATGGCAACATTTACACTCCTCAGCAGCTGGGTATAATTTAGTGCCTGCAGAATTTAAATGAGTATTTGATGATTTGGGGGCTAGATTCAGTTTACTGTGTTTGTCAGAACCCAGCAAAAGGAAGTCAGCTTTGTAGGAAGTTATGGTACGAAGCAGCTGCCAGCTTCCTTTGAGCAGAGGGCTTTAGGTAGCAAAAAAAAGTGGACTGTGGTGGGTAGGGAGAGGGCAAGGTTAGATTAACTTGCACCACTGAAGCCCCTAGCAGTAATGCTGCTATTGTATGCTAGGTAGAAACTAACGCCACCCTGTTCCAGTGTGAAGATGCAAGAGGTGCAGGGAATGATACCACGCCAGATAGTTCTCCCAGTGTAGATTTCACTTCTATCCCAACTGCTAGTCCAATCCTGCCTGTGTTCACCTCAATGCACTTCTGTTCTGCAGTGCCACCTGCTGTTCTATGCCTGGCATCACCATGGTCCAAGTACTATAATAAATGTCAAATTCCAAAGGGGTAGCCGTGTTAGTCTATTGTACAAAGACAACAGAGTCCTGTGGCACTTTTAAAGACTAACAGATTTATTTATCACATGAGCTTTCGTGGGAGAAAATCCCACTTCGTCAGACGCTTTGAAGATAGGAAAGTTACAGAGTGGGAGGAAATTAAATGCAGGGGAGTGTATGACATAGCATCAGGTCAGGCTGTAACAGCAAATCAAAATAGGTGTTAGGATTCAAAACACTGGGGAACAGCACATAGAGGAGGGGGAGGTCAAATCACTTGTTGTAATGCGAGAAAAATCCATAGTCCCTGTTTAACCCCAGGACAACTGAGTCAAATTTGCATATAAGTTCGAGTTCTGCAGTCTCTCGTTGAAGCTGTGATTTGTTATTCATCTGTTTCAACACAGCTATTAACAAGTCGTCAAGGGAGTGAGCAGGGAGATTGAAGTGTTCCCCTACAGGTTTTGCAGTGTTGCAATTTCTGATGTTAGATTTGTGTCCATTGATTCTTTGGCGCAGAGACTGTCCTGTCTGTCCAATATATAAGGCAGAGGGGCATTTCCGGCACATGATGGCATAAATCACATTGGTGGATGAGCAGGTGAACGAACCCTTGATGGAGTAGGTGGCATGATTAGGCCCTGTGATGGTGTCATCAGTGTAGATATGAGAGCAAAGTTGGCAGCGTGGTCTGCTGCAGGGCTGTGTTCCTGCTTTAGTGTTTCTGTTCTGTGATCTGTAGTTGCTGGTAAGTATCCTTTTAAGATTAGGGGGCTGTCTGAAAGCAAGGAGAGGTCTGTCTCCTAAGGCTTGAGAGAGTGAGGGATCATCTTGTAAAATAGGCTGTAGATTTTTGATGATGTGTTGAAGAGGTCTGGCTTGGGGGTTGTAGGTGGTGACCAGTGGTGTTCTGTTGTTGTTTTTCATGGGCTTCTCCTGCAGTAGTTGACTTCTGGGTACCCATCTGGCTCTGTCAATTTGTTTCTTCACTTCTGCGGGTTTGTACTGTAGTTTTAAGAATGCCTGGTAGAGATCCTGAAGGTGTCTGTCTCTGTCTAAAGGGTCAGAGCAAATGCGGTTATATCTTAGGGCTTGACTGTACACAATGGTTCGTGTGGTGTGTCGAGGATGGAAGCTCGAGGGATGTAGGTAACTATACCGATCAGTAGGTTTGCGGTATAGGGAGGTCTTTATGTGCCCATCGCTAATTTGCACTGTAGTGTCCAGAAAGTGGATCTCTTGTGTGGAGTGTTCCAGGCTAAGTTTGATTGTGTTGTGGAAATTGTTGAAATCTCTATGGAAATCTTCAAGGGCATCTTTACCATGGGTCCAGATGATGAAGATGTCATCAATATAGCGTAGGTAAAGTAGAGGTGCTTTGGGATGAGATGTGAGGAAATGGTGTTCTAAATCGGCCATAAAGATGTTGGCATATTGTGGGGCCATGCGGGTACCCATGGCAGTGCCACTGACTTGAAGGTATAGATCATCTTCAAAACTGAAATGGTTGTGGGTGAGTACAAAGTCACAGAGGTCAGCCACAAGTTTAGCTGTGTCATCATCCTGGATGGTTCTTCTAATAGCTTGTAATCCATCCTTGTGGGGAATGTTAGTGTAAAGAGCCTCTACATCCATAGTGGCCAGGATGGCCACATCATCAAAAATCTACAGCCTATTTTACAAGATGATCCCTCACTCTCTCAAGCCTTAGGAGACAGACCTCTCCTTGCTTTCAGACAGCCCCCTAATCTTAAAAGGATACTTACCAGCAACTACAGATCACAGAACAGAAACACTAAAGCAGGAACACAGCCCTGCAGCAGACCACGCTGCCAACTTTGCCCTCATATCTACACTGATGACACCATCACAGGGCCTAATCATGCCACCTACTCCATCAAGGGTTCGTTCACCTGCTCATCCACCAATGTGATTTATGCCATCATGTGCCGGAAATGCCCCTCTGCCTTATATATTGGACAGACAGGACAGTCTCTGCGCCAAAGAATCAATGGACACAAATCTAACATCAGAAATTGCAACACTGCAAAACCTGTAGGGGAACACTTCAATCTCCCTGCTCACTCCCTTGATGACTTGTTAATAGCTGTGTTGAAACAGATGAATAACAAATCACAGCTTCAACGAGAGACTGCAGAACTCGAACTTATATGCAAATTTGACTCAGTTGTCCTGGGGTTAAACAGGGACTATGGATTTTTCTCGCATTACAACAAGTGATTTGACCTCCCCCTCCTCTATGTGCTGTTCCCCAGTGTTTTGAATCCTAACACCTATTTTGATTTGCTGTTACAGCCTGACCTGATGCTATGTCATACACTCCCCTGCATTTAATTTCCTCCCACTCTGTAACCTTCCTATCTTCAAAGCGTCTGACGAAGTGGGATTTTCTCCCACGAAAGCTCATGTGATAAATAAATCTGTTAGTCTTTAAAAGTGCCACAGGACTCTGTTGTCTATAATAAATGTGACCTCCTTTGCTATTCCAGCCCTCAGACAGAAAATGCTTCTGGTTCCAAATTACATGGCAGGCTTGTGACATCTGAAAACACCCCTTGGGCCAGGTTGTGGTGCCCACAAATGGGGGATGGGTTGGTTTCTTTTTTCATTTCTGTCTATGAATTTTAGCTTGCCTATTTGAGTTGGGTCAGCTTCTCTCAGATTCTGCGACTGCTGGGTGGAACACGCTGTGCACACCCTGCTACAGAGCTCTAACTCTCACCTTTCACAAATTATGTAGAGCTGAACGTTTATACTGCAAGATCATTAGACAGAATCACAAGAATGAGATAAAACGGCTTCATTTTTGCTGCTTACCGGCAATAACTAAAACTGAAAATAAAACACCAAGATCTGTCCACAGAAACCAGAATGAAATCCCACCCTGCTCAGTTTCACTGATTTCTTAATGAAAATCTGAACCCTCATTCAAATCTGAGGTTTAGATAAGCCCCTCTGCCTACAAGACCTTGTTATGAATTTCCAAAGAACAAATGGAAGCATTCTGAAAAGTGCCTAAATGACTTAGGAGCCTAGATATAATTTTCAAAAGGGATTTAGGAATGTGAGAACTAAAATCCTGCTGAAATCCAATGCCTAAATACCTTTAAAAACAGGATCTTAGGACCTAAATCCTCCACTGTATTTAGGTGCCGGACACAATGGACTCAAGGGGAGTTAAGTCTCATTGAAAGTCAATGGGACTTTGACTAACAGGTCTAAATCACTTTTGAGAATAGCGTTTATGCTCCCATGTCACTTACGCATTTTGAAAATTTTGCCCCAAATATTTTAGATTTGCGTCTAGATTCCATGCTTAGACCCCTCTGTGAAAATTAGATTTTGTAGCAGGGGACAGATTTTAGTTTCTGTTACCCGGATATTTCCCTGGAGTAACACCACTAAAGTAAGTGGAATTACTTTGCATTTACACCAGTGTCGCCAAGAGCAGATACTGGTCACAGGCTTACACAACATGTTGAATAAAGCAAAGCAACATGCATCATTAGTGATTATGCATAGTACCTGCAAAGAGTTTTCCATAAAAATGTCATCCAAAGGAGACAAGTACCATTAACCTCATGTTACAGATGAAGAAACTGGCACAATGAGGTGGCGTGACCTGCCCAAATGTATACATAGCATCTTAGCCAGGGACAGAATTTAAATCTCCTGAATCTCAGCTCATTGTGCTATCTACCGGGTCACAGTGCCAGTGACATACTTAGTTAATAGAGTGCTCTCCACCAGTGGTTTTCACATTTTTTTCCTCGGAACCCAGTTGAAAAAAATCATTTATGTCCATGACCCAACAATTACATCTGTGAGCAGTGCATTCCAGTCTTCTGGCAGCGGCAGCAGGCGGTGCTGTAACTGAGGGTCTGCGACCCAGTACTGGGTCCCAACCCATGGTTTGAAAGCCTCTGCTCTAAACAACCAAAGATCCCCCCCAATGAGCATATCTAATGCTCTTAGTGATGTTTATTGCTGCCCAGAAGCTAACTGGCTTCAGTCCTGGAGGCATTAGCAGTTAATGGGTTTGCCATTTTAAAAATCTCTCCAATGCATCCTCTGTTGGTTTTTTGTGTTAGTAAGGTTTGATTATTGTTTTTGTATTGATTCCATGCAAGATACAAATAAATTTTCTCACTGCTGAGAAATCTCTGTTTTGATTTCCCTGCCGTGTTTCCTCTACAGTCTGGCTTCCCAGAACTCTGTGGCTCTTCCTCAGAACAGAGCTGTACCTTTATATTTGCATTCTCATCACATGGGTGGGGAATCTTTGGATGTGCATTTGTCAGTTGCTGAGATAACGCATGGGATTTGCAGACTCCTCCACTTCTGAGCAAGTGAGTGTAATGGGTTTTGCATTGAGGGGTTTCATAATCTGAGGTTGTTTTTGTAACTCTTTTTATTATAAGAATAAAGTGCTTAGGCAGTGCTTAGGACCACATTGTCCCAAGCATACTATGCCTTAAATGTTCCATATGGGGCCTCCTGGAATCTGTCATTTACCCTCCAGTTCCTGCTGTTAAAATTTCATTAGCAGAAGTCTTGTAATGCTCCATCACTTACCATTTAAGAGCTCCAGACCGGTTCATTGAAACTCCTTCTGAGAAGGTTGGGTTCTGTGACTGATCTAATCACTGGCTTTTAGTTCTGTGCTGTATGTGTGCACACAATAAGGAAGCTACTTACAGCACATTTCAGGCACTTAAAAGCAGCAGGCGCATAAAGGCAGGTGACAGATATGGACTGTATCCAACCGGGCAGAGTCAAGATAAGAGATCCTGTACTGAACCCATTGCAGAAAGTGTTAAAACTCATCACACTCTGGTTGGGAGTGATATAAGATGCACATCAGTAAATAAGCACTGGAGTCTAATGGAAGAATAGGTCAGAGTTTGTGTAAAATACATCCCAAGGGACTGGAAAGGAGACAGGGTCAGTACAGGAAAAGTCCCTTTGGATAGGTCCTGACTGAAGTGTTAGCCTGTGTGATTAGCACCCAGGCCTGAGTTACTGGGTTAGCTTAGCCACACTGCAAAACCCTGCCTGAGTTCCTGTGTCCTCCCTTGTGCAACACTCCCCTGTGTGTGTAGTTAGGACTTCTGGGGGCACATCCTATGGGTCTTTGTGCTGCTGCAAGTTGAGCCACTCTCTATGGCTATGTCTACACTGGCAATTTAAGTCGATTTAAGGAGGCTTAAGTCAACTTAAATTAAGCCATGTTCATACTAGGCTTTCATTAAGTCGACTTAAGAAATTCTTTAAGTCGACTTAATGAAAGCTAAAGTCGACTTTATAACTACCACTCATTAGGTCGACTTAACCCTTAAGTCGACTCCTCCTAGGCTTTAATAAGTCGACTTAAGAGCTGTTAGGTTGACTTAACAAAGTGGACTAAGTCGACTTAAAGCTAAGTCAACTTAGTCCACTTTATTAAGTCGACTTTAATAAGGTCGACTTTAAGTCGACTTAAAGGTGACCTTATTAAGTCAACTTAACAAAGTTGACCTAACTTTTTCTAGTGTAGACATAGCATATGATTCTTTCCCAGTGATCTGAAAGAGACCTTGTCTGTTATTCCAGGCACATAGAAGGGATCATGGGAAGACTTTGTAGTGTGGATGCTGGTTAAACCGCTTGAGTACTGGTAGTCCTCCAAAGTCTGTGAGTTACCAGCCCAAGTGAAAGCAGAACCTGGGCTCTAATCCACAATCCTAACTGGGCTACCTAGTCTTGGTTGAAAGAGCCCCCAAATTCCAGTGAGAGGGGTTTGTGTGCAGGTGGGTGGTAGCAACACCTGGATCAGAGTCTGGTGGTGTACTGAAAAATGTTTAAATGGCAAGCTGTCACTTTTTAAATTTCAGTAGGGTTTCTGGCCTTCCTGCAGGGTTGGGTGCTCCATAGAGGTTTGTATGATTTGGGCCTAGTTTGCAGTCACCCAGTGTGGAGCAAGGTGATATGAATTGTGACTGTCTGTTTCAGGAAGCAGCCTGCGTTGTCTCTCTCTGTTTTGAGGTTCTTATGTGTTCCTGTTCTGAATTCTAGGAAACTAAGGTGTGTTACATACTTTTCCACCTTTCAGCAGGAATATGTATGTTTTTATCTAAATTCTCTTTGGCTATGTCTACACTTGCACTTTTAAATCAACTTTAACTAAGTCGACTTAAAGTCGACTTAGTTAAGTCGACTTAGTGTGTCTACACTTAACATTAAAGTCGACTTAAAGGGGAACTTACAAAGTCGACCTAGAGTGTCCACACTGGATGCTCTAGGTCGACTTTGTGGGGCTAGGGGGACCTTGGGCAGGTCCATGGTGGCGGGGGGGGGAGCACCCTCTGTGTACAATGGGGCAAAAGGGGACAGGGATCCTGGCAGGGCAGAGCCCTGTGTGTGACACTGTCTGGATTTAGGGAAGCATTTATGATATTATTTTCTATGGATATCTCATAAATGCTATAATCCATAGGAACTATGTCATGTTTGGTATCAATAGAAAGGTAGTAATTTGCTGGGAATGATTATATAGTTTATGTCTAGGAATTCTATTTTGATTAGAAGTTAAGATTTGATGTTATATCCATACTGTAACTTGTGTCACTCTGGAGAAATTAGACGGAGGGTGTGAACAACTATAGTCTCCTTAATGTTTAGGAATTTGCCAGGTAGAATGGTCCCAGGGAGTATCCTGATGAGCCATTGAGGACATAAAGAATACAACCATTGTATCCTTAATGGCTCATTGGTTTACTCCCTGGAACCGTATCACCTGGCAAATTCCTAAACATTAAGGAGACAATGGTTGTTCACACCCTCCGTCTAAGACATTTCTGCAGAATGACACAAGTTAAAGTATGGATATAACATCAAATTCTTAACTTCTAATCAAAATAGAATTCCTAGACATAAACTATATAATCATTCCCAGCAAATTACTACCTTTCTATTGATACCAAACATGACATAGTTCCTATGGATTATAGCATTTATGAGATATCCATAGAAAATAATATCATAAATGCTTCCCTAAATCCAGACAATGGCACACTGTGCCCACATGCCCTGCCCTTTGGGGAGCATTCCAGGCTCCCCTTGTGCCCCCCCCAGCAGGGAGGGCATTGGTGTAGTCCTGAGGTAGCCCTAAGTCGACTTAGGGCTACCCCAGGGCTACACTGGCTTAATTCAACTTTAGAAAGTCGAATTAAGCCTTAGGTTGAGTAGAAAGGTGGTTTAATAAAGTCGACTTAATTTTCCTTAAGTCGGCTTAAGCAAGCTGTTTAAGTCAACTTAAGCGAAGTGTGGTGTAGGCGCAGGGCACATTAAGTCGACTTAAGCCAAGCTTATGTCGACTTAATTTACCAGTGTAGACACAGCCTTTCTGTGTACTGTGTAAATAACAAACCTGGACTAACCCTGCAAGGAAGATGTATCCTGGGAGAGTTAAAATATGCTTCCCCCCACATTAGCTTACACCTCCTTTCAGACCTTTGGAGTGAAACATAAACCCCCTTAGACCTTTGAGACTGATACATGGCTGCGAATCCAGAGTAACATGGATTTGGACCCGTGCAACTGAGAGTTGAATCAGGCCTTCTTATATTCACATGGAACATGATTCTAATTACTCATAGAAGGCCTGATTGTCCTCTTTACACCAGTATAATTCCAAGGAAATTGATGGAATTACTCCTGACTTGCCCCAGGATGAAGGAGATCAGAATGGGATCTTCAGACTACATTCTACCTACCTAGGGCCTGAGTCTACTTTCATTTATATTGCTATGAATCAGTAAGGTGGGTACAGAGCACAGCCATTGGCATGCGTTCTTAGCGAAGTGTTTTCAAGATCCATTAATAGTTTGTTAAGCTATGCCAGTATGTCAGTCCTATTTGCTGTTTGTACCTTTGCTGCAGTATTTAAAAACAAAACAAGGAGAGTGTTAATTTTTGTAGAGCATATTTTATTACTTTCATTTGTCTGTGAATTAAGTTTGCTTGTTCTAGGCATACTGAACACTGTAAGTTATTGTTAATTGAAGATCCTCAGACTGTTTGCCCTGACTCTTGGCAGAGCATTCTGCCTCGGCGCTCTCTCTGCTTTCTGCATGGAATGCAGACCCAGTATAATTGTGCTACTGTATGGATATCCTGAAGTCTGCAGGAGGAGGTCTGGTATACATTACTGTCTGGATCCAAGAGACTTGTGCTGGTCTCCAGCTAATAAGAAAAGCAAACGAAGAGAAAATGAAAAAAGGTCTCACAAGTGACTTTGCAGATATGAATTTCGTCTGCCAAATAAATAAGGCAGGATTGTTCTGGACTTATAACGTAACACAGCAACTTTAGGGATCTCTCATATCTTTATGAGTTTCAGCCACGCTGGGCGGTAGAAGATGGCCAAAGGGCCACAGAACAACCAGCAATTCCCTGTTGCTCTAGTAGAGTGTATAGGCAGTTAGGTGCCTCTGAGAACATGGAGGGGAGTTTGCTTAGAGGTGGCACATCATTTTGGGTAATAGATATTGCAGCCCATTCACCTTGCATTTGCTTCAGTACACAGCCAGTAGAGAAGATGGATTCATGGCCATCTCACCCCCTCCTACCCTCCCGCCATCACACACACACTCACACCAGAGTGCTTGGTAGTGCTCACATTCACGCTGTCCTTTTACTCTCTGATGACTCAGTGTGACAGATAAATCTGGTAGGCCTCCAGAACTCTGCTGAGAAGTATAAAAAGCCAAGGGTACATCCACACAGAAATTAAACACCCATGATGGCCTGGATCAGCTGGCTTGGCCTACAGGGGCTAGGGTAGATCTGTAAAATTGCTGTGTAGACATAGGGACTCAGGCTAAGCCCAAACTCTGGGACCTCATGAGGAGAAAGATGACAAAAACCTGGGAGGGGTTCTGAACTAAAATTGAAAGGGATCTTGATTAATTGGAGAAATAGGCTATAGACAATAAAATGAAATTCAGCAAAGGCAAATATAAGGTGCTATGCTTAGGGAAGAAAAACTAAATGCACCAAAACAGAATGTGGGCTAGCTGGCTTGGCAGCAGCCCTGCTGAGAAGGATCTGGGAGTTGTGGTGGATCACAACCTCAACATCAATGCGATGCGGTTGCCAAGAAAAAAAAAAAAAAGGGCAAATGCAATTGTGGGTTCCATTAACAGAGGCATAGCATGCATGTCCTGTCAGGTGATAATAGTGCTCTACTCGGCACTGGTCTTGTCCTCAGTTGGAGTAGTGTGTCCAGTTTTGGTCATCAACATACAGAAAGGATGTAGTGAAACTGGAAAGGATTCAGAGACGAGTGACAACGCAAGCCATATGAGCAAAGGCTAAAGGAATGGGTAATGTTTAGTGTAGAAAAGAGGAGATTAAGGGGAGTATAATAGCTGTCTTCAAATACTTGAAAGGCTGCCATAAAAAAGATGGAGAAAAATTGTTCTTTCGTGCTACAGAGGGCAGGACAAAAGGTAAGGGTACAAACTAAAGCAGAGCAGATTTAGATTAAATCTCAGGAAAACCTTCCTAACTATAAAAACAATAGGACAATGGAACAAACTGCCTAGGGATGTTGTGGAAGCTCCTTCACTGGAGGTTTTCAAAAGGAGGCTGAATAGCCATTTGTCTTGGATGGCTAAGATGCAACAAATTGTGGCATCTTGGTGAAAAGTTCAACTAGATGACCTTTGCGCTCCCTTCTAACTCTATGCTTCTATGATTGTGTGTGTTTCCTATGTTGGAAATTCCAAATAATGGCGATTCGTTTAAACCCAAAATACACAGCAAAATTTAGTGAGAACAAACAGACACGAACTGAAACAAAAGGAAAAAATAATCCATTGGTCTCCTATTAAACTTAGACCTGTTGAGTTTCACACAATTTGAATTCCTTTCCTAGAGATGCTGTGCACAGCTAGATTATTTCCCTGTGAAAAGAAGCGTGTGTGCTGGGGTGGGGGGTTTAGGGAAAGGAAATTGAGAAAAGCTACATCATACAGTAGGGATGGGGGGAGGGGGTGAAATGATTCTAAGTAAAACACTTTTTTTCTCCTTTGGATAAAAGTGCTCAGTGCAATAGAGCTATTTTCAGTCTCACGCTGTGTTTTCTTTTCCGCCGCAACAGGCAAAAGCTTTTCATTCCGCTCTTATTTTATGTTTCAAGTGGATTATTTTCCTCTGGCTGATGTGGTGTAACTCAGTTAGGCCTTGAGAATGCTTATTTTATTACTCAAAAGGATATTTTGTTTGGAAGGATCAATTAAAAAAAAAGCCATCTTGTAGGGCCTGCAGAAATTAGATACATTATCAAGTGCTAAATGGCTAATCACAAATGGAGCATGAGGTGAGATCAGCCAAGGTGGGATGAAAGAAATACTTTTCCTAACTGCTGGGATCATGTAACTCTGTCTGTGCTAAAGCCCTCATCCCCCGCACTGTTGCGGCCTCTTTAGACATCTTCATCAAGTGAAGGTGGCTGATCCCCAAAGGCAGAGGCACAGTAGTTTGGATAACCACTGCCCTCCTGGCTGCCAGGGTAAGAGGCTGGGAGATAAGGTGGCATAATCAAATCTTCCCTCTCTTCCCCCGTCCTGCCTCGAGCAATCCCCATGTGCTATATTGGCCTGTTGGCAGCTGGAGCAGTTAGAAGAGTTTTATGCTAGGGGACCACTCTGGTACACAGAGAGACCAAGAATTCATACCAACAAGCACCTGTTCACGTGTGTTCATAGATGTGAAAGGGGAATAAACATGGTAGGAACAAGAAGCCCCATCAGGATTCAAATGCAGGTTGGAAAACGGTGTGTCGGATCCCATCCAACAAGCACTGGTGCCCTGGCATGGAAGTGTCATAACCCCACTCATCTGGCTAGTAGAGGAGGTGCAGGAGGATCTGACACAGAGTTGCTGTAGTGGCTGCAATTTCACCCTAGACCCCAATTCAGAGGGAGTGGCTACGGTCAAGGAGGTGTGGCACTTCAGGCGTCCAACTCTCTGGCTACCCCTATGAACTCCTGGGACCCTTGGCACCTGGTATAACTTTTAGATTACTCTAAGCTGTGACCAGTGCTGGCCAACCCCAGCAATGACAGGATCAATGACTGCTTAAATCTACCTTCCCCCTCATGTTCTCACCACCCTAAGCTTCAGTGAGTCGGGTACACAAACAGCAGACCCAAAGATCCAGCCTAGTATTTAACTTGCTGTTCTCCTATCATCCTGGGCTGGATCCAGCCCAGCAGTATAGAAACAATGAACTCCATATGCCATATTTCCAGTCCCCTGAACCAATCAGTTTCCCAAGACAGTTTCATTTTAGGTGACAATTAAATGAGCACCATACTGTGATCGAAATGGGAGAGTTCTGAAGGAGCTATGTTCCTTTGACAGGGAAATATATTGAAAGCAGCACATATCAGTACTCTGTCGTGCTTTTAATATCCATTATTAATCATTATCCTTTTAGTGAAGCCCCATTTAGTGGATAGGACAATACTACTGAAAAAATCTGGGTTCCGTTCTTGACTCTGTCATTGGTCTGCTGTTAAACAAAGCCGTTATCTTCTGGTTTTCAGTTTCCCAGTCTATAAAATGAGAGTGATGATAGGTAAAGTGCTTGGAAATCCACAGATTATACACACTAGGTGGTGTCAAACCTCGTGTATCTAAAACTCCCAGTTAGCCAAATGTTCTGTTCTCCAAGGCTTTACGTCACATTGAAAATTTCCTCCCGTATCTTGCAGCTTAATTAGCCAGGTTTAATTAGTGCCTCATACAACATTTGGACTCTAGAGGACATCTAATGTATTGAGAAGTAAGCAATGTCTGTCAGTTTTTACACAGGAATCATGACAGTTTATCCCCGGAGGCATGTCAAGAGAGTGCGGGTCCAGGGACAACTGTGAGTTAGGTTTGGTGTGATGCCAATGATCCTGTATAAGAAAACAATGTCAACAACTGCACATGGTGACATCCTCAGGGAAGGTAAGAATGGAAGTCAGGGTAGTATATCTCTGTAACTGATTCGATAGCTCCTTGGTCCCTGTCCGCACCTTTTGGCTGCTCTGGCAGAGGAAAGGGTGTGTTAAAAGGGTTTAATTGGCCAGCTGAGTTTTCTACAGAAGGGACAAATCTCTTGGTGGTGTAGAGCCAGCCTACTTTACACCAGTTCCTTTGCATAAGGGCCCTCCCACAGCAAGGCTGGGGAAGTGGCATGGCTGGAGTGCTGTTGAATTCCTGATATACACAGCTTCTAGGACATCTACATGCATCTCCAAGTTGGCTGGGGATCCCATGGATCCATGTGTTAATTCACCAGTGTGCCCAGATGAAAAGAGCATGTCCAGATGTGCCTGGGTGAGGCGACCTAGGAGGGGAACTGCTGAGCTCCAATAAGCCCTCGCTGATGTAATGGTCCCAGTTGTTGCCATGTGGCAGAAATTAGGACAGGACTGAGACTGCTCTAACCTGTGCATGGGGATGAACAAGTTTCCAGAACCCAAGAACTGGAAGACCACAAAGGTGGCAGAAAACTAACTTTCTTATCCTTTTGCTCCTTCTCAGTTGGAACCCCCAGATCAGGGCCAGCATGTCTACACCCAGGATCGCAGCTGAAATTGTTGTTCTCTGGGAGTGAAACCTGGCCCCAATGAACTCACCAGCAGTTTGACTTCAATGGGGTCAATATTTTATCTTGTATTGGTTTGTGCAACTGCCAGAAGCTGGGACTGTCCAGGAGGGGACAGATCACTCAATAATTGTCCTTTTCTGTTCCTTCCCCCGTGAAGCATCTGACACCAGCCACTATTAGAAGGCAGAGCTAGATGGACCATTGGGTAGACCTAGTATGGCCAAATGTGCTAGCTGCTTTTCAGTGAAATGATGTGACTGCTATATAAGTGGAAACCGGTGAAGAAGACAGGGACAAAATGAGGTCATGAAGCTGAGCACAGGCAGCAATATCAGGATGTAGTTCCCGGGATTCTATGAAACACAAGTGAGGCACTTGACAGCTGTTCTGATGAGTGGCTCTCTTCATTTTCCTCTGTGCAGGACTTAGGGCAAAAGCATCTTAGCAACTCTTTTCTTTGCAGGCGAGGCTCTGCCAAGATATAAAACAGACCTGAGACTGAACAATCTGAAGCAGGCACAGGTCTTGGGGCTATTTGTTTATTTGAAGAGACTTTGTTGATTTCTTTCCCCCCTTGGCAGCAGTTTTTCCTTTTCCCTTCTCCCCAAGACCTGCATTCCAGCTGCTGAGCAGCCGGCAGCTGGAGCACCGGTCTCCCGCTCTCCCTCCTGGCCAGGACTGCAGGTTCCCAGCTAGGAGGGAGCATGAGGCTCCCTTCTCCCCGGGATCCGAGCGGTCCCGGCTATGAGGGTTCTCTTCTGCCCGGGACCTGAGAAGTCCTGAGCAGAAGGGAGCCGAGTGGTCTGGGGCAGAAGGGAGCTCCATGCTCCTAGCCTGGGGAGCCTAGGGATCCTCGCCCCCCCTGGACCTAACCAGTGTAGACATAGCCCAAGTGAGGTGAGGGAGGGCAGGGGGATTGTGATTCAGCACAGTCAGTATATTACTATTAAATTACATTAGAGTAGCTGCAGATAGGATAAGGCTGGTGAAGTACTTACTACACTAGCCTAGAACTTGGGAAGCCCAGTTAAATTCCCTTCTTTGCAACAGGATTTCTGTGTGTCCTTAGGCATATAGCCTCTACAGAACTCAGGATCCCCTTGCTAAAATAAGGATAATATGCTGTCCTGGGTTTCCTTAGGTCATTGGGGTTGCCATAGTGATAGATGGGTGGGTTGTTTTAGTGTTAGGAAAACCTGTTTGTCTGGTTTTGCCCTGCTCCTCAAATAAAGGTTCAGCATGGAGCTGAGAGTTTGTTGTCTCCTTATTACCATCTACCCACATATCTATGTACACACGATCAGATTAAAGCGCAACATGGCAATCGCGCTATAAAAAACACGTGACCTTTATTGTGGGAGAGCACGTACACACGTCGCTCCTTGCAATGCAGCAGAATTCTTTGCTATATCGCGGTGTAGCACAATGAATTCTGGGCACCTATCCCACAGTTCAATTTTCCCTCAATCAGTGCTTGGAATCCTGGGATGAAGGAAAGGAACGCAAAGCACCATGGGTAAACTCTCAGTTTCCCATGGTGCACTGTGTTCCCCTTGCGTCTTCCTCATTGCTAATAGCAACTTGCGCCTATTTTCAACAGTGCAGTGCCGCTCTACTTGCGAGCAATCACAACTGCGACAGCATGGATCATGCTCTAATCTCCACTGTCGCCTTCAGCATTCTAAATACATCTCGGCTGGTTGTTAGTACGCAATGAGCTCCGAGTCAGACGAGGACGGTGAGGAGCAGGGGCTGATCGATGCCCTGCAGAGCAACAGCACCGCATTGCTCAGCTCCTTCACCGATCATCTGCACATGGTGCAATGCCGTTTCTGGTGACAAGAGACGAGCACAGAGTGGTGGGATCGCATTGTTATGCAGCTGTGGGATGACTAGCAGTGGGTACAGAACTTTCGAATGTGGAAAGCAACCTTTCTGGAATTGTGTTCAGAGTTGGCCCCTGCCCTGCGACGTAAAGACACCAACATGAGGTCAGCCCTAACCGTGGAGAAGCGTGTTGCGATTGCAGTCTGGAAGATGGCGACTCCCGACTGCTACTGGTCGGTTACAAACCAGTTTTGAGTCGGGAGGTCCACCGTCGGATTAGCCCTCTCACAAGTGTGCCGAGCCATCAATCGCATTCTGCTACGGAGGACGGTGACGTTGGGCAATGTTCGTGAGATTGTGGACGGCTTTGCTGCCATGGGATTCCCTAACTGCAGGGGAGCCATAGATGGCACACATATCCCGATTTTGGCTTCAGACCATCTCATGACCGAGTACATAAATAGGAAGGGCTACTTCTCCATGGTGCTGCAAGCACTCGTGGATCACAAGGGGTGTTTTACGGACATCAGTGCTGGCTGGTCGGGAAAGGTGCATGATGCCCGCATTTTCAGAAACACTGGACTGTGCCAGAAGCTGCAAGGGGGTACCTTCTTCCCCAATCAAAAAATTACTGTGGGGGATATGGAGATGCCCATAGTCATCCTTGGAGACCCAGAATACCCACTGATGCCATGGCTCATGAAGCCGTACACCAGGAACCTGGATCTCAGCAAGGAGCGGTTCAATTACCGATTGAGCCGCTGCAGAATGACTGTGGAGTGTGCCTTCAGCCGTTTAAAAGGGCGCTGGCGCTGTTTGTATGGGAGGCTGGACTTGGCAGAGGACAACATCCCTGTTGTAATTGCGGCGTGCTGTGTCCTTCATAACATTTGTGAAAATAGGGGAGAAAAGTTTTCCCCGGGGTGGGCTATGGAGGCACAGCGCCTCGAGGCAGCATACGAACAGCCAGCCACTAGGAGTATTAGGGGGGCCAATGAGGAACTGCTCGCATAAGGGAGGCGCTCAGGGACCATTTCAATGATTCCCTCCCGTAGTTCACTTCAAGGACGCATCAAGTGCACCTTATAAGATTTTCACTGTGTACAAATAAAGCCACTCTTCAAATTTTTTGTTACTGTTTTTATTAAAAGATAAAAGGGGGTGGTGGTTGAGGGTTTTTGGAGGGTTTACAGGTGGGTGTAGCTGTGGGTCTCTAAAAAGTAGCTCTGTGAGGGACTGGATGTTGCAGTATACCAGGGGGATGGGTGGCCTTCAAATAAATGCTTTGAAGGATTATGGGGTGTGGGAGGCAGACACGGCTGAAGTGTCTGGAGTGGAGCCCGTGCATCAATCGCCTGGGTCTGCAGAGCAATCATGCTCTTGAGCAGTTCTGTTTGCTCTTTCATGACTTATCAGTTCGTCCCTGTGCTTCTGCCTCCTCTGTTGGGATTCCTCTCTCCAGGCTCGATTCTCCCTCACGGATGCCTCTGTTGTTTTCATCAGCTCCTGAAAAATATCCTCCCTGTTTCTTCGAGCACGCCGCCGAATGTTTCTCATGCGGTCAGCTGGGGTAGACACCGGCCTTGTGAAGGTCGAATCTAATAAAAAAAAGAATAATAAAGCTGTTGTTCGCATATAGCCTAGATAACCAATGTAACCTTCCAGTAGCACATTCCACTGGAAGGTACAGGGCAGTCAACATCCTATGCTTTGCTGAAGCGGACAAGGTATGTCCTAATAGAAACTTTACTGGGGGCTAACATTCTGCCACACAGATGGAACCCGATATCTCTCTCCTCAGAGTGCCCCTGCCAGCTAGAATACATATCCTACATGCCACCGGATGCCAGCCGGGACCGTATGCTGCTGCCTTGTGTGCTGCCATGGGTCCCAGTGCTGTGCTTTTCAGCTGGCGAGGCCGAGTATCCTTATACGGGAGCATAGACACATACGCTATCCCATCTAACCTGAGTAGGAGGCTCTGGCGGTACATCGAGGAAACCTTTAGTGACCTAAATACAGATGATTTTTTGACAATCACTGCTTGTGTTGATGCACTTCTAATGAATGCATAGTAAAGAGCGTGCACAGCGGGGACCGAGACAGCAAGCACCCCTGCCCCAGACAATGATTTTTTAGCAGGAACCATAGCTGCATGGAAGAGAAACTTACCTGAACCCCCCTCTGCCGCCTCAGAGGACACGCTGCAATTCATGTCTTGGGTGGACATCTCAGCGGGGGTGCAGAAGAGCTCCTGGCTACACGCTGTTGCGCTCTCCTCCAGGTCATCCTCCATCTCCACCTCCTCATCGATCACATCCTCATCCTGCTCGGCTCTGGCATTCAGTGGATGGGGGGGGGGTGATGTGTCCACAGGATTCTTTGCAGTGGTTATGGGGTCCCCACTGAGGATGGCTTCGATCTCCTTGTAATACCTGCATGTAGCAGGCGCTGATCCCGAACGGCGGTTTGCCTCCTTCGCTTGGTGATAGGTTATTCTTAGCTCCTTCACCTTTGATCTGCACTACATAGTGTCTCTATCGTAACCTCTCTCTGACATGGCCCGAGAAATTATGCCATATGTGTCGAAATTTCGCCTGCTGCCACATAGCTGCGCCTGCACAGCAGACTCTCCCCAGATGCTGATCAGGTCCAGTACCTCTGCCGTGCTCCAAATGGGTGCGCGTCTTCCACAATGGGCCGCCATTGCTAGTGAAGATCAGAGCTGCACTCCACTCCACGAGGAAGAGAACAGGAAGTGAAACAGAGGAGAAATTAGAAAATCCCAGGAATCGAAACAGGGCGGGGACTGACTGTTTCGTCACGGCCACAGAGCGGGTGGGGGGAAGACCAGAGAGGATGACTTTGGAATGCTGGGACACTTCCGGAGGCCAATCATTGCGCGGTAAGCGTACACACGAGTCGAAAGGCACAACAGCTGTTCCGTGTTAACTGCTACCACCCTCGTCGAGGTGGGTTTTGTATTGCGCTACAACTGGGCTGTCGACACGCAAGAGCCCTATTGCACGTGTGTACACTGTTGCTGTTATCGCACGGTAATGACTGTTAATGTGCGATAAAGTGATAGTGTGTACATGGCCTAATAGATAAGACCTAGAACTGTGCACATATTACATTTTTCAGTTCAGTGGCTGTACAAAAAAAATGTTTTGGTTCAACCCCAAAGGGAAATGTTTTGAATTTTTCAATGAACCGAAAAAGGTTTTTAAAAAAGAGGTGGGGGGGGAGGAGCATTTAGTTTCATTCTTAAGGTTTTCTTTTAACCTTTCAGAAAATAAAATCAGAGTACATTTTGTTGCAAGTAGCAAGATCAAAATGTTTTAAAATTTGTCCCTCTTTCCCATTTTTTCTTTTATTTTCTTTTTTCCATGATTGAAAGAATTTGGTACATTGTATACCAATGCATAAAATGGTTGAGTCTCCTTGAATGTGCCTTATTGGCTGAAATTGTGACAGAAAACTTTCACCATACTCTAATAATATCACTTCCCTACCTCACAATGGTCTTGTGACATTCTCACATACAAGAGTGATGAGAACTATGTAAGAATGTTAGATTGATGCCCAGATCAGGAAGCAGGGCCTACCTTTTCTTCCTGCTGTTCAGACATGTAATGAAAAAACAGTCAGAGAGACCTGAAAGATAGAATCATAGAAATTGGAAGGGACCATGAGAGGTCATCGAGTCCATTCCTCTTCACTCATAGCAGGACCAAGTGCCATCTAAACCATCCCTGACAGGTGCTTGTCTAACCTGCTCTTAAAAACTTCCAATGATGGAGATTCTCCAACCTGCCTAGGCAACCTATTCTAGTGCTTAATCACTCTGACAGTTAGGAAGTTTTTCCTAATGTCCAACCTAAACCTCCCTTGCTAATAATTTTAGCCTATTGCTTCTTGCCATATCATCGATGGTTAAGGAGAATAATTTTTCTTCCTCTTCCTTGTAGCAACCTTTTAGGTACTTGAAAATTGCTATTATGTCCCCTCTCAGGCCTCTTTTCCAGACTAAACAAACCCAGTTCTTTCAATCTTCCCTCATAAGTCAAGGGTTCCAGACTTTTAATCATTTGTGTTGCTTTTCTCTAGACTGTCTCCAATTTCTCCACATCTTTCCTGAAATGAGGCACCCAGAACTGGACACAATACTCTAGTTGAGTCCTAATCAGGATGGAGTAGAGCGTAAGAATTACTTCTCATGTCTTACAATAATCCTGTTACTACATTCCAGAATAGTGTTTGCTTTTTTTGCAACAGTGTTATGCTGTTGACTCATATTTAGCTTGTGGTCTACTATGACACCCAGATCCCTTTCTGCAGTATTCCTTCCTAGGCGGTTATGGCCCATTTTGTATGAGTGCAATGGATTGGTCTTTCCCAAGTGGAGTGTTTTGCATTTGTTTTTATTGAATTTCATTCTATTTACTTAAGATCATTTCACCAGTTTGTCCAAACCATTTTGAATTGTGATCCTGTCTTCCAAAGCACTTGCAACCCCTCCCAGCTTGGTATCATCTGCAAACTTAATAATAATAGTAATAATATAAAGTGCCAGAGACAGGCAGTTAAAAAATTACTTGGTTCTGACAATTTCTGCTCCAGCAATACTGAATCTTGACTATTGTGTTCCTCTTGGTTTGTGGATATGATGTTATGTTTCAAGGAAAACTAATCCAGAAGATGGAGAAATGTTAAAAAAGAATCTGGGTTTGGTTGACAATAAACTCTTTATGCTCTCTGAAGTACCCCAGTGTTTGGAAGTACCTGTGCAAATATGGATCATAGGTGTGTATAAACTAACAGCAATGCAAGGTATATTTCTGTGTCAGTGTATTAGGCAGGAAACTGAATTAGACAAGGGTATAATAGAGGAACTTCTAAAACTAGACTGGGCAAGGCATTGGGAAATACAGATTAAGAAACAATCATGCACTGGAGCAAAGAGAATGGATCAGGTGATCTAATAGTTTCTAGGATTTTATAACACATGACCTGAAACATAGCTGTTTGGGGATAATCACATAGTATCAATGGTGCATACTTAAACCTTAAAGACCGTGCAGCATTTTAAGATTAATACCCTGGGCAAGGACTCAGAAGAGCTGGAGGCAGTACTTGGCTGTGCCACAGATTTCCAGTATGTCTTTGGGCGAGTCAGATATGCCAACATTTTCAAATCAGGGTGCCAAAAATGAGTCCATTAAATCTGTATTGGGCCTCCTAAAGAAAAGTGGCCTGATTTGAAGAGATGCTAGACATCAACAATGCCCAAGCAACTTCAATTAACTTTATGTACTAGTCAAATTCCAAAGGGGTAGCCGTGTTAGTCTATTGTAGAAAGACTTTCCTATCTTCAAAATGTCTGACGAAGTGGGATTTTCTCCCACGAAAGCTCATGCGATAAATAAATCTGTTAGTCTTTAAAAGTGCCACAGGACTCTGTTGTCTTTATGTACTAGGTTTGGAAATGCTGGCCCTGATCTCTGTGCCTCGGGTCTCTGTCTGGAAAACAGGGATATTAATACTTCCCTCAGGAAGGCACAGAAATTCTTTCATGTTTGTGTCATGCTCAGAGATTATGACAATTGGGACCAGATGGGTACATGGACAAAAAAGGCACAGATTGCCTCATCTGTACCAAAACAAGCAAAGATAAGCAGTCATTTAAAAACTGTTATTTCTATTTGAGTAGCACCTGGAGTGTGCCAACTGAGATCAGGGCTGCAATATGCTAGGCCCAGTACATACATAAAAGAAAAGACAGTCACTGTCCAGAATAGTTCATAGAAGAAGCATCATTATCCCCATTTTACACATGGGAAGTGAGGCATAGGGATAGTCAAGGACTTGCCCAAGCTCACTCTAGGACCTATAGGAAAGCCACAGGTGAACCAAGAACTCCTGATTCTTATGCTGAAACCTTGCCCACAAAATCACCTGTTCCCACTCAGGAAGCCTAACAGATAGGGCATTCTGAATGCTGATGGTGCAGATGGGCACTGCCATGCAACCCAAAATTACAGAGTAGCACAAGTAAAGCTGATTCAATGCTACTCTTGTTTGATTGCAAAATTCTGTCCACATATTATTAAAGGAAATGCATATGCTTCCTAAACCATGCACATATGAACAGTTGTATCTGCAACTGAGACAATGACCTCCCCGCCTCAACCCAGCAGAAAAATTGGGCAAACAGCATATCCTCCACCATGGCCTTGGGGATTTTATTATGGCACATAAAATGTCTCTGGCCTTCGATCTAGACTTTCTTAGCAGGGCTTTGTAGTAGCACATGTGCAATAAGAAACCCATGATTAATCAGGAGCAATTACAAATATATGAAAAAGGCATTCCTTTGAATCTCGTTTTCTCCTTCCTAAATCTCTTCCCGTATGAGCACATGAGAGACCATTTATGAAGGGAGTATAATGGCCAGCTGTGTTTCTGTGTGCACCATTGTGTGTTCCCCATAATGGCATTCATTAGTCTAGCTGACATAAATACTGTTCTCAGGTTAATATGTTTAACTTAATGAGGCATTTATTTTCATCCAAAAAACTATTTAAAAAGGCATGTTTTCTTCCAATGAGTTGAGCTGACAAAGAGATTAATAACAAGCTTGAACAAGCAGACTAAAAAAAAAAAATGAATCTAACAAACTACCCTGCCCAAGTTATGGGGGATGTTTGAGCTGATCCACGTTGGGGCAATGATATCTGATTGGGTGGAGAGAAATAAAACACATTCACTTTGCTAGCATATCATTCTTGTTCCTCTTTTTGGTTTTCCTTCTCTCCTCTCCCCCCACATATCCCTACCAACACCATATAAAATAACTGCACTAACTTAGTCTAAGCCATCTTGGGATTCAGTGGATTTCAGCAGGCATAAATAGTCTTAGATACATTGAAGACTCCATTCAGAAGAGGGAGGCCTGTTTTCACCTGCTCAGGATTTGGCCTCAAAAATGAAGTGGGAATTTGAGTTGAGTGAATGATTGTTTTTTTCATTTCAGTGGCAGTTCTGAATAATAATAATATTAATAATAATAAATAAATCAGTTCATATAGAGTTTCTGGTGAATGGAGAGAATCTATTTTGGGTCTGTTCCCCAGCAGGGGTTTGAACCTGGGTCTCCCAAGTTTGTGTCCTAATCACTACACTAAAAATGATTGCAAGTTGTGAGAGGGGACAGGCCAGAAGCACCTCCCTCATGCCTCTGATTCTAGTGGTTAGGATTTAAAACTAGTTCAAATCCCATTTCCGCTGCAAGAGAAGGGCAACTGCAACTAGTGGTCTCACATCCTAGGTAAACAAACTAGCAATTGGGGTAAAAGTTATGAGGCTGGGCCTCCCTCTTGTCCTGCCCTCTCTCTATAGGTACCTTAATCCCACTCAGAGGGTTTTCAGCTGAGAATCCCATGCAGATCAGACGGTTTCTATGAGAAGAGCAGGACTTAGCACATGCACCTCCCATTGGCTATTTTAGTCAAGGAACCACGTAGCATGCTGGATTTTATGAATTCCTTTCTGAAGACCATCTCTCCCCATTATATAGAGGGCTGGGTGCCAAGCTCAGCCTTTGTGGATCCCCATGATTCTTTAGTCACCTAAAAGTGAGGCTTGGCGATGCTCAGCATCACCACTCCTCAACTCCTTTGTGAACCTAATTCCTGATGTAAATTGGTGTAATACATTGACTTCAATGGTGCGGGAAATGTCTCAGGAAGCTTTTACAGGGCACCTACCCATTGCTGTGTTGTCCTGGCATCAAATCTAGGCTCTGGGCCTCACCAACTGTTAATATCTCTGATATTCCTACCACATGCCTTTGCTTGATTTTGTCTCTGTCCTCCTTGTCGCACTCCCCACTGACTAAGCTAAACAATTGCAAATCCTTCTGTGGTGTTTATACTCTTCAGATACTTCTGGATGACTAGCTATGCAACAGCCACACTTTCTCTCAGCCCGGTTTTCCATGGCCCTTCCACTTGCATGAGGCCAGGATCAGGGCCTTCAATAAACATGCAGGGCAGGCTCTGTAAGTTGCTTTGTGTTTGTACAATGCCCTCAACACAATGGGCTCACCACCTTGATTAGGATCTATCAGTTCCTAGAGTATTAACAGCACTGTTTATACAAGTTACCTATATTTTACTTAACAATAGGGTAAGGATTTCTGTTTATTCAATTTGACCTCCATACATATTGCCTGCCTCCCATGTTATCTGTAATATTCCCGCCGGATCGTTTGATTGGTTCACTAAACATTCTGAGATGAAAAGGTCATCTTCTTCTTCTTTTTAAAATACAGACACACTGAACTGGCAAATGACTTTATGGATGTAAGCAGAGAAACTTAAAATATCACTGAACTGACTGAATGGCACATCTCCTGCAGTTTTCTATAGGTCACCCAGATGTCCTCAGTCTATTTCCAAGAATTAAAAGAAGGACCCAAGGCCAAAATAGAGATCACAGAGGACTGGCTGCAGTTGAATAGGATTTTAGTAGCTAATGGACAAAGCAGGGATAATAGAAGGATTTGCAAAATAGTGTCTTAAAATATAAAATATCCATTTGTCTTTCATGCTTTTTGTGCTGCTACAAGTATAAATTTCTTTCAGTGAAAATGTTAGTTTATTTAAAGGGAAACAAGGACAATGTGGGTGCTTCTCTCCGCAGACCAGTTGAACCCTACATTCCGAGGATGTTGCAGGGAAAATTACTTTAAAATTATTGTGATTATCTGACTAACATATAGAATCTACATTTTTTAACAGCATTCCTCCCCTCCCCCCTTTTCCCGTTGTGACAACCTCATGCACTCCATGGGACACTTTCTGTAGGAGAGGAAGAACAGTTTTGTGGTTAAGACACTGACCCAGTGCTCAGCAGATCTGTTCAACTTCCTGTGTGATCTCAGAGAAATCATTTTATGCCACTGTTCCGTCTTTAAAATGGAGATAGCAATTAGAGATAGTTGAAAAAGTTTCAGTGCAATGGTTTTCCACTAAAAAATGCCATTTTGACAAAATTGCTTTTTTAAAATTAAATCATCTCTTTCAATGAAATTTCCCATTAAAGAAAAATAATCTAAAGTGAAAATTGTTTTAAAAATATTTTAGAGTGGTTTTTATTTTATGCTTTTTAATTTTTATTTTATTTGTATTATCTTTAATTTATTTCAGGAAATGTCAATAGGAGTGGTAGTGAGTAACATTATATATCAAATGATTCCAGGCTAACACATGAATATTGAAAACAGTCGCTTCTCTAGTTAGCACTCTGAATGCTTATCTTATTTTCTTCGTCAAAATGTCAAACTGTTGCACTACAACTCCAATGGGAGACGTTCCAGTTGAGAAAATAAGATACAACATTTGAATCAGTGTTAAATAGCAGCTGCCCTCTATACTTTTAAAAGAGAAATAAAATACAATATTTGACTATTATATTGTCATGACATATGACATCATGTTAATTTATGCAGTACTGCTACAGACATATGAAATCATATGAAAATAATAAACATTATTATTATTATTATTATTATTAGTAGTAGTAGTAGTAGTAGTAGTAGTAGTTAAATACCACAATGCTGCAGCTCCATCTGAGATCTTGAAAAAAGCAATCAACCATTAACTCAAGTGGAGATTCAAAATGACAGATGAAATTCAATGCCGATAAATGAAAAGCAATGCACATTGGAAAACATAATCCTAACTATCTGCACAATGATGGGGTCTAAATGAGCTGCTACCACTCAAAAAAGAGATCTTGGAGTCATGGATGGTTCTCTGAAACCATCCACTCAGTGTGCAGCAGCAGTCAAAAAAAACTAAAAACATTGGGAATCATTAGGAAAGAGATAATAAGACAGAAAATATTGTACTGCATCTTTATAAGTCCATGGTACAGCCACATCTTGAATACTGCATGCAGATCTGGTTGCCCCATCTCAAAAAAGATATATTGGAATTGGAAAAGGTATAGAAAAGGGCAACAAAAATGATTAAGGGTATGAAACAGCTTACATATGAGGAGATTTAAAAAAGATTAGGTTTTTCATCTTAGAAAAGAGACAACTAAGGGGGTGTATGATAGAAATTTACAAAATTAAGACTAGCATTGAGAAAGTAAATTAGAGTGTTATTTACTCCTCAAACCACAAGAAGTAGGGGTCACCAAATGAAATGAATAGATAGCAGGTTTAAAAGGAACAGAAGGAAATATTTCTTCACACTACACACAGTCACCTGTGGAACTCCTTGTCAGAAGGTTTTGTGAAGGCTAAAGCTATAACAGGGTTAAAAACAGATCTAAATAATTTCATGGAGGATAGGTCCATCAATGACTATTAACCAGAATTGGTAGCTATGCAAAAATCATCTTCTGAAGTGTCCTTATCCACTGTTTGCCAGAAACTGGGATGGGTGACGGGTGAATCACTTGATGATGCCTGTTCTGTTCATTCCCTCTGAAGCACCTAGCATTGGCCATGGTCAGAAGGCAGGATACTGGGCTACATGGACCATGGTCTGACACAGTATGGCCATTCTTATGTTATGTTCTTATTGACCAGTGGTCCCAGCCTGTGCCCTGGGGACAAAAGTGGCTCTCAGGGGCTTTCAAAGTGGCTCTTGGCTCCCTTTCTGCTGGCTACAGAATAGAATCACTGCCTAAGGATCCAGGAGAAGTGTGTTTCCGCAGGGCTAAAAGACCAATGAAGGCTCCTTGCTTCAGCCCAAAGAGATGGGAAATTAGCGCTAACATCCTCCTGGCTGTAGCAGGGAGCACAGCAAAGCACTCTTCCTAGGTCTATAGGTGCTGCAGTAGTTACTGGAGCCAGAGGGAGGGGAGAGTGGCACTGATCTTCTGTCCCCCTGGCTGCAGAAGGGAACCACTGCCAGATAGAGTGCACAGTGCTAGGGGATGTGTGGTTTCCCTGCTGCAACCAGGGAGACAGGAGATCAACAAGCAAGGAGGCAAACTGTTTTTGGGGGGATGCGGAGGGGAAGTACTGGTGGAGACTGGTGGCCCTTCAGAGATGTAAAAATGATATGTGTGTCCCTCAAGCCAAAAAGGTTGGGAACCACTGTTATAAACCAAACTTTGTTCAATGACTTATTTTTGGCTTATGAATTGTTTTCTCTGAAAATACACATTTCCATACAGTTCCATAGTAATGTCCCATTGATCTCCATTGTCCACTGTTATCATGAGAGTCTCATCAGTCCCCAGTATAATATTACAGATAATTCTATATCAAAATCCACAATAATTCATGCCATGTGCCACTGAAAAAGAGCTCTGTAGAGCTTGTAAGATTGTCTCTTTCACCAGCCTCCCCACCTTGTCTCTCTCCTTGCTCCAGGGAAATTCATTTCAATTTTGCAAATCTTTTGCAATTTTTATAGAGCATGAATAATGTACCTCATTTCACAATTTCTTTGGAGACATTAGTTCTCCAATAAAAACAACTTTTCTTACTGGCAAAGTAGCAGTGGGGCTTTTGCAAAGGTGAATAGCTATAAAAGGGCACCTGCTGACTTGCGGATGGCAGTAAAAGGAAGATGTGCAATGTAGGTGTAACCTACATGAGGAAAGTGGGAAACTTTGTCCCATGCTAGTGATGGGTACATATGAGAAGACAAGTGTCTACTACAAGTGATGAGTAAGGAAGTTGCACCCATAGCCCTGGCTCTCATTTTTAACATTTAAAATTCCTTAGTTCAAACCCAAGTGACGTCAGTTACATTGGCAGCTAATGATGGAGATCTATAGTTCATGACTGCTTAGATGTGAGTGAGGGTTAAGGGTAGGATTTTCAAAAGGACTGAAGGGAGTTAGGTGTTCAACATCCAGTGCCTTCAGTGCGAGTTGGCTGCCTGCCTCTCATAAGCATTTTAAAAAATTCCACTGTTAAGGATGTTGAACTCAGGCTGTGTACACACAGCAGACTTGTCCCGCAATAAGTTATGGCAATAAGCTGTTGCGGGACAAGCAAAGCACTATAAATATAACTCTTTACTGTGTCCACACAGCACTCCTTGTAGCACTCCTTGAGTGTTCACACTCTCCTTTGAATTTTTGCAACAAGAAGCAGTGCATGGTGGGCACCTGTCCCACCATGCATTACTGCAGCCAGCCTTTGGATTGCGAGTGGGGCTTTTTCCCCCAGCTAGCTGCCCCGGGGGTTCCCCCAGTGGGTTGGAGCCTGCTGCCTGGGAGTTTCCAGGGGGTTCCCTGGGGCTGGAGCCCCACCGGGGGTGTTCCCCGGACCCCAGTTGCCCAGCTTGGGGCAGCCCCCGTTCCCCCTCCCAAGCTGGGCAGCTGGACTCCACTGCTGCTGGCTTCCGCCCTGGGAAGTGGAGCCGCTGAGTGCCGGGGCTGCCGCTTTGGGCAGCAGCCCCCACTGCCCTGGAACCGGCAAGCTGGACAGCTTAAGCCCCATCCCACCTGGCTTGCTGGCTCCCTCGGCGATGGTCCTTGCCACCCTGGAACTGGCAAGCTGGGAGACTTGAGCCCCAGTCCCGCCCAGGGCTCAAGCAACCGCCGCGGCTGGAGTGGGCCCAGGGCTCAGGCCACCTGCGGTAGCGGGGCTCCAGCCGTCAGGGTTCCTGGCACCTAGAGCCCCACTGCTTGCTACTTGTCAATTTCACTGCTCTGTTAGAGCAGTTAAACTAAAGTTTAACCAGCTGTACCAATATAGCTATGGCAGGGATTGGCAACCTTTGCTAGCCCCCATGCCAGCCCCGCCCACCACACCCCCAGAAAGTGCCACGGCTGGGGCCAAAAGGGGCCGGAGTCAGGGACTCTGGGTTGTGGGAGGTCTGGGATCCCTTGCGGGGGGTGGCTGGGATCCTGGGGGAAGGACCGCCAGTTGACCCCCGGGCTGCTCCAGCCCCTGAGCCTCAGGCCGTACCAGCCCCCAAGCTGCACCAGCCTCCAAGCCGTGCTGGCTCCTGAGCCCCAGGCCATGTCAGTCCCCGAGCCAGCCCCGAAGCCCTGGGCCGTGCTGGCGGGTTCGGGGGACAGGACCAGCAGGAGGAGCCTGAACGGCCCGCATGCCGCTCAGAATCGGCCCACGTGCCAACTTTGGCATGTGTGTCAGGGTTTGCCGACTCCTGAGTTATGATATAACTAAATATATTCATATTTTAGCATAAGAATGTCTATGTAAAACATGGGATTATACTGGTGTTATTATATGGGTTTAAATTCACACTTGAGGGTATACCAAAAACATTTTTATCATGTAGACAAAACCTGGGGGAGCCTGACTGAAGCCCAAATCCAAACGGTGTTTAGGCGTCTAGCTCCCACTGAATGAGTCAGGTGTTGAAATACCTTTGGGATCTGAGCCAGAGACTGGACTGGTTCATTTATATGCTGAGGGGGTTGGAAGAAGGTGTAAGTTACATCCAGTTAGACTCACTTCAGAATTCGATCTCGTGTCTTTGATTGGCTTCAGTGGGGTTCCACAACAGCCATTCTTTTCATGATTTGCATTGTACAGTTTCCAATAAACAAAAGCCCTCCAAGTGCTGGAGACTCTTTTATTAGAATTACCTTCCTGATGCTAATTAGATTGATGAAGGTTTGTTTTTGCTCAGTGATCCTTAAATATCAGGTTCCACATCTCTCAGTCCCAAGGCATCTTAGTGGGAACCTGTTAGTCAACAAGATGCAATCTGGTGAATTTGAATACATTTCAAATACTACAGTGTAGCCAGGAGCCCATCTGTCAAGTAAGCATCTTGGCTTGCTATTCAAACAGCATTTTCCAGAGAGTATGAAAAATTTAAAATATGCTGTTGCTTTTTCTGAGCAAGGATGGAATAAAGTCTTCCCCAATTGCTTGATATATTGTAGGAGTTGTTACAATATTAAGGGTGAATCAATAAGATGAAAATGAATACTGGTTTGGAGAGTTTGGAGACTGACACTATTTGCACTAGGGATAAGTGAAATTGTTCAGAAGAAAAAGAACCCTCTCAACAAACAGTAATAACTTTCCACCCTTTACTGTTACCTTCCATATGAGAATCTCAAAGAACTTGAAAAGCATTTGTGAACTTAGACTTACAATATCTATCTGAGTTTGATATGTATTTTTAATTTAACATGAGAGTAGACTGAGGTAGGGAAAGGTCACTTGACTTGACCAAGGCCACACTGCCAATCATGAATTGAACAGAAGGGACTGATCCTGATCTCTCACCAGGGCAAATCAAGAGTAACTCTGTTGAAGTCATCGGTGGTTACACCAGTATAATATTGATGTAATCTGAGATCAGAACTGGGTCCCAGGGACTCCTGATTCTCAGTTCTTTCCCTTAGCCATGTAGTCTGATTCTTTATGATTTGGAATTTGGATTTGGTTGCCAGTTGATCTTTTCAGGGAATTTGGGTTCTTGCCCAAATCCAACCATGGATAATTTTAAAACGGGGACCCCTTGGGATCTCCAACAAAAAATGTTACAAGGATGCTTCAAAGTATTTTATAAAAACCTTTTATTGCAACAAATGATGAGCAGAGAATTGAGAAAAGATTAGATGAACAAATGAATAGCCAAATTACAAACAACTTCTATTTTGATACATACTGGAAATATTATGCAGTTTATGATTTAAACTATGTTAAGATTTATACTAGATACCTTAGGTTAATATACTTATACCCATGTCCCACAGCTTGATTGAGAAAGAGAGATGTCCAGTATCTTGACTTGACAGGAGGGGTAGAGGACTTGTCAATACTAAATAACTATAGCTAATACAACTAGGCTATGTCTACACTACAAAAAGTTAGGTCGACTTTGTTAAATTGACCTAAAGTTGACCTTATTAGGTTTACGTAACAAAGTGCTTCCCCTGAACAGGGACTTAATAAGTCGACCTAACTGCCTTTAGGTCGACCTAATAAAGTGGACTTAAGCGTCCACACTGTGGTTAGGTCGACCTAAGTAGTCAACCTAAGGGTTAGGTCAACCTAACCTTTCATTAAGTTGACTAAAGGAATTTCTTAAGTCGACTTAATGAAAGCCTGGGACTAAGTTAGGTCGACTTAAGCCTCCTTAAGGCTATGTCTACACTTGCACTTTTAAGTCGACTTTAACTAAGTTGACTTAAAGTCGACTTAGTTAAGTCGACTTAGTGCGTCTACACTATAAAATTAAGTCGACTTAAAGGGGACCTAGCAAAGTCGACCTAGAGTGTCTCCACTTGATGCCTAGGTCAACTGGCAGGGGTTAGGGGGACCTTGGGCAGGTCCATGGTGGCAGGGGGGCACCCTATGTGTGCAATGGGGCAAAGGGGGACAGGGACCCCGGCAGGGCATGTGGGCAGGGTGTGACACTGCAGGAATTTGGTGTTATATCTATACTTTAACTTGTATGATTCTGTGGGAATGCCCCAGACAGGATGTCACCAACCATTGTCTCCTTAATGTTAAGGAATCTGCCAACTACAATGGGCCCAGGGAGTAACCTGATGAGCCATTAAGGACACAATGGTTGTATTCCTTATGTCCTTAATGGCTCATCATGTTACTCCCTGGGCCCATTGTAGTTGGCAGATTCCTTAACATTAAGGAGACAGTGGTTGGTGACATCCTGTCTGGGACGTTCCCACAGAATCATACAAGTTAAAATATAGATTAACAACCAAATTCCTAACTAAACTAACTTCTAATCCAAAGACAATTCCTAGACATAAACGATATAATCATTCCCAGCAAATTACTACCTTTCTATTGATACCAAACATGACATAGCTCCTATGGATTATAGCATATGTGAGATATGAATAGGAAATAATAACATAAATGGTTCCCTAAATCTGGACAGCATCACACATGCCCCTTTGGGGGGCATGCCAGGCTCCCTCTGTGCCCGCCCCCCAGCAGGGAGGGCATGGGTGTAGTCCTGGGGTAGCCCATGTCTACACTGGCTTAAGTCGAATTAAGCCTTAAGTCTAATGAAATCTAGGTTTAATAAAGTTGACTTAATTTTAATTAAGTCGATTTTATTTTCCTTAAGTCGACTTAAGCAAGCTGCTTAAGTCGACTTAAGGAAACTGTAGTGTAGACGCAGGGTAAATTAAGTCGACTTAAGCAAGCTTAAGTCGACTTAATTTACCAGTGTAGACGCAGCCTAAGTTGACCTAACTTGCAAGTGTAGACATAGCCTTAGACTGTTAAAGCAAAATTTAAATAGGTAGTAGGAAGAAAGAGATTGGGCTGTAACTGTTTCTTAAGCTGAAAGAAAGAAAGAAAGAAAGAAAGAAAGAAAGAAAGAAAGAAAGAAGTTACCCCCAGAAACAGGGTTGGTCCTTTTATACCCTGTCTAGTATGGATCAATTTGGGTCCTTCTTCCATACCCAAATATGGGGCCTTCATCCCGCAAATTGTAGGGCTACATCCATTCTATTGATTAATGTGTTGTGCCTATGATTGACGTATGTCCTCCTTCCAGAATGTTCTTCTATCATCCCCTTTTATTATTTCTAGATATTCTAGTGGGTTTTGCAGTGTTCTTTTAGATATTTAGGGCCCAAAGTCCCTGGTTGTTTCTCAGTCTGCTGACCTGGGTTTCATGATCAAAATATAGCCCCTGAGATCTTCTGCTCCTCGAACAAACAGACCTACCTGAGCCAATGTATCTAATATTAACTTATCTTCTAAACTTCTATGATAATTTATAGCTATGGCCTTAGCTGTTTCATAGAAGCTCTGTATAATTTCTACTCAGGCCTGCAAGGTATCTTGTGTTCCAGCTATTAATGTAAAAATGGCTATGCTAACTTATGAACATATGCCAAGTCTATAAATCTATAATAACAAGATTCTTTAAAGATATGTAAAGATGGATATACTTATGCAAGCCAATCATAGGTTAGGTTATGGGCTACAACCACCAAGCAATTATCCTTCTTCCCTAAGGATAACCAACAGCAACCATAATATTTTGTGAAGTTCTAAAAAATTCACATACACTTTTCTGCTTGCTTTTGTGTTCATGACTTGATGTTCGTAGACAGGTTACTTCTAAAGAAATTCCAGATTCAAGACATTTGGAGAGTTCAGATTAGCATCCAAGCTATTGGATTCTTATCCAAACCAAACCCAAATTCAAAATCTTCTGAGGATAGCTGAGTGCTAGTTAGTACATTCTGTTTCCACTACAGAATAGGACAAATTCTGCTTTCATGTTTGACTCCCACTGAAATGAATGGACTGAAACAAAATGGAGCACTGTATATCAAAAACTATTAATGCGTATTAGGATTGATATTTTAATCAGAAAAATGTCAGAAAATTCAGAGGTCAGCAAAATTCCTACAGTAACTTAAATCCTTCCAGGACATACATGCAATATTAAAAAAATGCTACGTGTGCATGTTTTGGAGAAAATGGTGCTGTATAAATATAAATCAGAACACAATTCAGCTCATTTACACAATATTACTGAAGGAACAGCATTAAAATTCAGCAGAGGATAATAATACAGAAATAGAAATTGCTACTATTTGCATCCTCAATTACAGACAGCTCCTTTCCATGATTCTGTTATATGCTCAAGGATATTACCATATTTCCTTGTATTTTTGAGATCATATAATGAAAACTCCTACTTTAAAGCATCCATGCAAGAGATATCGTGGTGAAAGAAGTCTTTAGGGATACTTAAGATATCAAGAACACGACTGAGGATCCTTCATTGGTTTAAATGGGAATAGCATCAATGAATGGTGGTGGCTGCAGAGAATAGTGGTGTCTACTTATGTCTGTGTAGTCTGGAAACAGGGCTGTGAATCTGCCCATATAGATGCTGGCTGGATAGAGGGGTGGTTGTTCTCTTCATATTCATCTCGGAACCCAGTAGGTTCACCAACATTGAAGGGAAAAAATTGTTTCAGAGTAAACTGAAGATGAACATTCTCAATGTTCTTGGAGAAACAAAAAATAAAAAACAACAATATAATAATAAATATAATAACAATATAATAATAATAATAATTTGGGATGAAATTTAACATTTTGTTTGCCCTAAAATTACAGGTTTTGTTTCAATTTTTGAACTTTCCAATTTTTTAAGATTATTTTTCAATAATTTTTTAATGAAAATAATTGACATTTCTCCACAAAGTCATTTCCCATTGAGAAACTGAAACATTTCATTTTGAAAACATCAAAACAAAATGTTTCCATTTTTTTTTTCAGAATTTTGGATTTTTCTCCCCCATTTTTACAAAGTTGTCATTCGTAACCCTGTGAAATTTTTCAGAGTTGCTGGACCTGCACTTTTCCTTGGAAAACGTTTTGAATCTCTTTACAAATATGCCTCTCAGAACTTGTCTTCATCTCAAAGTTCCCTGCTATTATGGCTATATATTTCACTGATTCACTTTATGCTGTGTACGGCTTTATAGAGCTCCTCTGATTACTGCATCACTAAAAAGTTTGGGATGTGCCTGGGTGCTACACATGAGGGAGGAGTGCTTTGGTGTGAACACAGGGCCTAGAATCATATCCGTGTAGGACTGCACCTTGATAGGTCATTTAGTCCAGCTCCTGCCCTGCAGCAGGACTAAATAGTATCTAGTGACACGGTAGGCTCAGATACCATTTTTTATTTGACCCAGTTTCAGTTGGGGAAAGAGACAAGATTTTGAGCTGTACAGATCTCTTCTTTAGATCTAATAAGGAAGGACTAAGTGCTATCTGGCACACCAGCAATACAGGTGTTATTTCACAGTGTGGAATGTGTTTCACACTCTTGCTAGGCTAACACAAAAAAGTAACTCGTGTAGATTGCGTGAGTTACTTCTGCAGTGAAGACACACTCTCCAGGACATAGTACTTCCTGACTCCACTGATCATCTCACCGCCTTTCCCCTTGTTCAGCCTTAGAAGAGGTGCAGCTGAGCCCTGATCATAGAATTTTTTCTTGCTTTAAATGAGAATCTCTGCTTATTAAAACAACAACAAAACCAGTATTTGCAGACTGAAAGCTCTGAAACAGGAACATCTTCCAGGTTCCATCATTCCTCCTACCTGGGTTCAAATGTGGCAGGCTAGCCTGTTGTAATGAGTTTCAAACATGTCAGTGATAAAAATAGGATGAAAGAGATGCACCAGGAGTGATCCAAGGACCACCGAAACCAGACTCCCATTGACTTAAATGGGTTTTGGATCACGTTTTATTAGCAAGGTAGAAAGGTCTAAATGACCTGGAACGTAACACAGTTTAAGTCACAGCAGCATTTTGTTTTCCCTTGCAAATTTGCCACGATGCTTTAAGTGCATTTAATTTAGATTTAATAAGAAAGCTATTAGAGGTTAAACAAATACCAGCTGATCACAGAGGACAAGAATACACTGCATTGTACCAACAGTTCTGTAGTAGATAATTACCTATTGCACAGCAAGCCTCCAACATGTTTTTAATACACACTATTTTAATAACATGCATTAACTGCCTTATTATAAATTAGCCTCTAAGAATGGTAATTTACAGCATCACCAGCTGCTCTTTTGCAAGGTCAGAAGAGAAGTATCTAGTGGTAAAAGCCGCAACTAAGGAGTCCTCAGTTCTGTTTTTGGCTGCCCCATCAACATGCTGTGTAACCTTGGACAGTAGTACTCCAATTCTCCCCTCCTCTTTTCAATGTCTTGGCTGCCAGATGGTACCCACATAACTTTCCCTGAGTCAGTTTTGGGTTGTGGCCCACACTTTGCTTGGAATTGCCATAAAAGCACGAGAAAGGCTGCTGGGAGATTCCCAGCCTGATTTTCCAAACAGCTGGTGTAAATCTGCAAAGCTCCATTGAAGTCAATACTCACAGAATGAATTGCCATTTTATATCAATCTATCTATTTAGCCATTTGGGTGTGTATCCAAACTTCAAACCATTTGGCATTCTACCAACACGAACAAGAAACTATAGACATGGGGCAGAAACAGCTAACCTTTGGTGCTGAGTCTACTAGTTTCTCTGGCATATACTGAGAGCAACTCCAGTGGAACCAGAAATTGGTGCCAATGAGATCTGAATCAAGCCCTAAAGTAAACATGACTTTGGTTAATCATTGCGATTAGGTCATTGGACTGGGTCTCAGGACACGTGTGTTTAATTCCTAGATCTGCCACAGATTTACCACGGTCACTTAACCACACTGGCCTCAGTTTATCACCTTTATGATTGTATGCTCTATCCCAGTGGCTCTCAATCTTCTGTTCCTTCCAGACCCCAAATATGGTGTTCAGCTAAACCCTGAGCATTTAGGTAAGTCTCACCAGCCAGACAACTAGAAAAAATTCTTTGTAGTACCTCAGAAGCCACCCCATCTAACATTCCTTCTCAGGCTATTGGGCATATTTACTGCTAGTTATAGGAGTGAACACTTCGGTGCTGTGCATCCCGACAGCCTCTCATTCACTGCCCCTCCTCTTTTAGGCTTAGTGCAAGCCGCGCTGAAATCCCTCTTCCACAGAGCACTTCAGTAGCTCCTTAAATCTGGGTATGTGCTTAAGTCCCTCCTTATTAATCAAGGCTCTTCAAAATGCGCAACTCCCTCCCCCCACCCCGCTGCCATGGTCTTTAAAGGAATGTAGCAAACAGGCTGAGAGTTAAAGCCTGTGCTGGGATTGTTATAGGATCAAGGCACTTGACCAGGCCTTCCATAAGTCTTGAACAGGTTCTCAGACAGCTCTTTCCTGCTGAATGATTCACAGCAGTCCTGCTATGTGAGGAACTGAGAGAGAGCCTCCTAGGAAGACATGAATAAATCCCTCCCACTTGCTGCCACTTGACTTTTTTTCCCCCACCAAACCCCCCAATGGTTATAATTTTCAAAGTCAAGCATGTATATCATTGCAGTACAGTCCACTCAACTGCCAGTGGTTTTCCTGAGGGGAGGTTCCCCTTTCATTTGGACTAGGTCTGGTTAACTAAGCTGCTTTAATCAAGTCTCTCAAAATATTGTAGAATGCTGAGCACCTTGTTGTCATGGGGATTATTTAGGGTATTGTGTCCATTCGCTGGACAAGATCCTAAGCCCACTGAAGTCAATGGAAAGGTTCCAACTGAATTCAATAGTCACTGGATTAGATGCTCTGTTTCCCCTAGCCGGGCACTTGTTTGAAAAGTAGCTTGCTGCAAATTTGTCTGCCGAGCCATCAAACCAAGTATGTTCCTGACTGGTAGGCAGCCCTGTCACCCCAAGCAAATGCTCCCTGATTAGTTTTTAATGAAAAACAAGTTTGCATCAAAACCAGAATTATATTGTCAGCCGTTAATTATCACTTGTCAAAGAGGCCGTGTGGCACACTGTGGATTTCACTCTCGTGTCGGCTTGTAAAGCTGCATTCTGTTGCTTTTGATGAGTGAGCCCCTTTTATTGAGAGACATTCATTGTCTGAACTGTTCTCTGTGGATCCTGATACTTGAACAAGCTTTTGATTTATGGGAAGATCACAGGTTCAGAGTTTTAAAACAGCTTGCTTTCACATCAAATAGTGCAATACTGGATATACTCTAATGATTAAACAGGGTGCATTCTTGCACTGACATAGCGTCTTTTCTCCTAAAGTATTTTAAAATCATATGTATGTGCATACATGCATAGGGAGAGGAACTGAGAATCAGGCTATGCCTGGGGTAGGATCAAGAGAAATGCCCCACAGATGACAGATAGGCAGCCTTCTTTCCCAGGTAGGACTAATTGAGGACAGGAACCATTTTCAAACATAACCCATGGAACATCTATTCTTTCTCCCTATTAAATATCTCTATATAGACAAAGATGATGAAGATCTGCATTGCCTTGATGGGTAATTATTTTTTAGTTTATAGGCAAATAATATAGATTCTTTGTGGTAAAGACTTCTTCTTACTATGTGTTTGCACAGCACCTAGTACAGTGGGATTACAGTCTAAGAATGTACAGTGCTCACATTTGTTGTACCCCCACATGCTTACCCCACTCATTTTCTGAAGTATACAACACTCAAAATAAGAGCTTGCTTTTCAAAAGAATTCAACACATTGGGTGCTGACTTCTTCTGAAAATCTGGTCATAAGCTTACAATGGGAGAGATGGGCATTTTGAAAACCTTTCCCTTACTGGGGGCCTAAGTGGGAGCTGACGACTTGGAAATGTGAGCATGAGTTGTTTTGAAATTTGGACCCACAGAGTGAATATTCAGAAGTGCGTAAACACTCTTAGCTCTCAGAGGCTTTTATTGGAACCTTGAGCTTAGTGGTTCTGACATTTAGGATTAAATCTTTGCCTTCTCATTCTCTATCTCTCCCTGAAGTAACTGAATCTTACAAGGCTTCTGCTTTAGTTGGAGTAGGAGCTACTAAGTTCCCGCAGATTTTGACAAGCTTATTGTTAGAACTGGATCTGGTTGAAAATTTAACACCATCCCCTCTTTTTTTTATTAACCTATATATATATTATTGTGAAAACTGCTGCTGTTGTTTTTTCATGGAGATTCTGAGCAAAAACGTCCCTGGACGTTGCATTTGCCAAAAAAAAAAAAATGGGTTTGGGGAGTGAATGAAACCCTTCAATCACATTTTGGAAAAAAAGATGAATGAGAAAAGTCCTTAAAATAATCAAAAAGTGGGGCAAGGTTGAACCCTGCAAGATGGAAAACAGTTGGAACTTTTTAAAAAAAATTTCCTCCCTCTCCCCACCAGTTTTAGGCTTGGCTTTTTGTTGTTGTTTTTATTCTCTGTTTATCTACAGAAAATAGACATCCTAAGCAATGATATGGCAAGCTTCTCCTACACTGTGCCATCAATGTCCTTCACCTGGGATCTGGAAGAATTAGTGCCAGTTCTGATGAAAGCTTTTGTGATAAGAAAACCAGTCCCCAGGGATGTGATTTGCAACCGATCAGTCCCTTTCGGATAGTATCTGGGCATGAACCCGTCTTGCTGCTGACTTTTGTTTACTGGCAGGTGGCATAGTATATTGAACTGTGCAACCCTTGCACTCATGCACTCAAGACTTGTTGGGTGAGACCGTGCTCATGCTCACCATTGACTTCAGTGAAGCTAGCCATCTAAGAGCACATAAGTATAAGGGTTGAACAATCTAGTCCACTCTGTTAGGCTGGCCCATGGCAACTGCAGGTAGCAATGGCAGAATGCTGCTACATTAGAGACTATGGAGATTATCAGCACCTTGCCAGAACATGTGCCCAAGGAGGATATTTTCTCAGCCTCTTTGCCAGTCCCTGGGACATGTTTCCCCTTGTCTGATTAGGGCTGTAAATGCTATTGTTAAAAAGAAAGATCCATGCGACTTAAGTCTGTATGTACCATACCATTACCCAGAAATAGGGCTGCCAATTTTGGCTGGACGTATTCCTGGAGGTTTCATCACATGGCACAATCCGTAATTTAAAATTAATCTTTAATTCCTGGAGAGTCAGGTCTGTCCTGGTGCATTGGCAACCCTCCCTAGAATACACAATTGCTCTGCATAAGGGCAAAGGTCCCCTTTCTCTTCCCTGACTAAAGGAAGGGTCACTCTCAAAAGGCACCTATATGTTTTGGCATTCATTTGCAGCTCACACAGCCCCAGCACAATGGACAAATTGTGTCTAAGGCTCTGAAAATAAACCTGCTACTGGTACTGGTTAAGCTGCTGTCCAGCCATCCTCATATTTCCAAAACAAGGGCCTATCTATTTTAGCACAGCCATAAATAAACAGAAGAGTTAAGGAGACAGTGGGAGGAGGGGGAAGAAAGGTTGACAATGTTAGAGACTAAATCCATTATCTCTGAGCCTGGGGATGGCAGGAAAGGCCTGCAGTCCAGCTTCTCCATGATTTGTTAAGCATCCTGGGTTGTTATCTCCTTCAGGGGACTGCTCATTCCATCTTTATCTTCTTAATCAAAAGATTGAGTGTTGTTCTGATGCCCTGAGAATGAGCATGGTGGTGCAGGTGGGGCCAGCAGACACTGGCAAACTTGTCTCTCTATGTAGAGTCAGCGATCATAGAATCGTATACAGGGCAGCAACTTGTTCCTGGTCTGAGACAGTGATGAAGCTAGGGAAGAAATCAAACCCAGGTATGTCAAGCTTTGGAGCCAGTGACTCAGAAGATCTAGAGGCATTAAAAATGATGTGTGATTCTGGGCCCTGTGTTGTCAAATCTTGTGATTTTTATTGCGAGTTTCACAATAGTTGAGCTTTTATTTAAAGCTCCACCGCATGGAACCTTAGCTTTCTTTTTTCTTTGCTTTGTAAAAAGTAGAGTTTCTAGCCCTACCTGTTTGGAGAAAAGCTTGAAAACATGACCTGAGTCCCACCCAAAGGCTCAGAAATCAGGAGAGAAATAAAAAGAAAGCAAAATGAATTATTAGGTTATGCTAAAACAAAACAAAACAAAACCAGCTTTTTTTTTTAAAGCATTTCTCATGATTTTGAGGGGCCTGACTCATGAGTTTTGTGGCTGTACTGTCATCACCATGGCTATCCAAGGCTGATGAACTCAGACTCAAACAATCCACACTTTGAGGACATGGGGGATGGAATATTCACTTAGCCCCTCTGCCATGTTTGGGCCAGATTGTGCTCAGCTTCTCTGTGGTGAGTCTTTATTTTCCCATCTCATGTAAATTGGCTTCTGATGTATGGTTACATCCCACCCTATTCCATTTTGGTGAGACATGACTACTGGTGCTGTGCTACCACCCGTCAAATTTAGTGGGAGTGGTCCTGCTTTTTAGCAGGGTGTTGGACTAGATGACCTCATGAGGTCCCTTCCACCCCTATTATTCTATGATTCTATGAAATGACAATGGTAAAGAATCACACAAAGGCTTCCTTTCTTCTCACGCTGAGTAAGGAACTTTATTAGACCAAGGAAAACAGAGTCGTTCCTCCTGCTATCGTTTCTCTCTGCTTCAGTGAAGAACTTCTGTCCGGAAACCCTAAGCCCTCTTCATCCCAGGCTTCTTGCTACAGGTTTAAAGAAATAGTTCTCATATCCTTACAGCACAAGTATCTTAATACCTGGGATATCATGTATAGAGGCCTAAAGGTCTGCTACAGCCACTAAATTAGTAGATCTAGCCTTTCAGATCATGCTTTTTGATTCAGAAGTGCCAGTTTTTTTTCCCCACAGAGCACTCAGCTAGGGACTTGATTAGACAACATGCTCTATTTGAGAGACCCCTGTATCCCTGCTTAGACTGCCTGTAACCTTGGAATAATAAAAAGCCACCAGAAACAAAGCAGCATTACAATTAAAACCAGCAAGAGACTCAGGTATTGCTCCTCTCTTTGTGTAATTCCCCATCAGTTTTTCCTAGCCTGCAAATCACAGCATTGAGCTGTAATTTCCTTTAATGGAGCTCTGGTTTCTAGTTATTTTGCATAATTTGAAATATTGTTTCTTCAATGCAGTGAGAAAGATGCTGCATTTTCCCCCCTTTTCCAGGAACATTTTTTATAAAAATTATGTCTCTACAGTGGCAACTTTCACTTTTTAAAGGAACGGGGACTATTACAGGATGAGCTGTGATGGTTATTACAGGGAAATAATATGAGTGGAGCCATTTAACCAATTTACTTTTTAACTAAGGGTTGCACTGAACAGCCTCTCATGATGCACAGGGAGTTGCTTATGGTACCAATTATAGACCTTCCCCACCTACTTCCGACCAGGAACTGGTATTGTTTTCCTAAGCATTTATCCCTGTGAAAGAAAAACCTTGTAGAGATATGCATATGTTGTGTCAATTGAAACAGGCATTTTTTAAAAAAAAACAAAAGAGTGTTATAATTAAAAATATAACAACTGCATTCTGGCTGGTTTGAAAAATGCATCCCCAAGTGGATGGAAATTTCACTAATTATGGCAAAAAGGGTACATGTACATAGCCGTCGATCTCTGAGAAGTACTCAAGGCAGCAAAATGTGTGATGCTTTTCCACTTATACCATCATTTGCCACTGTCGGATTTCAAAACGTTCTGCAAATGTGAATGGAATGATTTTCCCAGGACATTGTTGACATATTTATTCAAGCCAAGTCCTGCAGAGGTCTTGGCCCCTGGCCTAACTTGGTCTTCCTCTCTGATCCTTTTATTCTACTACATTAGGGTAAAGACGGTGAGATGAACCACTTCAGATGACTGTTTTATGCAAGGTCATTCCTGGGTCATTGCAGATCAGGCAGAGAAACTCTATGCCATGCTCCTCTTCCGAGTCCTAACACAAATGGGGCTCCATTTGAAGAGTGGAATTCAGCAGAATGCAGAGAGCTCACACAATTCACCATGTAAACTATTTAAGGCCTTAACATGGGTTAGGTGTTTCATTGTGTCTCCTGCACTGTGTTACAGGACAAGTTTACCCTTAAGTGCTCATTTGAAAATAGAAAGGGGATTGGCACTCTCAGAAGTCAGTGGGTTCTTTGGGTGCACAAGGAGTTTGGGACTCGTCCATTGAAACACATTCCTGTTGGTGTGCTGAGCCGGCGGTTCTGCTGCATCGCCTTTTGTATTGACTGTCAAAGGCACAGTTGATTCTCAGGCTAGGCTACTCTGCAAGTTCAGTTGGACCCAATAAGCCCCTTTCAAATGGCTGCACTTCCTGACTGGGCAGGGGAGCCAGCAGTTTGTTACTTGTGTCTTGAAGCAACGGCATCTGCAACAGCATGGTGGCTATTCAATATGTAGCATGCCAGCAGCTGCATTTACCCTGCCCTGACATCTGCCTTCTGTGCCCATCCTAGCCTGGTACATACTCTGTTCCAGTTTGAACCCTGCTTCCAACTCCTGGCTACATCCCTGACTTTGACTCCAGCTTACCCTTCAGTTTAGGCTTGGTTTATGAATCTGGTTCTGACCTTCAGCTTGGCCCCTCAATCCCAACTCCAGCTTTACCCTTGACCCAGTGCCTGATTCTTTAACCTATACTCGGCGGGCTGGAACAATTTGTACAACGGCAGTGCTGTGAGCCATTGCACCAAACTGTGACCCCTGTATCTGAATGAAAACCGCTATACTTCTGTCTTTCCCTGAACTGTCACACAACCACCAGGCAAGATCCTGCTCCATCCATGCCTCAACAGCTCACACAGGCTATGTCTACACTTGAAAAATTAGGTCGACTTAATAAAGTCGACTTTAAGTCGACATAAAGTGGACCTTATTAAGTCGACTTAACAAAAGTCGACTTAACTTTTCAAGTGTAGATATGGACCCTTTTAGGCCTTAAGTCGACTTAACATTTTAAGTCAACTTAAAAAGGTCCAACTAGGTACTACTCCGCGTCTCCATTGGCTTAAGTTGACTTAATAAAGTCGACTTAAGTGCTAGTTTGAATTAAAATGAGATGTTGTTAATTCAAACTAACTTTTCCTTAATTCGACTTAAGGAGCAACTTAAGTCAAATTAAGGAAAGCCCAGTGTAGACGTGGAGTAAATTAAGTCGATTTAAGCCTCCTTAAGTCGACTTAATTTGTAAGTGTAGATGCACCCACAGAGACATCCACCAATCCAAAGTGATTCTGCATTGAAAGTATTGTGCACTGGTTTAAATGACTGAATGAGGTGAACAGCAACGGAGAATCAGAGTCATATTGTCATTCTGGGTAAGATTTTTTTCCTCTGTCCCTGTAAGACTTAAAAGAAAGGGCAAACAAAATGGTTACGCAGACAAAAATCCCAGCTGAGTGGGCAAAAACAGGACGTAAGAGGTGGTTGTTTTAATGTTCGCTGCAGATGAACCCCAGTCTCATTTGTTAGAATAAGGCTGGAGTAAGACCCTCAGCTGGCATAAATCTGCATGATCCCATTGAAACCAAGGGAGCTGTGCAGAACTACCCTGGTTGAGAATCAGACCCATGGCAGACATTAGGTAATTGCAGTGAGAAATGAATCAAAAGAAGTCCGATTTTTGCTGACAGATTTAAAATCACGCATTTCATGTGTGAAATGAGGGATTTGTATAATTGCTCATCCTTTGAACTCCAGTTTATTAAAACTGTGACATACACATTAAAATGGGATTATTTATGAAAGAGAGGAAATACAGATTAAGCGAAACCCATGTACACAGTGGCTTGGGAGGATCCAGGCAGATATGCTTGTTGTCAGTATGGATGAGGGGTTTATACATCTTTTCAATAAGGTTTCCTGGGAGGTGGAATGGGAAAGGAGAAATAGAAACCAAAGTTGTGTGTTATGACTTGGTCCCCCATCGCCTTGTGGCATTATCATTTACATCTGCGAAAAGATTCTGGGCACTCCCCCGCACTCATGTCCTTTGCCCCACTCTGCCTTTGCCTCCAGCTCATAGTCTCATAGGCTATGTCTACACATGTAATTTTAAGTCGACTTAGTGTGTCTACACCTAAAAATAAAGTCGACTTAAAGGGGCACTTAGAAAGTCGACCTAGAGCATCCACACTGGACGCCTAGGTCGACTTCTAGGGGCTTAGGGGGACCTAGGGGAGGTCCATGGTGGCAGGGGGGGCACCCCTTGCCCAATGCCAGGGGGCTCAGCCTTTGCCCCATTGTACCTAGGTACAATGGGGCAAAGGGGGACAGGGACCCTGGCAGGGCATAGGGGCAGGGTGGGCAGGGCTCTGCCTTGCCCTGTGGGGGGGCATGCCAGGCTCCCCCTGTGCCCCCCCAGCAGGGAGGGAATTGGTGTAGCCCTGGGGTAGCCCTAAGTCGACTTAGGGCTACCCCACATCCACACTGGCTTAAATCGACTCTAGGGAGTTGACTTAAGCCTTAGGTCTAATAGGAAGGTGGTGTTATAAAGTCGACTTAATTTTAATTAAGTCGACTTTATTTTCCTTAAGTCGACTTAAGCAGCTTGCTTAAGTCGACTTAAGGAAACTGTAGTGTAGATGCAGGGTAAATTAAATTGACTTAAGCAAGCTTAAGTTGACTTAATTTACCAGTGTAGATGCAGCCATAGACTTTAAGGTCAGAAGGGACCAGTACGATCATCTAGTCTGACCCCCTGCAAAATGCAGGCCTCAAGACCTCACCCACCCACTCCAGCAATAGGCCACTAACCTATGACTGAGTTATTTACCTCCTTAAATCGTGATTTAAGGACTTTAAGAAACAGAGAATTCACCGGTAGGTGAGCCATGCCCTGTGCTACAAAGGAAGGCGAACCCCCCCTCCCCCCCAAAGCCCAGGCCAATCAACCCTGGGGGAAAATTCCTTCCCAACCCCAGATATGGCAATCAGTTAGACCCTGGGCACATGGGCAAGTCTCAACAGCCAGTTATCCAAGAAACAATTCTCTGTAATAACTCAGAACCCACCCCATCTACCCCCACTTCTTAGGCCACTTGTATATCCACCACATGTAGACAAAGATCAGTCAATTTCCAAAATAGGGTAATCTTACCATCCCCGCCATAAATTTATCAAGCTCAATTTTGAAAGCAGTTATGGTTTTTGCCCCACAGCTCCCCTTGGAAGGCTATTCCAGAACTTTACTCCTCTAATGGTTAGAAACCTGTGTCTAATTTCAAGCCTAAATTTCTTGATGGACAGTTTATAACCATTTGTTCTGGTGTCCACATTGGTGCTGTACTCAAATAATTCCTCTCCATCCCTGATATTAATCCCTCTGATGTATTTATAGAGAGCAATCATATCTCCTCTCAACCTTCTTTTGGTTAGGCTAAACAAGCCAAGCTTCTTGAGCCTCCGTTCATAGGGCAGGTTTTCCACTCCACAGACCATCCTTGTAGCCCTTCTCTGCACCTGTTCCAATTTGAATTCATCCTTTTTAAACATGGGGGACCAGAACTGCACGCGATATTCCAGATGGGGACTCACCAGTGCCTTGTACAGCGGCACTAACACCTCCCTGTCTCTACTTGAAATACCTCTCCTGATACATCCTAGAACCGCATTAGCTTTCTTCATGGCCACATCACATTGGCAGCTATTAGTCATCCTATAATCAACCAGTATTCCCAGATCCTTATCCTCCTCAGTCTGTTCCAACTGATGCGTCCCCAACTTATAGGAAAAATGCTTGTTATTTGTCCCTAAATGCATGACCTTGCACTTCCCATTATTAAATTTCATCCTATTCCTGATATTCCAGTTTACAAGGTCATCCAGATCTTTCTGTATGATATCCCGAGCCTTCTCTGTGTTGGTAATACCTCCCAACTTGGTGTCATCCGCAAACTTTATTAGCACATTCCCGCTTTTTGTGCCAAGCTCAGTAACAAAAAGCTCCTAAGGATTCCTACAGCATCCTGCCATCTTCCCTTAGAATACTGCAAGTAATGAGTCCTTTCCACCCTCATATTGGACCCTGTTTCAGGAAGTTTGGCTTGGGTGAGGGGGTGTAGCCAGTGATGCCTTAGTCTTGTCAATTCCTGACTGCTGGAATGGGCCGAATTCAGAAGTGAGACTGGGGAGTTCAGGGTGGCATCAGTTTCACTTTCCTCCAGCATGTCTATATTATGTGAATTGTTCCAGTTTCAGAGTCTCCAGTGAGTTCATCAAGCCAGATTCAAAAGAGGCTTAAGTTAAATGTTTATTAATGACTTTGAGTCAAGGGACGTATCAAGCCATGGATTTTTTAGTAGAGTTCCTATTGAAATCAATGGAGAATACAGTTTAAAAATTGATGGCATTTTGTAGCTTGAAGGGAATCTGAATCCAAAAAAGCCTAGCTGAATCTAAACTAAAATGATTTACATGCTGAAGAGGCCAGAAAAAGGTATAAATTACATCAGCCTTTTATTTTAACAGAAATAGCAGGGCTCTAATGTGAGACTGCACCTATGAACATACAAGGTCTTTTCGCAGTTGGATAGCCTGTCCTTTTTTTTGGCTCACCTTTCCCCAGAGAGAGACACAGCCTTTTATGTTCCTGAGTTGGAGCTAATGAGATCCATCAGCTCTGGCATCCAGGTGAGTCATCAGAATAGCTCTGTATCTCCCCTAAGGGTCCTGACACCAGATGGAAATTACATTGTATTTCATAGCATTGACGTCTTCATCCCAGATTTCCAAGCACAGCTAGACTTTCACATGTGTTCTATCATACATCACCCAGCCAACCACCAAGCTGCATTTTAACATTTTAACTAGTTAAAAGTAAAAAGAACAGGGGGAGGAGGAGGAACCCTCGATGTAAGAGTAAGAAAAAAAATCAATGTAAGAGAAAGGAAAATTGACAGGGTTATTTGAGATTTGTCCTTTTTTCCATGGTGATTGTCAGTGCTAAGAATATTTTTGACAATGTCTATGAAATATCAGATGGAATGGTGGCAAGTGCTGTACATGATATAGTAATTCAAAGAGATTCAGTCTATTTCCACTGTCATCCTAATTACCATTGTAATAGAATGGAAAGCAACGAAGAAGGGAGGAAAAAAACTGACAAGCCTTTTCTTAAATCCTTCAGAATACTGGCTTTCTGGATTTACATATTTTATTAACATGGTGTCCCCCTAAGTGGAACAAAACTATCAGACATTCAAAATAAATCCTTTCTCTGCTCTGATTATGTTTAATCCCTGCATTTCCGATGGATGTAAGTTCAGTGTCAGGCCACAAGTCTAATACTAATTGACAAGAGTTGAGCGGGGTGACCCCACTTTCTCCTAGGGTCTGGCTATTCCATAGATGTATGCTGCACCATTTTTTTCTGCCTTCCTCTGAAGCATCTAGTACTGGCCATTCTCAGAAAAAAAGAATTCTGTACTGGATGGATGCCTGTCTGGTCCACCATGGCCTTCCCTATTTACTCATGATACTATGCAATCTTGGGTTCTTTCTTTAAATATTTAACATATGTTTTATTGATCAGCTGTTGTAAATCAACATGGCAACACTGATGTCAGTTTACCCAAGGTGAGGATGTAGCCCTGTTGATTTTTGAACGTTATCTCTGCTCTGGTACTTAAATGGTTCCTGCTACCAAGGTATTTGACCACTTACCAAATTGTATTACAGTTATCTACACAACAACCCTGTGAGTTGCTCAGTGCTATCACCCCCTTTTTACAGAGGCAGAAAATGATGCATAGGCTATGTCTGCACTGATGGCAAATTTGTCACCGTCAGATTAATTTATTCAGTTCAATTGAGCAGCAGTAAAAATGTGCTCACTCAATCCGGAAGCTGATCTAGTAAAACCATCTCCTCAGGTGGCATAGTGTCAGTGGGAAAACATTTCCCATCAGTGCAGTGCAGTGGAGACAGCATGTAGAACAGAGGTTACAAAGTTGACAGGAGTTACGCAAGCTATGCTGTATAACTTTCGGAACTCCCACTGACTGCTGCCAAAGTTTGCCGGCAGTGTAAACCAGCCCATAAAGATGCTGAGGGCTAGATTCACAAAGAAACTTAGGTGAAGGTGACACTGAGCATCACCACGCCTAACCCTTAGGTACCTGGAACATCACTGGGATTCACAAAGCCTAAATCCAGCACCCGGAGTCCCATACAATGAATAGAAAGACAAGGCACCTCAGAATGAGATCCACAAAAGCCAGCCCACTAGGCAGTATAAATGTGAAATATTATCATAGTAATCTTCATTCTATAGTATAGAATAAATGTTCAGTGAAATATGTTTTGCCCACCATAAGCTTGTCCCTTTCAGTTCCATTGGTTAGAGTAAGTCAGTCCTGCTGAGTACTCAGCAATATGGTAAAGGTTCAACAGGTCAAAAAATCTACTCATGTTTTCGCAAGGAGACAGATTTTATAGGATTGCTTTTTGGGGAAAATGTATAACCAATTCCAATAAACTTCCTAAAGCAATAATCAGAGAATATTAGGGTTGGAAGGGACCTCAGGAGGTCATCCCATCCAACTCCCTGCCCAAAGCAGGAACAACCCCAACTAAATCATCCGAGCCAGGGCTTTATCAAGCCAGGCTTTAAAAACCTGTAAGAATAGAGATTCCATTACCTCCTAGATAACCCATTCCAGTGCTTCACCATCCCCCTAGTGAAAAATGTTTTCCTAATAACCCAATTAGACCTGCCCCACTGCAATTTGAGACCACTGCTTCTTATTCTGTTACCTGCCACCATTGAAAACAGTCTAGCTCAGTGGTTCCCAACCTGTGGCCCAGGGGCCAAAAGTGTCCCGCAACTCCCCTTCTCTTGACTGCAGAAGGGAGCCACTGCCTAAGAGGATTCAGGTGGAGCAAGCTTCCACAGGGCTAAAGGACCCATGCATGCTCCTTGCGGCAGCCAGAGCGATCAGAGATCAGCGCTCTGCTCGCCCAGCTCCAGCAGAGAGCGAAGCATATCACCTGGGTTCACAGGCATTGGGGTCCTTGATGGAGCCAGAGGTAGGGGAACACTAATCTTCCATCCTCCTGACTGCAGAAGGGAGCCACTGTTAGGGACTCAGGTGGAGTCAATGTTCCCTTTCAGCTGATGATGCAGTTGAGCAAGTTATGGTACTCATTGAACAGCAATTTGTGAGGCATGGTGCTGCATGCGCAACAGTTTTTTTGGCGCTGGAAGCATCAGCATACCTAAGTACCTCACTTCAAAAGAAATGCATAGATGTTGTCTTTTCATTTGAACTTTAATAAAAATGTTAAACTGAAATACTGTAGTTTTATTAGTATACTAAACAAATGTGAGACGATGACGCTGCTGTACCTATCTAGCCTCATTCCAAAGGGGTAGCCGTGTTAGTCTATTGTAGAAAGACAGCGCATTAGCATGTCTAGATGAGAACCTTCCAACCTGTTACGAGACTTTGTCTTTATATTGTTCATTAGACTGAAGCCTCACTCAGCATCTGCACTAGATGCTTGAAATGTGCCACATACATCAACAACTGGGCCAGGATTGTGAACTTCTCATATGTCAGTGTATAAGTGACAAGTCTAAGAACGTTTTTAGTGTAGCAGCCTTTACCTTTTCCAGCATCTGACCCAGTTCCTTTGAAGTAATTGTCAATTACTTTTCCTTTTCTAGCTACAGGCAAGTTTGATATCAATAACAAGTGGGATTTTTTAATGTGGTTAATGGCTATTTACTAGTAATTATCAGAGTAAAACAGCAAAGTAATTATTAGAATAGCAGCGTGGTACTATCACAGGACACTTGCTTAGACTTTAGGCCAGATTCTAAGTAGTTGTAAATAGGTGTAATTGAACTGAAGCCAATGGAACTATGTTAATTTATCCCAACTGAGGATCTAGCCCCTTATGTTTTCCCCTTGACAATCAACGATCATGTTATTTGCCTCATATCTTCTTTCAATCTGCATGAATTTTCCTCCTGTTGCCTTCTTTGATGTGCCATTATGGATAGGGACTGGAGCCAGCCTGCGGTGGAGGGGGAGCATGGTGGCTGGCAGAGTGGCTGGATTGGGCCCAGAGCCAAATCGGGCCCAGGGATGGTGGATGGGGGGGAGAGGCAAGCCCACTAGTGGTGCCAAGCTGGCCAGGGCGGGCCTGGGGCTGGTGGCAGGGATGGTGATGGGGTGGGATGGGAGCCGCACCACTCACTGGAGCCCTGGGCCTGGCCTGTGGTGGCAGGGCAATGCAGCGGCCAGCAGCACAGCTGGATCGGGCCCAGGGCTGGCAAAGAAGGCTGGGAGGGAGGTGAGCTCACCAGCAGCGGCGAGATGGTCAAGGTGGGCCTGGGACTGGTGACTGAGCCACCTGGATCAGACCTGGGGCGCCTGGATTGGGTCTTGTTGAGGGGGGTGGATTGGATCATGGCTGACACGGGGCAGGACAGGAGCCATGTTAGTCACCGGTCCAGAGCAGGCAGGGGAGCACAGCAGGTCAGGTGGCCGGAGAGGGTCCTGGGGAGCGGATGGACTCAGTGCCCAACCAGGAGACTGCACAAGTGTGTGTGATACTTGCACGGGTGTGCGATGGCCACTGCGCAGCCATGCACCCACACAGCTTAGATGGAACATAGGGTGGCATGCATTGGGGCAACAGGATGCATGCAGTTTCCCTGCTGCAGCCAGGGAGACAGAGATGAGCAACGAGGCAGCCTCCTCTCTGAACTCCGAAATGGGACCTTGCTGGAGCAGACAAGTAGCCCTTCAGGCTGTAAAAAAAACCACCCTGTGGCCCTTGAGTTAAAAAGGTTGGGAACCACTGGCCTACCTCCATCCTCCCTGATACCCCCCTTTACCTAGTTAAAGGATACTATTAAATCTGCCCTCACTCTTCTCTTCTGCAGACTAAACCAATAAAGTTTCCTCAGCCTCGCCTCATAACTCATGTGTGCCAGTCCCCTAATCATTTTCATTGGACTGTCTCCAATTTGTCCATATTCTTTCTGCAGTTGGGATGCAGGGGGTGGGGAGACTGGACACAATACTCCAAATGTGGCCTCACCAGTGCCAAATAGAGGGAAATAATCATTTCCCTCGATCTGCTGGCAATGCTCTTAGTAATGCAGTCCAATATGCTGTTAGCTTTCTTGGTAATAAGGGCACTCTGTTGACTCATACCTAGCATCTTGTCCCCTGTAATTCCCAGGTCCTTTTCTGCAGAACTGCTGCCTAGCCAGTTGGCCCTCAGCCTGTAGCAGTGCATGGGATTCTTCCGTCCTAAGAGCAGGACTCTGCACTTGTCCTTGTTAAACTTTATCAGATTTCTTTTGACCCAATCCTCCAATTTGTCTAGGTAATTCTGTATGCGATCCCTACCTTCCACTCCTACCATGCCCCCCCCAGCTTAAAGTGATCTGCAAACTTGATGACTGTACATACCATTGCATCCTCCAGATCATTAATGAAGATGTTGAAGAAAACCAGACCTAGGACCGACCCCTGGAGCACTCAGCTTGTTACTGGCTGCCAACCAGACATCGAGCTGTTGATCACTATCCATTGAGTTTGATGATCCAGCCAGCTTTTTAATCCACTTTATAGTCCATTCATCTAATCCATACTTCCTTAACTTGCTGGCAAGAATACTATGGGAGACTGCATCGAAAGCTTTGCTAAAGTCAAGATATATCATGTCCACCACTTTCCCCACATCCACAGTGTCTACCTTCTCATCATAGAAGACAATCAGGTTGGTTAGGTATGACCTGTCCTTGGGGAATCCATGTTGACTGTTTCTGATCATCTTCCTCTCTTCCAAATCCTCCAAAGAGTCAGAAGAACTGGTGGGGGATAAAAAATTTAAATTTCACAGCAAATTAAGACTTAATTTAACTTGGTCCTTTCCTAAGAGAAAGCTGTTTTGAAAGGCATTTCCTCCTGTCCACATCCCATTCTCTGCAGTGAAATCAGAACTGGCTGCGCATGTTGGCTACATTATTTGGGGTTGTGCCCAAGCCACTGAAGCCAGCAGGAGACTTTCTGTTAATTTCATCAGACCTGGACGATTATTGTAACTTTATTACATCTGCGAGAGGTGGGGTTTCTTTCTAAACACCTGGCCTTGATGTTGAACTGGTGCATCAAAGTGTTATCGAAATCTAATAGGAGCTGGGAGCCATACACCTGTTTCGCTAACCCAGCCTCAGTGACTTGCATAAAAATCCCAGAGGAAGTTTGGGGCAGAAATAGGCCCTACCCAGCTGAGTTCTCTGGTTTAATGTATGTCTAAACAGTCTGCTGGAGTGAGCCTCCTAGCCCAGGTTGACAGATTGGGCCAGCAGGGTTCCCTCTAGTGCTCTATCAATAGCTATGTAGACAGAGCTTTGAAGTTGACTCAAGCTGCATCCCAGGCTCTGAAGCCCACTTCCTCCCATGATTTCAGAGCCTAGGCTGAGATGTTGTGTAGACAAACCCAAGGTGGTCTTAACTCCAAAGCCCAAACTTCCACTCAAGGATATCACCCCTGGAAACCTCATGATGTTTAGAAATCCTACATGGTGTCAATGTACTGCACTTTACTAAGCCTGTCATTACAGCATCGGCTCTTCCACTGTTTGGTTTCTGGTTTTTATTTAGGCTTTTCATATATATATATATATATATAATTTTTTTTTTCAGATTTGCATTGGCAACGTTCCCACTGTGTGGTTATTACACTCTGATCTGAGTGTAGGTGTATAATTGTAGCAAGATTTTTAAAATGTATTTTGATCTATCTATAAATATGGAATGTAATTATCTGCAATTATCTTATGCTTATTTTGTAGCTATGTGTATATTGTTTCCCCTGAAAAGTATGAGCTCTCAATTCATGAAAAAGATACAGGGATGCCTGCTTTGCAACGGTGCTTTCCACACCATCAATTACCCAGGTGATGTTTAGTCATCATCTTAGTGATGTGTGAGGGGGAGAGTGGGATGAAAGAGCTTAAGATATCATTAACTCCAGAGGTAGAGATTTTTCAGATCTTTGTGTAAATGTGACCATGGGCAAAATCATACCAGCTGCACATAAAATGCTCCATTTACAACAGGTAAGGGCACATCAAGTCACTACTAGGAGAAGGAAGGCCTTGTAAATAAGGAGCCTGGCACTCAACCACCCCCCCCCCAAAAAAAAAACAACCCCAAAACACCCAAAAACCCACAACAACCCAAAAAACTCCAAAAAACAAGCTCAGTCTTCAGCTCTATTATGAACTTCTTGGGTGATTTTGGGAAAGAAGTTTCACCATACAGCTGGTTAGAAATATCCCAACTTTTTCCATTTAATTTATTATTATTTATCACCTAGAAGCCCCAGTTATGGACCAACACCCACTGTGCTAGGCGCTGTGCAGGCACAAAACAAAAAGACGCTTACAACTGAAATATAAGAGACAACAGATGGAAAAGTACAAGGAAACAATGAGACACTACTGGTCAATATGATGGCCTGTGATCTCTGTGAATGAAAATTAAAATTTTGACAACAATGTCTTTTTCATAAAGAAACAGACAAAAAACTCCCCACACCCAGAATAGTAGAAGTACTGTTTTTACAAAAGCAAAATGTTTTACCAAAAAAATTAGATTTTAGTTTTTCATCATAGACCTGGAAAATTTTCAATTATTTTCAGATCAGTCCCATTTAAACTCTTAAGGCTATGTCTACACTGGTTAAGTTAAGTCAACTCTGTTAAGTCGACTTAGAGCGGCCACACTGGAAACTTAAGTCAACTGCCCGTCTCCACACAGGAAGGTGCTAGGACAACAGAGGAGATCCATGGCTGAGGGGTTGAGCAAGGGAGAAGGGAGAGCCGCGGCTGTGGAGATCGGGCAGGGGAGAAGGGAGAGCCACAGTTGGGAGATGGGGCTGGGGAGAAGGGAGAGCCACGGCTGGGCTTGGCTGGCTGCCCGATCCCCCAGCCGCGGCTCTCCCTTCTCCCCTGCCCTATCCGATCCCCCAGCTTGGCGGCCAATTAGGTTGACTTAGGGTGTCCACACCATCTTTAAGTCAACTTAATAAGATCCACTTAGGCGTTAAGTCGACCTTCAGAGTTGGAGTTAAGTCAACTTAAAGAAGCGCTTAACTCGACTTATGGAAGTGTCCAGTGTGGACACAGCGTTTTGTAGGTCAACTTAAGTGTCGTTAAGTCAACTTAAGGTGCAAGTGTAGACATACCCAAAATATGTGCCTCAGTTCCTAGAATGAGGGCAATAATCTTTCTCCTGCCTATGTTGTCTGTTTAGATTTTAAACTCTTTGGGAGCAAAGACTGTGTTTAATACATACATTCTAAGTACAATGGGACCTTGGTCTTTGCTGGGGCCTAAGAGAGGTTTCAGAAAGCATGGGTCAGTAGGCAGTGTAATCTAGTTGATTGCTTAGAGCAGTCAATTGCATGCATCTAGTACCTTCCACCTTGTGTTGGCATCTTTGTTAGCGCAAAGAAGTTGTGAAACTGAAATATATCAAACACTAGCAATTTATAATCAGTGGTGCTCAGCTTACACAGTGTTACAAAGCATACAGCAATGCAGAATCAGGCCCCCAAACCTTCATTTTGCAGAAAAATGCCATTTTTTGCACTTTCCTCAGGAGCTTCATGCAAATCTGGACAAAATCAGCATATTTTCATTGAAATCATGGATAAAAGTGTTACTTTCTAGAGTGTTTCAGTGAAAAGTCATCATTGTTCAAAAATGACTTAATATATTCATAGCAAAAATAATGGTAGAAAATATGGAAATGGACCCAACTTTGTGCTTACGGGTAAGGTCCCAGGGCCTTGAAGGCCTGAGCGCCCACCACTCACAGTGACTTCAGCACAGGAAAGGGTTCTCAGCTCCCCTAAGGATCAGGTTATCCATTTTCTAATACAAAAAAATAATATTGTATGAATAAATAATATGTATGTATGTATGAAGATGTGTCCCTGTCCTGAAGAGCTTGTTGTGCTAGTATTTCACACCCCAAGTCAGAGTGCCTGGTTTGTTTCCTCAGCCCTGTCTTTCTCAGTGTGTGACCCTGGGAAAGTAATTTAATCTCTCTTGGCCTCTGTCTGTCCTTTGGTAAAATGAGGTTGCTAACACTAATCCGCCTAATGCAGTGGTCCTCAAACTGTGGAGCACAACCCAATAGGAGTATAGAAGAATGTTTGGGTATGTCTATACTGGAAGCTCAGTTAAGTCAACTTAAAGTCGACTTTGTTAAGTTGACTTACAGAGTCCACGACCCTGGCAGGTGCTAGATCGACGGAGGATTGACCAGGAACTCTGTGAGGGGGCCTGGAAGTCAATTAGGTCAATTTAAGGGCTATCCCCCGTCTACATTGGCTTAAGTCAACTTAATAAGGTCGACTTAAGCCTTAGGTTGACCTTAAGTGGTGGTGTTATTAAGTCGACTTAAGGAAGCGCTTAAGTTGACTTAATAAGCGCCTAGTGTGGACGCGGCAGTCTGTAGGTCGACTTAACCATCCTTAAGTCCACCTAAGGCTCCAGTGTGGTCATACCTTTCAGGGGGCATAACAGGGCTTGGGCCAACCCCCACATGGGGTGGAGAGGAAGCACCACCTAACCTTCCTCCGTCCCCAGCTCAGCCCTTGGCCCATAGCTCCCAGCCCCACTCCTGCTTCCAGCCAGACTCCTGGCCTCTACCCCCTGCAGCTCTGTCCTCTGTGCCTGTGGGGTAAGACCCAAAAAGTTTGGGGACCACCGACATCACAGGAGGTATGACTGACGTGTGGACATACCTCGAGCTAGCTTTAATCTAGCTGGCTCCAATAACATAGCAATGAAGTCACTGCAGCATGAGAGGCAAAGCACTGGAGTACATACACAGGGCCCCAGGCTGTTATTGGAGCTAGCTAGGTTAATGCCAGCTCAGGTATGTTCGTACTTGCTGCAGTCCCATCTCTCATTGCAGTGTAGACGCATCCTCCTTTGGAGAATGTTTATAACACATTTTGAGATGCCGGTTACTGGGGAAATGCACAGTATTGTTTTAATCAGCACTGGATTTGGTGGTGCCTGAACAAACAGAAATACTTAAAAGAGGTTGGCAATGACCCCTTTAAAGTTGGTTTGCTCAGATAGTTCTTAAGCCTCAGATTTCTCAGAGATGCGGAAATGGACTGAAATTGGCATTGGCTATAAAACAAGTGTGCTGGCCTCATTTTAGCTGTGCCATCTCTGTTGATTTAGGGCTAGTCTGTGGTGTCAGTTACACCAGCTGTGAGTCCAGAGTAAGGAACATTGATTTTATTAGGCTTCCTCCAAAGCAACACTGATTTAACTGCGATTAGAATCTGGTGGCGGATGCTTCAGGTTGTCAAAGGAACTTCATGAACACATGTCCCCCTAATTAGTATTATTAATATTACAATAGTATGTAAAGCCCTTACCAATATAACTCTCTTGTGCTAGGTGCTATGCGAGAACATAAGAAGAGACAGGCCCTGCCAGAAGAACTTACAGTCTCTAAATAGACAAGTTCCAGAGGGGTAGCCATGTTAGTCTCTTGCAGAAAAACAAACAGAGTCCTGCGGCACTTTTAAAGACTAACAGATTTATTTATCGCATGAGCTTTCGTGGGAGAAAATCCCACTTCGTCAGATGCTTTGAAGATGGGAAATTTACAGAATGGGAGGAAATTAAAATAGACAAATATATAAATAAATAAATTTTCAAGATAAACAAAGGGTGGGAGGGGAAAGAGGCACAGAGAGGGAAAGTGGCTTGCTCAAGATCATAGAGCAGAGTGGTTGCAGTGTCAGGAAGAGGATATGGATCTCCTGACTCCCTCTATCCACTGCCCCATTCTGGCCCTTGTAGTGCTGTATTTTGAGCCAAATTCAACTGTAGATCACAACTGAATGCGCCTCTTGGTTGCTGTCTTCATTTTCCCGTTGTAGCAACTGCAGACAAACTTCACAGAGTCAACTTTCCCACCCTTTTCCACTTTGCACTGATCAAAGATACCAAGTGCACGTTTAGCTCATCAAAAATCCCCCACAACAGACTCACAATTTTTGTTTTTATCCTCTTGATGTGAATAGAGTTCAAAAAATGGATACACAAATATATAGATATATATTTTGCAGTGCTGCATGTCTTACTACTCTTTGGCAATTAATGTCATTTACAAAATGATATCCCCCAAACAAAAGAATATGATTATGTAAATTGCTGCATGAAGTAGGCTGGCAATTTCACAAGCAAACAAACAAACTAAAAGATGGAAGGTGCGGATCGGGTTGAAGACTCACTTTGGAACAAGCCCAAACCTTTTAAAGACAAAATCTGAATGGCATCACGTATTTTTTGTTTATGATTTTTACTTTCATCCAGTGATTCCATCAGCTGCTCCCCCATGTGATTTTTTTATTTTTTATTTTGCTCAGTCTGAGGAATTGACGATGTATTTTATTTGAATAGCAACACCATACAGGGCTAGCTTTGAAAGCGATAATTTGAAATATAATCCGCAATGACATCTGTATTGACAACCAGATGCATACAGTGAATAACTAGGTGCTTAATCTCTAGGAGGCCATCCTTACCACTGCAGTTAGATAAAAGAAGAAATCATTTCCTCCTTGTAATGATTTGTCATTTCTTTGTTATCTCTCCATACCTTGCCTTTAACTGCACAATAATATATAGTTTGCAGCTATTTATTATTAATTATTATTATTATTATTTATTATTTCTCTTTCATTTTTGCATCTTGAGTTCTTTGACATTGATTTCTGCTTCTTCTTCAATGCTTCTGCTCTGTACTTGGGGAAAAAAATGAAAGTGGCTTTGTAATTTGCCATGATTTTCTTATGTATATAACAAAATACATATTGTTTTGAGAAGCAAAACGGTTCATCATTGTGCCTGAATTTTCTGTTTTGGTTTTTTTTAAAATCTTTAACAATAACAATGTGGAAAGAAGGCAGATGGATTATATTTCCCTGAAAAAAATGGCCTTGGAAATTTCAGCATCGTGCTATACCAGGAGAAGAGATTAAGGGACCTGATCAAATGAATTTTGCCATCAGAATAAGAAATCTGTCTCTGGGTGGGGGGAAGTTTTAATTTGACAGAAGGCTTCAAGCGAATTTGACAGAATTCATTTTGCTGAGCGATACAATCAAGGTATTAGACAGAAACACATTTCGTCATAAGAACACTGTTAGCTGTTTGACATAATGCGTTTTATCCAGAGTCAAGATTTGGTGAAAGTGACAGTCATTTTCTCTCCAGTGAAGCATGAGATCATTGTTTCCACTTAGAAAAGCCAAGCCAGACTGCATTGGCCTAAGAAATAGTAAGAGGGGATATCAATTAATTAGGAGACCTGAATGAACTCCAGAGACTGGCTAGATAGATATAGATATAGATATAGATCTATCTGTGCCAAAGGGGGAAAGAGGTCAACTTCCTGCATTCTTAGTCTTGTCTCTGACACTACCTTAACGTGACATGTGGCAAGCCTCTTTGGTCACCTCAGTTTACCACCTGTAAAAAGAAATGGGGATAATAATCTAACTTTTTGTTATTTGTATTGTGTTAGCACCTAGTAGCCCTGTTTGGATCAAACCTCCTTTGTGGTGGTTCTGTACCATCTGTCCCTGCCCTGAAGACTTCTGCTCTTTATTTAGATTATAAATTCTTTGGACCAGGACCATCCATTTGTTCTGTATTTAAGCAGCGCTGCCTAGTGCAATGGGTTCCAGATTCATGATTGGGGCTCCTATGTAGGCTGGGGAAGGAAGCATTAATGTTCACCTTTTACAGATGGGGATCGAGTGACTTGTCTGGGGCTAAGCCAAGCACTGCACATAGATCTCTTGAGGCCTAGCTGAGCGTTTGCCGCACAAAGTTATCCTGGCTCACAGCGTAAAGTTTACTAAATGAGTCAGCACTTTAGTTGCTTAGATGAAAAGTGACATACAAAGGCAAAATATAGTTGTAGTGTTTGTCGGGTGTTGTTTGCCGTGTTTCCTGCAGCCTCGTACCAATAACTCCATGCAAAGCATTATAAAGGAATTGCAGTCGCACTTCATATTAAGACTGTATTTATGTTTTGTTATTGTTCATTATTTGCATTATGGCTATGCCTCACAGCCCCAGCCATGGTTCAAGATGGGATGTGCTCAGGACCATACATTTTTATTTTAAAAAAAAAAATATTTTATTTTTATTATTACTGGGAGGAGGCTTACGGTAGCACCTAGGAGACACAGTCATGAAGCAGGACCCTGCTGTGCTAGGTGCTGTGCAAACATGGAAAAAGCTGATCCGTGTCCCGCAGAGCTTGCCATTGAGTTCGTACATGGTTGGTAAGTGGCTGGTAAATGTTTTTGTAAAGAGTTCATCAGTTACAGAGCCTTGTAAATTCCAACTGGTCAGTAAGAGCCAATAAGCTCTCAGCTGGGCCTGCTCAGTATGTCTGATGCACTAACACGCCAGCAAGGCTGCCTGCTGGTCCACCCCACCTGACTGGCTGGGGAAGTCAGCAGGCCGGTTTTTAAAGCTAGTAGAGGCAGCAGCTCAGTGGTTGCTCGACATACATGACCATGGTCTCTGCCTCCCTGTGCTCATCTCTTCAAGCCCTGCTCCTCCACTGTTCCAGCCCAGATCCTGCCCAGCATCCAGTCTTGTTCCCATCTTCTTCCAGCCTAGCTGCAGTCTCAGAATGAACTCATGCTTTCGCTGATTCTTGGTAATCCAGTTCCAACCTTTGGCTATGCCTCCGCCTCTGCCTCAACACTTGGCTCTGGCATTTGGACTCTGAATGCTCCCAATGATTGGTGCTGATTCCCAGCTCTGATGCTGTCTTGACCTTTCAGCATTTGGGCTGTGAACACTAGGTCTAATTCACACTCTGACCACTAACCCTAACTCCCTCTCTGACTTATCCGCTGAGAGTGAATTGTTTATAACCTTCCACAACACGGCCTGCTAATGTGATTACACCATCTCTAGCAAACACCAATCATGTCTATAACATGCGTAGCATATCTAGAGTTGGCCAGAGAATGACAATTCTGCTCCATGATAACTTTCGAGGTTTTAGAATTTGTTTTTGTTTCATACTGGAACAAAAATGAAATCTCTCAAAAATGAGTTCGCCCAGGACATCAGAAACCTTTTCACTGAATGTTTTGTTAACATCAGTACGTGAAACATCAACCCTGAAACATTTCAGCTTGGGCAAAATAGGTTTTGGCAGAGAATGCTATTTGTTCAAAAATTTTCCAGGCAGTCATCTTACCACATGTTAACCCTTTATAAACCATGTATAACCGGAACCTCATTATGAAGTGTTGTTGAAGGCATGTGACAATGACAACAGAAGGAAAATAAGTCCGGATCCTCCAATTGAACTTAGTGGCAAAAATGCCTTTAAGGGAGCAGGTCCATTGCCCCTTAAGGCAGTCTCTTGCCTTGCATGAGAGCAGAATCAGGGCCAGTCTGCCTATTTTAGATCATTACCTGGCCCTAATTATCAACATATTGGAGCTCCACAACACCGCTGCAAGGTAGGAAGCACTAAAATCCCCATTATACAAATTGGAAACTGAGGCATAGCAAGACTATGTGACCTGTCCAAGGTCTATTGTAGAGGAGGGAATTAAAACCAAGTCTCCCATGTCCAATCCTAGCACTCTTAGTACTGGGCCAACCTTCCTCTTGAGTTTTATATAAACTTGCATCAATTCAGTTAAATCAGTTTCCTAAATCAATGTAGTTACTTTAGTTCCCATCTGTATGTGAACACACTTCTTCTGGATTAAAACTGGCCAAAGTCAGTTAAAATATGTGCTGTGTAGCTCTTGGATTCAAACCCCAGAATGGACCCATGTGGGTGGTATTCACAGAGGCAAGAGAAGTTCCTCTTCCAGCCATATGTAGCCTGCAGTATAACTCGCAGCTACATTTCTCAAAACAATGGCTTATTTTCATTATTTTTTCACTCAAGCTTCATTTTCTTCTTGTGCTGTTCTGTTTTATCTCCCCTCCCATCCCCATACTCTAAAGAGCTCATTGAGTTCATTTTGTGCATCTGTTGCACTTCTATTTGGAGAGATGATGATAGAAGTGTGACTTCGTTCTCTGAACTTTCTTAATAACTACCTCTTTGGTTAGCTTTGAGTGATAAATCACAGCCTCCATTATTCTGATCCCTGACAATGTAGTGGAAATATTTTAAACCAACAAAAAATTACATCTCTATCTAATGAATAAATCACTCTTTTGCATAAACAGACAAGAGGGTTCTTCACCACAGCAGTGTGAGAATATTTACAGGGAATATAACTAGGCCAGAGAATAACAATCCCCTAGTTACCACTCTCGTTAAATAGGCCTCCTGAAAGGAGTATTACATGGAGGAAGCTGTGTTTGTGATGCAATGTCTTCTCATCTGTGGATTTGCTAGATGGGCTGAAGATCCAAATAATGATACTTGGCCAAATTCTAGAGAGTAAATTGAAATTCTATATACTTCTTGGGTTTGCTTACAGTTGAACCCATTTTGCAGTTGGAGGCTTGGAAAAACCAAGGCCCCAATTCTGTTCCCATTCAGGGGTGTAACTCCAATGAAATTGGAGGACTTGCTATTGATTTATACTAGTGTAATTAAATTCATAATCAACCCTAAATGATTTGCTGGTGAGATTTGCCTGATATTGCTGACCTAATTCTCAAGAGCCTTGAACCTCATTCTCATTGTCCTTACTTGACATTAGTGCAGGGTAGAAGTACAAAATTTTGAAATTTTCCAACCAGCATTATTGCAAAGTGGATATAAAATACTTCCAAATCATGATAGGCACCATAAAAGCACTAGATTAGAAGAAGTCTTAGTTTCTCAAACACAGAATTAAATCAGGGAGTAACTCCTTTGGAACCAATGGAGGCACACTAATGTGAAAGTACGAAAAGAAACAACTCTTATGTGTTATAGTCCTTATTGACACACTTGTGATCTCTGAGCCTCAGTCATCTTATCAATCAAATGGGTGTGATGTTTACCTGCTAAATAATTCTTGCAGCATGTTGTATAAGCAAATCCAGTATGATGGATCTACTCAAGGTGTCAAAGATAGGCATAGATTTCAAATTCCAGAAGCCCCAACCCATGTGCTTCATTCACCAGAGATGAAATAGGTTGGTGGCCTATTGCTGGGGTGGGTGGGTGAGGTCTTGAGGCCTGTCTTTTGCAGGAGGTCAGACTAGATGTTTGTACTGGTCCCTTTTGACCTTAAAGTCTATGGCTATGTCTACACTTACTAAAATTAGTTCGAATTAATTAGTTCGAACTAACTAATTCAAACTAATTTTAGTTAGTTCGAATTAGCTTAATTCGAACTAGAAAAAAATAGTTTGAACTAAGCAAGTGCCATTCATGGCACTTGCTTAGTTCGAATTAGCGATCTCCATTGATTTCAATGGGCCGGTTAGTTCGAACTAAGAAATTGGTTAATTCGAACTAGTTAGTTCAAATTAACCCTTACTTCTAATACCCTATTTGAAGTTATTAGTTTGAATTAAGGAAGCCCTTAATTCAAACTAATGAAAGCCTAGTGTAGCCATGGCTTTAGTTAGTTCGAATTAAGCCTCCTTAATTCGAACTAACTTGCCAGTGTGGACATAGTCTATGAGTCTATGAAATATACCACTCTGGAGAGAGCTGGTGCAAAGCATCATGGTCTAGTGAAAATGGCACTGGACTACAGGAAGCCCCCAGTCACTTCCTATTGGACCTTTTGGCTGTTTTGTCTATTAGACCCTAAGCACTTCAGGACGGGGGCAGTCTCTCACTCTGTTTGTACAACACCTAGCACAGTGCGGCCTCTAAACCTTACTATAATGTTAATAATACTAAAACATATACACCACTTACTTTTTCAAACAGCATGCAAGTGGGCGTTCATCAGCACCTGAGCTTAGTGTCTGGCTTGATGCGGAAGAGTGAATTTCGTCCTAAACTGTTAGGTTTCGAGGAACCACTTCTTTATCCCTCCACCCTCACCCCTTCAATTGGTTTTATTTTATTTGTGAAAGGTGATTTCACTTTTTCAAGGGCAGCCAGAGAGCAACAAAGGTTTTGTATAAAAATGTTGTAGAAGCTCTGTAATTCCATGAAGATTCACACCCTTGAAGACAAGCAAAGTTTGATGTGAGAACGCCTTAAGCAAACCTTAAACTTTCCATATGAGTAGTTCACCCAGCTGGAGGTTTGAGGCCTGGCAGGAAAAATATGCCCATACCATGGGTGGACTGCATGGAGGTGTTTGAAAGGCCAGGAATAAAGGTCACTTATTTAAACAAATAATGTATCCCCCAAACTGAGATGCCACTGGCTCTGAGTTCTGAGGACGGACTAAAGTTTGAATGCAGGTGTAGGAATAACAACAAAAGTCCTGTGGCACCTTAAAGACTCACACGGCTACCCCTCTGGAAGATATAGAATAACTCCTACTGTTCTCGGCTGGATCCCTATGTGAACAGGTACTGACTTAACATGGGACCTTCATTTTCAGATGATTTAATGTTTCAATGCATTATTTAGAGTCAAATATATGTAGCCAGGTCTCAGCTAGTAGAAAGACACTGGCCCCATTGCCCAGCTACTGTAAACTGGAGTTGCTCCATTGAAAGCAATAGAATAGCAGACTAAGAATGTGGCCCATATAGTTTAATAGCCCTGGTGGAATCATAATGTGATGAGAGGATGATACAAAAATAATCATTGATGCTCCAGGGCCATATCCTCAGTGAAGGCTCCCATGAAGTCCATGGGGCTGTACCAGTTTATAGGGTTTGGCCCAGAATGGGAGTAATGACATCAGTTAAAGACAGGGGTGCAAATCAAACAGAAGGAATTGCAAATCACTAGAAATTCAGGTCTGATACTGCATTGTGCTGAGCGCTTTCTGCTTCACTTGGTGTGAATTAGGGTGGTTCTGGACAATGGAGCAGGGCGAGTTATCCCTGCTGTGGATCTGGCCTATTGACTTCAATAAGATGTTCATTCTCCTGGCAGGAGAAACTCCAGAGTTCCAGGACCTGAGAGAAACTCTGGCAAAATGTCCAGGGAGTTCTGTTGGCTGGTGTGAATTCAACCAAAAGGGGACAGTAACATACCTGGCAGGAGGGGAGGAATGAATGTAACTTGCATTTCCATCCCTGTCAGTCTCAAACAAAGAGTAAAGAGATTGGCAAGGACTGAAGGAGGCTCGGGAGGTAAAGGTGAGGCAGCAGACTCCTCTATCTTCAGAAGATTAGCCTGGCAAACAGGCATCTGTTCAGCCCCACTGAAAGGGAGAGCCCAAGCTCAATGTGTGCACCATTATGGTGCTGGTTTTCAATGAAGAAAATGCATGAAATATGAAATGAAAGTTCAGGGTACGGAGTGAGGTTTCTGACTGTATGTCGGGCAATAATTAGCTAATTAACAATCTTGCTCGGCTGCAGCAGGATTTGTAATTAATTTGATACGGAATGCAGCATAATGAACACATAATTGGATTCTGAGCATCTCTTGTCATTTGTTATCCACAAATCAGAGTGTGTGTGTGTGTGAGTGTGTGTGTGTGTGTGTTTTTAAGCAGTTTGGGCCAGAGGGTGTAAACTGGTGTAGCTCCATTTACACCAGCTAAGGATGTAGCTTGTTTAATTGAATAGCTTTTGTGTGTAGGTAAATGGGTGGCTACATCTCAAGGTGTGGTTGATACACAGCTGTGACCCCCCTGTAGTATACCCAACCACCTCTGATTTTTGCCACATTTTCTTGTTTTTAAGAAGAAGAAACTCATTAAATTGAGAGCTTGAGAGAGCAGGGTTTAACTCACTGTTCTGCCACTCACTCTCTGCTAGCTAGGTCCTTTCTTCCCATCGAGCAGGAGCTAGAGAGAGTACAAAGTTAAGAGCCAGCAGATTCAGTGTTGCCACAAGAAAGGCAGCACCATGTCACATCTCCATTGGATCTTTGCACTGACAAATAAAAATGCCTGCTCTGGGGAAGGGGGAGTTTCATGGCCCCATGTTGGGGTGTCTAGAAGTATTATGCCACGATAAATGATTTAATGGCATGAATCATTCTGTTTCCTCTGACATTCGTGAATGGCTGACGATCTTCCAATTACAGCTGGTTTATAGCCAGATGAAGGTAATATCTTTTATTGAACCCGCTTCTATTAATGAGAGACAAGCTTTAGAACTCACACAGAGCTCTTCTTGAGGTTTATAAAGCAGGTAGCTTGGGGCAGTTTCTTTGATTATGTATTTTGATAGTATATTGTGGTAGGAATTTTAATTAATTGTAAAGAGACGCAGATGGGCACCTACTAATGTTGTGTTATGAATAAACAGAACTGTGTCCAAAGGAGTACAAACCCCGACTTCAAAATATATCCTATCACATCCATCACTATATATGTCATTCTCTTCATCTAAATTCTCATACCATCTTATTTAAAAACCAATAGAATAACCGTAGGGTATTTCCACTGTTTCTATGCACCCTTAGTACGATCTCCAGCTCAGAGATGAATTTGGGGCTGTTTCTACATTGCAAATGTATGATTAATTAAAAAATGAAAAACAAAAGACAGCAACTTAATTCAGAGATGCAACAAATTTAGCAATAAGAGTCTCCTTATTTATCGTTTGCTTTTTAAACTTAATTTTGTTCTTATGGCAACCCCTCATTTTCATATTAATGAAGTCGGATAACTTTCCTATGTTGGGATGCCACTGGGACCTCCATAATTAATGTATCTAATGTGAAAGTTTAAGGTTCATTAAGCTTAGAACTCAGGCAGGTTTTTAATCAAGCATGTTATGGCAAATCATTAAAAGCTAAATGCAATTTGTAAAATATTGCCGTAATATTTTGTTGCATGTTCGCTTAGGGCAGAGTAAGGGGGTGCGGAAAATGTATTACACCTCTGAGATCTCCTGTTGAATCATGTAGGATGCTGATAACCAGCAAACAAACCCTTACTGGGAGAATCTTTTTCCTAGTAATAATGGCAATTAAAAAAGATTGCATAGTTTAAGTCAATTGTGCTAATGAAGATATTGTCTCCCTCCTGCAGAAATGTCCTTTATCTGAGCAAGATCAGGGTCCCGATCATGCCATCACCAAGTATTTAATTATGGTAAAACTGCACCTACAAAACCTTTCTGAGATCTTATTCCCACTGTGCTAGGCACTGTACATACACATGGAGGCATAGGTTCAGGCCAGAACGGACAACCCAATCATTCAGTCTGACCTCCTCTATATCGCACTACCCAGCACCCGCACACTGAATTCAACAACCAAAATGAGACCAAAGTATTACAGTCCACAGAAGCCTTGATTATTGTGTGCTACTCTCAGAGAATGGGGGGTCCAAAGTACAATAGAATATAAGGACCCTGCAGTGGTAGGGAAAATGATTAAATATTATCCATGTAACCCTGGCAAATGAACCACACCCACATGCTGCAGAGGAAGGCAAAAAACCTGCCATGGTCACTGCTAATCTGATCTGGGGTAAGATTCCTTGTTGATCACCCCCCTCCCACCCCATAGAGATCAAATAGACCATAAGCATGTGAGCAAGAAAAATAGTAAGCAATAGTTCATGCCTGAAAGGGTCTGCGAGGCAACAGAGACAAAAGATTATTATCTTCATTAGAGATAGAAAAGTAAGATGAAGAGAGGTTTAGGGTTTGAGATTCAGGCATTGTATCACTATAAATATATCTGTTTAGAAACCAATGTAGTTAAAATGGTAGTGAGCGTAGATGAAGATCAACCAGTACAAAAGTGTTTAATAAAGCTGGTCAAAACATGTTATTTTATGTCATGATTTTTTTTTTTTTAAATTTGGCTGAAAACCAGAATACTCTGAGTGTAAAATAGCACTGTGGTACCTTATGGGAAGTGTAGATCAGGTGCTCCTATTTTCTTTTATAGGTGAGGCTCCCTACTTAGACTACATTTCCCAATATGCATCACATGAGGAGAGTGGTGCGTCATGTCAGTCACAGCCATGCATTGGTGCATCATGGGAAATGAAGTACAGACCTAAAGAAGAATGGGAGCACTTAGCATGAGGTACTTGTACTACAACTCCAATGAGGCACTGCAGTAGCATTTTATAATCCAAACAGTTCATTTTTTGACTGTCTGGCTTTTTGATGAAAAATAGGAATTTTCCTCTGAAAGCAGACACTTTTCATGGAAAACTTTGTTTAGTTCAAAACCCAGTTATTTGTGGAAAAATACTTTTGACCAAAATTTTACAACCAAACCTAACAAAGGAAGTGAAGGCCGAATGTGGGGCAGTATTGCTGAATGGATCAGGCACAGACTTGGAAAACACTTCCACAACAGAAGATAGTTTAGTAAAAGAAATTACTTCATCTAACTTGTCTCTCAAATTTACAGGAAAAAGTTATAGCAATACTGGTCTGCAGCATCCACACGAATGGCTATAATGATGTATATAAGTACAACCATACGGGGTCAGACCGATGGTTCATCTAACTCTGTATCCTGTTTTTCAACATTGCCAGCTGCTTCAGAAGGAATGAACAGAAAAAATGGCAATTTTTGAGTGATCCATCCTCTGTCATCCAGTCCCAGCTTCTGGCAGGGTCACTCAGAGGAAGGCATTGCATCACAATATCCCCTGGCAATGAGTTCCACAGGTTAGCTGTTGTGTGAAGAAATACTTTAGAAGAAGAAGATTTAAGTATGTCTACATAAACCACATCTCTAACCAAAATGTTACAACACTGTGTATGAAGTAGGCCTAAGTGACTTTGTCCAAGGTCACACAGTGAGTTGTTGGCTGAGCAGGAATATGAACCCACAGCACCTGAATCCCAGCCTGGCTGCGGGAGATAGGTGTTAATGTAATACAACTAACTATAATAATACTGGACAAAACAAAGGAAGGTCTGTAACATGGACTCTCTCCTATTTCCTTGTGAGTTTAGGAGGAGAAGTAAAATCTATAAAGAAGCTCCTGATGGCCCTGACATTAGGGATTCTAAATATTTCCCAGCTCTAATTATCTTCCCCTTTTGTTCTCCCCATTGTTTTCCTTAAGCTCCCTTTAAGCTTTGAATTATTATTTTTAAAATAAAAGCACTTGGCAAGCAGAATTTCCCAAGCCTCAGCAGTTCTAATTGTATCCAAAGTAACAGTTTTAAGAGTGCAATGTGAATAAGTAGGCTCAGCCGGGTGACCACCAGAACAAAGAAAATGTCTCAAAGCCAGTGTCAATCAAAACACAGCCTTTGGTAATTAACAAAGAGTCACTCATTTGCATTTATCCACTGAGCGATCCATTGATGGAAACTGTAACTCTCTTGCACTTTGCTGCTTCCCTTTTGAAAGCAGTGAAAGCCACATTGGAATGAGAGGAGTGTGACATATTGGGTATAAATCAGATGAATGAGCAGCTGTGCCAGTCTTGCCCTGCAAGTTTGGATTCCCTATAATGCTTTGCCAAAGTTGCTCCAACCTGGGCTGTTTACAAACAGCCTTCCAGTGTGCAAGCCACTCCCTGAGTGTCTGTGTGCAACTGTAGCCTGCCAGCCATGTTTAGGTTATACTCTGGCTCTCACCAACCTTGGTTATATTGTAGGGTGATCCCCGCATATCTCCAGTCATAGATTTCCCCCCAGAAATGTATGTTCTGGATTGCCTAGCCATCTCCTGGACAATACAAGCTATATTAAATCCATTGTTTCTTTAAAAGGAATGATACGCACACAACTTGCCACCTCAAAAGGAGTTCGCAGACATTTCAGTTTAAACACACTTGATTAGATAAAATAAGTTTATAAACTATAAAGAGAGAGATTTTAAGTGAGTACAAGTAATGAGGCATAAAAGTTAGTAATGGTTACAGGAAAAGTAAAGGTAGGATGTTTATTAATACCTAACTTGAGAAACTATACCAGATTCAAGCAAATTTCTCATCATATACTTTCAACAGTCTTAGGCTATGTCTATATTAGAAAAGTTAAGATGACTTTATTATGTCGACTTATTAATATCGACTTTAAGTCGACTTGAAGTCGACCGTATTAAGTCAACTTAACAAAAGCCAACTTAACTTTTCTAGTGCATAGCCCCTTTTCGACCTTATTAAGTCGACTTAACACTGTAAGTCAACCTAATATGGTCGACTTAGGTGCTAATCCCCATCCATACTGGCTTAAGTTGACCTAATAAAGTCAATTTAAGTGTTAAGTCGACCTAAAACGAGGTGTTATTAAGTCGACTTAACTTTTCCTTAAGTCGACTTAAGGAAAAGTTTATGTTGACTTAAGGAAAGCCCAGGGTGGACGCGGAGTAGTTTAGGTCAACTTAAGCCTCCATAAGTCAACATTACTTGTAAGTGTAGACGCACCCTCACTGACCAAACTTTATAGGTCAGGAACCCTTCTCCCAAAATCCAACAAGTGCTTCTTTCTTGCTTCACTTGCAGTGAATGTGATAGTCAGTGAAGGATTAGGAAGAGGAATCTTGAGTTGTTTTTTCCTCCTCTTCATAGTTTATCACCCTTGTGAAAACCATTTCGAATGGGATATCAGGAGACGAAGTTTGTGTAGAAGGATGCTCCATGCTGCTTTCCTTCCCTGTTTGAACTTCCTTTGTTTCCCTTCCTGCTTGATGATGTAGTTTATTGATTAAATGCAAATTAAACCAAGCGCACATTTTCTTGTGTAAGACATCATTTTCAGCCTCCGTTTGGAATATGTTAGTAACACCATACGGCAGAACCTTATAACTCCACATACAGTGTTGCCACATATATTTTATCACAACAACACTAATCAGCAAATTCTGAGTTTTCAAATGATCCCTTACAAGGCATACTTTGTACAAAGATTGTTACAGTTGTGTATAGGTTGTGAGTACAAGGGTACAATCTGTCACAGAGAGTTGATTATTGGTTCTAAAAATTTACCTCAATTCTATGCTCAAACGTAAAAAGCATGTGCAAGTTCATAAGATGACAAAGTAACCTATAACTTGTTGCCTGCTTGGAAAATGACCATGGAAAATAGGTCAAGTTGTTTTCAATAATGACTGTTATGAACCAGTGCAAGAGAACCAGACGGAGAAGCGGGATTAGTACAAATAAAAAGGTCCTGCTGCTATGGTACAAGGGCTGTTAAAATCATGCTTAGTAAAAACAGAAGATGTGGATCCAGAAATTAATGACCAAAATTTGAGTGGCTGATATTAGCCTTAACTGATGGACAAATAACCAGGGCATGAGTGATGGCAGCCAGGCGTTCCCCCTTTTGGGGATTCTCAAAAAGGCACTTTGGAAAAGCTCATCTTGTTGTTCTCTTCACCCATCTCACCTTGCACCCCAACTCATCTTGTCTCATCTCGCCTTTCCTGCCCTAAGACAGGAAGAGCAGACCAGGCTGAAAGTTTTCTTCCCAAGAGGAAGGCTGTTGCTCTTATTCAAGAAATTTTGCTTTTCATTGATTCCTGAAAATCATCATGACATTCAGTCCTCAGCCCATCAAAGGGATACTAATTGTCAGTGCCACAGAGGCAAGTAAGAATCTGTTTTGCCTCCCTTTCTTCTGAGTTACTTTCTGCCCCTTCCTCTTATCCTCTCTCACTCTCTCAACCTTGAGATCCACTGCACAGTATCAGCACCGTAAGATGAGATGGCCACAGCCGTTCCTGGCTAAGGAGAGTCAGGCTCAACCAGATAACATCCCCGACAAGAAAGTGAAATAAGACCCAAGCAACCAGTGCTGTGGTTGACCAGCCAGCCAAGGCAGCCATTCATGACTGATCAGCTGTTCAGTGTTCAAAAAAATCAACAAAAGCCATATTGGCCACACGTTGTCTGTTGTTCCTCCACTTTGGCTATGTCTACACTGGCAAGTTAGTTCAAATTAAGAAAGCTTAATTCGAACTAACTTAAGTCTTGGCCACACTAGGCTTTCATTAGTTCGAATTAAGGGCTTCCTTAATTCGAACTAATAAATACGATTATACCTTTCGAACTAACCCTTAATTTGAACTAGTTAGTTCAAATTAAGTCAATGTGGCCATGTTAGTTTGAACTAACTGCTTAGTTCGAACTAACCGGTGCATGGAGCTTAATGCAACTGACTAATTCGAACTAAGCAAGTGCCATGTATGGCACTTGCTTAGTTCGAACTAAAATTCCAGTGGGTCCATGCTAGTTTGAATTAAGTTAATTCAAACTAACTAAAATTAGTTTGAATTCGTTAGTTCAAATTAACTAATTCGAATTAACTTTGGCAAGTGTAAACATAGTTTGAGTCTGTCTGTCTGTTTAAGAACAGAAGTAAATACCCTTCTCATGTCAGAACTAAGAGTAAAATTAACCCGTTTCATTTCATCAAAAGAAAAGTTGTTGCTTAAACAAAAGGAGCTCTGATATTTTGCCTCCAAAAGGAGGGAGACTTTAATAGTTTGTTTTAAATTAAGTTTGTTTTGCATAATCACTCAGTTCCAGTTTCTGTATAAATGCTCTTTTTAATTTCTGGTTCTTTCTTGTGTTTAATCAACCAACTTTCAACTTTAGAAAGAGTACTTTTGGATGTTTGCCAGTACACACACATGAACCTAAGTATCGCTGTTTTAGTGTTGGACAGTGAAAGAGTTTCTAAATACTTTCAACTCTTTTGGCCTTTGAGGTCAATACAACAGAGTTGCAAAGAGGAAAAAAAGTGTACTCAAAATCTTCTTTCTAGATTTGGATTCATTGTCAACTCCATTGCCGGCTCTGTGATTGGCATATCACGCTGTCTCCAGCCGTCTGGCTGCATTCATGTCCAGCTCTATCATTTCCGGGGCCCACATTATCATTCAGATGTCTCTCCCCATGCTACTCTGCTGGGTGACGGCTGAGTGCTGTCAAACAGGCATGCATCTATGGTATAATGATGCTCAAATCCTTGCAGGTTTGTCAGCATTTATTGCACATCCATCCTCCTCTTCTCCATATGGGAGACCCACAACAGGAATTGATAGAAGCATATGTAATAAAGCCCATAACAGGGCACCTGCAGGATTTGAAACTTCAGCATCAAACGATAGGCTTCTATCATCTGAGCTAAAGGACTAACATTGTGAGCTTGGTAGCAAGCAGCTTGTCTAGATAAGGCCCAAAGCGAAGTGCATAATGCATTTTTTTAAGCAGTTCTAAATATCTTAATGAAAAATCCCTTGACTGAGAGTCAATGCTGCTGGGTTTGATTCCCAGTTCTACTGAAGACTGTTTATATAACCTAGAGCATATTGCTTCTACCTCTGTAACTCAGTTTCCGCATCTGCAAAATGGGGATAATGATAGCCCAGCTTATGGTGGGCTTTTGAGGTTAAATTCTGCACTGAGATTTAAGGTCGGTATGACTATGTTGCTCTGAGATATGGGTTAATTCAATTGAACAGGCTCAACAGATAACCTCTTTCTGCATCAGCACGTGGTGCTTTAATACTTAACATCAGAATTTTTTTTAGAAGCAGGGAAATTCTAATAAGATGCAGTGTCATCACTCACTTGCAGCAAATTAAAAAGAGAGAGAGAGGAATAATGTCAAGCAGTTAGTAACACCTTTTCCCATCACTCTTCAGTGTTCCTAGGCTTACCCTCTGCCCCTTAGGGTATGCATACACTAAGCTCTGGTCAGCGGGACTCAGAGAATTCCCACTGCATTGTCATCGTAGGTTTACAATTGCTGTAGCAGAGCCTTGCACCATGCTAATGCATCCATGCTGCATGGTGCAGACCTTCTGATTCAGTTCTGTGGCTTGAGCAATGTCCACACAGCAAAATGACAGGGCTTGGCCCTGAATTGCAGCAAGACTTGGGTTTCGACCCATTCTCCTAGAAGGACCTAAGACTCAGGTTGTTGCTGAACCATTTGTGTGTGAGCTGAAGGGAGGCCTTGGACTCAAACCTGAGTAAGAGCTAGGGCTTAGTCTGCAGTGTAGACCTACAGTTACCTTGTATGATTAAGGGCTGTAACTGTCTAGCCCTTGCTAATCAAACTTCTCTTGAGCTGCTATTATCATCCAAATTAAACAGCTAGAGAAACTGAGGCACAGAGAGGGGAGAGAGTGTTGTACTGTGATCAGGAACAGTAGGGATTAGAACCCAGAACTCCTACTCTTAAGTATTTCCCAGTATATAATACTGCCTCTTTGGCCTTCAGATGCACACGTTAGCAATTGACCTGAACTGTGAAGTTTGGATCAGGATCCATACCTAAATTTGAACTTTCCTCTTAATATCAGATCTCCCCATTTGGTCCATTATACCAACTGGCTCAAGCTCTCTGGATCTGGTTGTGACTCCAAACATCTCCAAAGTCTGGTGTGGGAATGTGTGATTCTGATCCAATTTCCAATGTGGAGCCAACTCCCTTTCCACATTGCTACATGCCACCATGCATAATTCTCCATTTCACTGGTGTTTCCCTTTTAAAATCTTTCAGCTTGTTTCCCTGCTTAAATGAATATAGATGGAGTATTATTTTCCCAGGGGGGTTATGAAATACTCTATAAATATGAATTGTCATGTACAATGGCACGTGTCATAGGCACTCAAAATGCTTTTGCACCCTCCTGGGCATAATTACTAGGAAGAAGGAAGAAAGGTTCCTTGAAACAAGTTGCAGACCATCTGCCTCCCAGTACAAATGAAAGCAATTTTATTACTGTCTCAGTCCAGACAAACACGAAGCAAATCAGACCTCAGCCAACAAATGCTTTGTTTCTTTGTGAAATGATGCTAGGAGTGATTCCACCTCTGTACCAATCCCCCCAGAGCCAGCAATGAAGTTAGCTGTGGAAAATCTGGCATTCAAGAGGCACGTTACACATGCCATCAGCCTGGCTCCAGCCTTCCATCCTGCTTGTGTATATATGAGTAACATTGATTTGCAAATGCTGCCCACCTGACCTCACACGTGGGAAACTTGATGGGACAGAGGACAGTTGAACCAACTCCAGGGCATGTGTCTGTGTTAGTAGCTAGAGCATTACAGCTGTGCGCTGCAGCCATACCACTGTAATACTGTAGTGTAGATGTTTCCTACAGTGATAGGAGGAGTTTTTTCCATTGGTGCTGATTATCCACCTCTCTGAGACAATAGCTAGGTCATCAGAGGAAGTCTTCTTGTTGCCTCTAAAATGCAGTTTAGGTTAACTTAATGATGCTGAAGATACAGTTTTTCACAGCCTAGAACAATGGAAGTAGGGTGACCTAAACCAAATATAGGTGAATGGTGCAAAAGAACACTTGCTAAGGGAATACATGGGTGCTCCTTCCCTTTACAGTCTCCAGCCACTCATTTGGCTAACTTAGGGAGGCATAGAGCTGACTACTCCCTCCCCTTCCATTAAATTGAACTCTAGTCCAAGCCATATGGAGCTACTCCACCCTTTCCAGAAGTGCAGCAGGATGTCCTTTTGGTCTGGATTTGTCTCTGGTTCCCAGGGCCAGATTCCCAGGACAAAGAGGAATAGAGTTGGACCCTGCCCTAGGAGAAGCAGGGCTTGGAGAGTGGGTAGGAGCTCTGGGAGCCCCTTGTTCTGTGTGGGGTGCACTCCAGTGGAGGGGTCTCTGTCCTCCCACAAGGCTTGTACCCATGTTCTCTGGAACTGGATCAGGTACTGTGCTGCCCCTCAACCACCTTGAGTGGCAGGAGGCAAGGGATGTATGGGGGGCCTGCTGGTGATGAAAATGTAGCAGAGAATATTTCAGGTCCCCAGTCCCAGAACTGTTTAGCTGGAACCCAGCAAGATGCAGGGTCTTTTACCTCCCCCTTTGGCTCATGGTGAGTGGTGCTGGACAACCACATAACAGAGGAGCCACTATAGAGGCTGCTTTGGGTTGGGCTCTTCACACCTCGCTTGGGAGCCCATAGCTGTGATAAGGCAGCATCAGGGGTTTCGTGCGGATGGAGCTGGTGCTGCTGCGGCAAGCAGGGAGGAGGAACAGCCAGGAGTCAGAGAGAGCCCCAGACCAGATCTCCTCAGTGGATTGAGATGAGTGAGGATTTCTTTACGCAGCCTTCCCAGGAAATCCTGGACCTAATGTCACAGTCTCTTGGGGCTTGAGAGTCTCAGTTTCCACAGGACTCTGGAGCAGATGAGGACCATAGGCAAGGCTTCAGTGCAGATGAAGATTTGCTGGAGGAGGAGAGGAGATTGGCTATTAAACTAAAATTTTTTCCTGCTATAGGTCCATTACTCCAGGGCAGCTACTTCAGGGGTGAATTTGGCCTTTCAATAGCAGGATGATGAGTGAAGTATAAAAATAGACAAGTAGAAAGCTTATATGGCAATGTGGTCTAATGGCAGAGCACTAGACCGAGCCTTGGCACACTTTGTTCTAGACTTGACTCTGCCACTTACCTGCTGCATTAGCTGGCAAGTCACTTCCGTGCTTGGACCTTCCACTATTTGACCTATCTGGTAGAGATGGTCACATTTGCTCAATTAAAACTGTTTTTGAGAGAGAATTGGGATTTGATTAAATTAAACTTTCATGAAAAATGTCTAGTTTCTGTGGAAAAAATTGATGCTTTTTCATTTAAAAAAAAGTCCCTGAAAATTAAAGTATTTCAACTGAAAACTGAAATACTTCAGTTTGGCAATGCTGCTGTGGTGTCCTATGGGAGTTGCCTTATGTCTCCATTCTCCTGTATGGGCTGGACTTCCTAGCCAGACTACATATCCCATGATGCAATGTGGCCAAGCATGGTACACCGATTCTCCTCTGTATGTCTACACTGGAGGCTCTGTTAAGTTGACCTAACAAGGTCGACTTTAAGGCGACTTAAAGTCGACCTTGTTAAGTCAACTTAGAGAGTCCACATTGAAAACTCCTGTCAACTGCCTGCATCCACACTGGCAGGTGCTAGGTCGATGGAGGAGTGGTGCATTGTGGGTAGCTGGGAGGGACCTGGAGGCCCATCAGGTCGACTTAAGGGCTTCCCCGTCTGCCCTGGATTAAGTCGACTTAATAAGGTTGACTTAAGCATTAAGTCGACCGTAAGAGGTGGTGTTATTAAGTTGATTTAAGGAAGCATTTAAGTCAACTTAATAAAAGCCCAATGTGGACGCAGGAGTTGTAGGTTGACTTAACCTTCCTTAAGTCGACCTAAGGCTTCAGTGTAGATCAGTGGTCGGCAAACCGCGGCTCGCGAGCCACAAGCGGCTCTTTAGCCCCTTGAATTTGGCTCTTGCTGGTGCGAGCCGTGGTCCCTTTAAATACAGACTGCTGCTGGGGAGAATCAAATCTCCCGCCCTGAGCATGCGCAGACAGAGCGTGCTCAGGGTGGGAGCGGCCTGGCAGAGAAGCAGCTCTGCCGGCCGTCCCTGCAGCTGCGAGCCTCCGGCCAGGTAAGGAGGCTGGAGGGAGGCCTGAAGAGGGGGGGGGACGAGGAGAGTGGGTGGGGGGGATGAGGACACTGGCTGCCGCCTGGAGAGGGGTGGAGGGCCCCGGTAAAGCCGCGGCAGAGCTGGCCTGGGGGCTGGCCGTCCCCGCCCCCAGGGTGGGACAGGCAGGGTCTGCGTGCGGCTGGGGCAGGAGGGTGGCTGCGTCCACCGTGTGCCTCG
>ML685764.1:38127031-38157728 GCA_007922175.1 Pelusios castaneus
GCCATTGGGCCTGCTTGCCCTGACGCAAGGGCAGCCTATGGACTCTGTGACTATTAGGCCCGGCAGCCGGGACTACCCGGGCAACCCCGTTGACTGAGGAAGGAGGGGAAGTGCAGAGCGGGGCGGACGCGTACGCCCAAGACCCCGACCCGATCACCCGTAACAGCTTCCCTAATACTTGTTTCAACAGATCTAAAATTACCTGTAGCTCTCATAAAGAAGGAGATGGGGTCCTTCTATTCAACCTGAATAAATAAGCACTTGACGTGACAGGAGATGGCAAAGTCTTACGTTCCCTTAGGTTCGGTCAGCATTAGCTACCATTAGTGTGTGATTTTAGTTTTTCTTCTGCTACAGCTGCACCTCTGTTTATTCTTCTTTCATTCCTTTGTGTTGATGCTTTTCATTGCGCTGCACAAACTTGTTGAGCTTCTTGCTCATGCTCTATAATTAAGTTTTTATCTTCAGAGAGCTTCTAGAATGATTGTTGGAACTCTGACCCTTCATATTCCATCCCATCTCCTGAAAGCTGTTTAATGCCCTTGAACAAGGACACACCTCCCTGTCCCTGCAAGAGAAAAAGGAAAGAGTATATTCCCTCCCAGATGCAATGGGAGATAACTAAGGCTATGTCTACACTTGTTAACTTAGGTTGACTTAGCTAAGTCGACTTAACATTTCCACACCTAAATTTTAAGTTGACATAGGCGGGACCCTACAAAGTCGACCTAGAGCATCCACACTGGATGCCTAGGTCGACTTCTAGGAGCTAGGTGGACCTGGGACAGGTCCACGGTGGCAGCGGGGGGCACCCCTTGCCACGTGCCAGGGTGCTCAGCCTTTGCCCCATTGTACCTGGGTACAGTGGGGCAAAGGGGACAGGGACCCTGGCAGGGCATAGGGGCAAGGCTCTGCCCTGCCCTTTGGGGGGGCATGCCAGGCTCTCTCTGTGCCATCCCCTCTGGCAGGGAGGGCAGTGGGGAAGCCCTAGAGTCCCCTAAGTCGACTTAGGGGTACTCCACATCTACACTGGCTTAAGTCAACTTTAGAAAGTCGACTTAAGCAGAAAGTCAACTTAAAAGGAGGTTTAGTAAAGTTGACTTAATTTTCCTTAAGTCGACTTAAGCAGCTGCTTAAGTCGACTTAAGGAAAGTGTAGTGTAGACGCAGAGTAAATTAAGTCGACTTAAGCAAGCTGAAGTTGACTTAATTTACAAGTGTAGACGCACCCTAAGAGTCTTATTTGAACTTGTCACCATGAGAGAGAAATGTCTTAGCACTGGAGTCTGGTTTGGTCACATGATTCCTGTGTGGTTAATTGTCTATCCTAGTTTGAGAGAGGTGGGATGGTCCAGTGACTAGGTCACATCCTCTTTGCAGAAGAAGCTTCTCTGCAGGAGTATCATTGTTCCTTGAGTGGGGCCACATAACACTGACTGTCATTAAAGTCCAGACTTGTTTGGCCCACTTTCAATGCAATCTTTGGAACTCCCACTTCTTATATTGGTCATATCTCATCCCTAGAGAGATTACATACAATCCCAGCTCACAGTGATACATAAACTTACTTCTCTCTGACTCCCTCTTTTTATTGACACTTAAATGGTGTGTAGGCATTGGACTGAATTTCACCCTGAATGTGTCTTTGCATCCAGTGAAATCATTCTCTATTCGTGTAGAATCAAGCAATGCAAAGTCCCATCACTGATCCATTTTTGCTTTTATGTGGTTACAGACACTGATCCTGTGAGGAAGAAATTGGTCGGAAAGCATGCAGGTTACCACACTGTTTTCTAATAGGACTCAATCCCTGATGGAGAAAAAATAACATAAATAAGCAAACAAGACTGACATTTTTCTTGACTTAGTATGTGCACTGCATGTTATTCCCCAGGTTGCAGACATAACATTTTGACATCATCAGCTATTTCCTGCTGATTGAGTCACCATTATAAATTAGAGCCCAGCATCAACCCCTAAGGTCAGCAGACTTTAATAAAAGAATTTTCCTCCTCCCCCATCCCCAAAAAAGGATGTTTGTCTCCTTTCTCAGGGAAAACAATCTCTGCTTGAAATGCACCAGAAGTCCTTCTTGACAAGTCAAATGATGCAGGTCCTTCGGCACAGCAATGTGGATGGATCTGTTTTCACAAGAGCAATGCAAGTGAGTCACCTCCATCTAAAACCTTGTTGAAAACAAATGGCTTAGTCGATCCTGAGAAGCCATTCTTGCCCTCACAAGTTAGGTTGTAAAACTAGAAAGGGCACTGTAGCAAGTGGGGGCGGGGGAGTTGTCCCTCAGAGATGGACAGGAAAGTACAGCACCCATGCCTTACAGGCAGCACATTCCATTTGGTATCTAGACTGATGCTTTAAAAAGAAAAATGTGCTGTGTCCTTCTGGTGGTGAAGAAAACATTTCAAATGTAAATAGAGGCAGTAGCAGTCCAGAAAGAGCAAGTCAGAATTCCCAGGTTCTAGCTGTAGCTCTCAGCGTGACCAAGGACAAAACACAGCTTGTCTCTCTGTCCTCAGTTCTGCAAAACATGAGCACATGCTGGTATCCCTCCTTATACAGGAAAGAATGTAAGTGTGTGCTTCATCCCATTGACTTCATGTGCCTAAGTCTGTCACTGAACCTCTGTCTCTCAATATTCCCATCTGTAATATGGGGATAATAATACTTTCCCATTTTAAAAAAAAATCTTTGAACCTATGAATGAAGAGTGCTTTCTAATAGCTAAATGTTGTTACGAGGCTAGCTGGATCGATGGCATGAATGTTCTCAGTTGCTGGCTGTGAGTGTTCTCCAACTGCGTATGCTGTCCCAGCTCCACGCAGATCATCGGGACACCAATCCTTGATCGGATTATCCAATAAGACCAGAGATGAATCAGTCATGAAGGCACCAGGCCATGTTTATTGCCAGTCGAGCATGGTAAAAAGCATCTATATATGGTACAAATACACTTACTACGTGTATGCCCATGACAAGAGTACTGGCTCAGTAAATAGCAGGACTTTCTGTTCCTCACTCAGCCAGACCAAAAAAAAAACCCCTCCCTTTGAGATCCTCCTTTATACACTGATATAACCAAGTTTTGTACTACCACCTTCTGACATGTGTAGTTGCCGCCCTCTGACGTGGTAAGACACTATTCTTTTCCTTACACTGAATGGTTCTTCTGAAACATTTCTATCCATCCTTTTGTCATTCTGAGAGGTCAATGTGCCCTCATTATCTTTGGGGTACTAGGATGCTCTGGTACCTTTCTGGACTGTGCTTGTGTGATTGTTCTGTACCCAACGCTTCTTTAGGAATATGTGTATCAGCTCCCTTCTTGCTAGCTCCTGTGGGCTGTCTGCATTCATAGCCTGACTTCTGCTAACTTTGAACAAAAGGACTTAACCATTACTTTAGCTCAGGCTTCATACCTGGCCTGTTAAACTAGGCCTCATGTCTCAGGCTCTCATTTTCTACTATAATGAGCACTGGGGAAAGTATCATGTGTGACATTTGCTGTCTGAGGATATAGAGTTAAACCTTTGACTGTATTTCTAAATGCAACAATGGCCATTTTATGAGCCTGACGCTGCGATGGCCTGAGTGGCTTTAGTGAGGTTATCAGCACCCTCAATTCCATGGCACAATCAGGACATAAAAAAAACCTGAAAAGTCCAGACTCAATCCTCAGCTGGTGTAAATCAGCATAAGTCCAATTAAGTTGTGGTAACTGACGCTAACTGCGAATCTTTTGATTGTGATGTACATAATGAGGAGCCTCATTGACCAAGGTTACAAGGCAGTTCAGTTTCCCCACTGTTCAGTAGATATCACATGCACCCAATTAGTCCCACCTAAGCTCTTCCATACACTGGTCCCAGACTCTGAAACAACTGCACAAGTGACTGCTCTGTCAGACAATCCATTTCCAGGTTTTACACTGTGCATAATACATACAAAGGCAGGGTTTAGGATTTATATGGGTCTGGATAGTGCATAAGCCTCACAGCACTTCATGCAAACCCTATGGCTATGTCTACACTTGTTAATTTAAGTCGACTTAGCATGTCCACACTCAAAATTTAAGTCGACTTAGAGGGAACCCTACAAAATCAACCTAGAGTGTCCACACTGGACACTTAGGTCGACTTGTAGGGGCTAGATGGACCTGGGACAGGTCCACAGTGGCAGAGGGGGCACCCCTTGCCAAGTGCCAGGGGGCTCAGCCTTTGCCCCATTGTACCTTGGTACAATGGGGCAAAGGGGGACAGGGACCCGGGCAGGGTGGGCAGGGCTCTGTCCTGCCCTGTGGGGGGGGGGGGATGCCAGGCTGTGGCTCTGCCAGCCACCCTGGCAGGGAGGGCAATGGGGAAGCCCTAAAGCCCCCTAAATCGACTTAAAGTTGACTTAGGGCTACTCCACATCCACACTGGCTAAGTCGACTTTCTAAAGTCGACTTAGCCAGCAAAGTCGACTTAAAACGAGGTTTTATAAAGTCAACTTAATTTTTCCCTAAGTCGACTTAAGCAGCTGCTTAAATCTATTTAAGGAAAGTGTAGTATAGATGCAGATTAAATTAAGTCGACTTGACTTAATTTGTAAATGTAGACACACCCTATGATTCTATGGCAGCAACGAATGAATTCCCAAAGCCCTGCCCATGCATGTATTTGACTCAGGGTAAAACTTGGGCATGGATTTTCTCAGTGAAAAGCCTCTGTTATGGTAATATGTATCGGTATTACAGTAGTGTGTCTGGTTAAGGTCATGGAAGGAATAGCCTCCTAGCGATTATATGACCTGACATTTTTGATTGTCAAAAATAGCTCCACCCTTTAATTTTTTTCCTTCATTCAGTTTGATTTTATCTTCCCTAATAAAGTCTCTGCATCACTTTCTTTTCAACCCCGCTATGCTAATTCAAAGAGTTAACTCCATCTTTGGTCTGTATTAAATTGCACAGCATATGGAATTACAATTCCAAACCATCTGGATTATCATTAGCCATCAGGTGTTGTGCTCATTACACCTGTTATAAGGAGAAAGGATAATTAAGGGGGGCACAGGGAAGGAAATTATATTCCACTCACAGCATTGCTGCATTTTATCTATACCGTCCTGTCCCTTTGGGCTATGCAACCAAAGCACATTTTGCAATATGCAAAATAAACACTATTTGCATCAGGCAGAAATAAAGATGAGGGAACCTTCTTAGCCAAAGCAGATGTTTTTCATTAGAAAATAATTTGTCAAAGGGTAGAGAGACTCATATTACTAATTTTCAGAACAGTTTCCCTTTACTTTGGAGGGTAACTAGACTCAATTTAATTGCAAATAGACTGCATGGCCCCAGAAGAAAGGAAGGCACTGTACCAGGTATGTGAACTACTTGGCTTAATCAAAGCCTTTCCCAGGAAAGGGCTAGTGTTCCATTTTCCCTGGTGCTCTTTTACAAAGGCTGATTGCAGGGCTGTGGATTTCCAACGTAACCCCGTGTCTGCTAGGCATTTTTCTTAGGGCTGATCCCCTTAATGCCAACTTGTATGTCCAGGTGCCAGGTAGAATGTCTAGGAGAAAGAAGAGCAGCACTTATACCACACATCTAGAGGCATGGAAGTGGTTAACTGGAGATATTGTAGAAGATTTTAAGGAGCGAAGGAACAAAACACAATTCTGTATTGAATGCCCTGACAGCTTGCATCTTCATGGGCCGTGTGGTTGCGTGACAGCTGGGCTCTTGTCCTATCTCTGGCTCTAACCGGCTGTGTGAGCATAAGAAAGTCATTTGCTCTGCATTTGTTTCCCCTCCAACTCGTTGCCTGCCTCTAGGGCAGGGACCGTCTCTTACTGTGTTATGTGCAATACTTAGTGTAATGGGACCCTGGTCTCAAATACTGCAGATACACATAACATAATGCAAACTGTGCCTTGCTAAGGAACAGGTGTGTGTGCTAGGGCAGTGAAATTCCAGACAGTCACAGAAACTCAAATGGGATATGGACCCTTTCGTGAATTTTAAAAGTTGAAACAGTGTGAGCTGTTTTCATTTTGTGTTTGTGTGTGTACTCAAAGCATGCGTCTGTGCACACCCCATGTGTGTGCGCCTGTCTTCTGAGAATATAGGTATGTTTGCACAGATTCTGTGTTTCTGTATATATGCATATTGCATGTTTGTCTATTATGTGCATGCCTACTGTGTGTATATATACTCTGCTGTATGTATGTGTGTTCTCTTCAGAATCTTGTATCTGTATACCTATGATGTGTGTACTCTATGGATATATGTCCATGTTGTGGATATTGTCACAACTCAAGGCAATTACATCCGTGTTCCCCTTCCATGCTCTCCAAAGAGATTTCAGGAAATTGCCATATTTGTCTCACATATGTTCTGCGTGTGGTGTCTGTTCTCTGTGTGCATAAGCATGTTTATTCTCTGTGTTTATTGTATGCACTGTGTGTGTGTGTGTGTGTGTGTGTGTGTGTGTGTGTGTGTGTATATATATATATATATATATATATATGGAAATATGTATAGAGGTAGGCTCTGGGTGTGTGCATAGAATTGCAGGAATGAGTGTCTGTGTTCTCTTTCTGTGTTACAAGTTTTGCTTTTGGAGAGTTTTAAGAAAGAATAAATTATTCAGTGAGTGCTGTTCACTCTATGCCTACTGTTCTTGTTCCAGAGCATTTTTCAATAGCACCAGAGGTTTAGGGGCAGAGGATGACTCTTCTCCTGCCTTTGGAGTTGCTCAGAAATCAAACATCAATACAAACAAACAAAAAAACACACTAGTGCAGAGGCAAAGAACCAGTTGGAGGCAACTGCTGGAGAGTCCTAGCATTTGTGGCTTATGAATATCAGGGCTGCTTATTTCCTGACCTACATCCACATCAAGATGTTTAAAAGGAACTTCACAATGCTTCATTTCAATAGTTCCAAAGAACTTTGCACAAACATTGAGCTATGAAAGGTGATTCACTCTTAAACAACCCTAGAGTGGTAACGTTTCACCTGCCCAGCAGGAGTCTCCTGGCCGGCACGGTGAATTCAACCAAATCCCACTGAGTTCCTGTTTAAAAAAAATAAAAACCATTCTGTTCCTGCAGGCTGAGAGGAATATCAAGTCAGGGAAGGTGAAAACCTGGTACTACTGAAGTCAGTGGCAAAACTCCTGTTGACTTCAAACCAAAACTGAATTAGGCCTTTGTCTCTACTAGCAAGTTATACAATTTCAAGTCTACCAGGAAAGTTAAAGGGGTATAAACTCAATGAATGTGGATGCAGCTGTATTACTATAAAGATGTTTTATGCCAGCATAGCTACCCCCACACAGGGGCTGCGTCTACACTGGTAAATTAAGTTGACTTAAGCTTGCTTAAGTCAACTTAATTTACCCTGCGTCTACACTACACTTTCCTTAAGTCGACTTAAGCAGCTTGCTTAAGTCGACTTAAGGAAAAATAAAGTTGACTTAATGAAAATTAAGTTCACTTTATTAAACGTGCTTTTTACTCAACCTAAGGCTTAATTCCACTTTTTAAAGTCGAATTAAGCCAGTGTAGATGTGGGGTAGCCCTAAGTCGACTTAGGGCTACCCCAGGACTACACCAATGCCCTCCCTGCCGGTGGGGTACATGTGGGAGCCTGGCGTGCCCCCCAAAGGGCAGGGCAGAGCCTGTGTGATGCTGTCTGGATTTAGGGAAGCATTTATGATATTATTTTCTATTCATATATCCTAAATGCTCTATAATCCATAGGAACTATGTCATGTTTGATATCAATAGAAAGGTAGTAATTTGCTGCGAATGATTATATAGTTTATGTCTAGGAATTCTATTCGGATTAAAAGTTAGTTTAGATAGGAATTTGGTGTTCTATCTGTACTTTAACTTGTGTGATTTTATGGAAATGTCTGAGAGGGGTGGGTGTGTCAAACCATTGTCTCCTTAATGTTAAGGAATGTGCCAGGTGATATGGGCCCATTGTGTCCTTAATGGCTCATCAGTTTACTCCCTGGGCCCATTGTAGCTGGAAAGACATAAAATCACACAAGTTAAAGTACAGATAGAACACCAAATTCCTATCTAGACTAACTTCTAATCCAAATAGAATTCCTAGACATAAACTATATAATCTTTCCCAGCAAATTACTACCTTTCTATTGATATCAAACATGACATAGCTCCTATGGATTATAGAGCATTTAGGATATATGAATAGAAAATAATATCATAAATGCTTCCCTAAATCCAGACAGCATCACACCCTGCCCACATGCCCTGCCAGGGTCCCTGTCCCTCTTTGCCCCATTGCACACAAGGGGTGCCCCACCGCCACCGTGGACCTGCCCAAGGTCCCCCTAGCCCCACAAAATCGACCTAGAGATCCAGTGTGAACGCTCTAGGTCGACTTTGTAAGTTCTCCTTTAAGTCAACCTTAATTTTAAGTGTAGACACACTAAGTTGACTTAAAAGTGCAAGTGTAGACATAGTCAGGAAGAGGAATAAGCTATTCTGTTAGAACTCTCTTTTATACTGGTGCAAGTGCATCCAGGCAAGGAATTTGTATCTGTGTAACTAGAGAAGAAAAAAAAAAATCAACCACACCTCTAATGCTTTTCATCTTTATATCTCAAAAGCACTTCAAAAGGAGAGCACTAACATTAACCCCATTTTATAGATGGGGAAACTGAGACACTGGGAGGGGAATTGACATATCTAAGATAAGACAGAAGGTTAGTGGCAAAGCTAGGACCTGAAACCCCAGCTCTTGAATCCCAAGTCAATGCCCTATCCATTAGACTATGCTGCCCCATGAAATAATGCTATTCTACCAGTACAAAACCTATGTGAAGAACAGGCATTTTTCCCCCCCATTTTTCATAATGGAACTACCCAAGACAGTTTAATCAACAATAGCTGCAGTTCTGAATGTTTGAGTGTTCAATTTGACAAGTTTCCCAGTAAAGGCTTGTCTATACTGGGATACTGAGGGAAATTAATTCAGATTAACTAAAGGTGTGAATTTAAAGTGGATTAATTAAACTGCATTTAGACCTTGTGTGGATGTTCTTATTCAGAATTAAAATGGATTTAATTTGGTTTATTTCAGATCCCTTTTTTTAGTGAACAAGTTTTGAAAGAGAGAGCAATTAAAGACCAAAAGTAAACTCTGTATTTGTCTGTAAAAGCAAAAACCCCAAACAAGAGACTAAGAATTTATTCCATCATCCACTGGTCAGAGGTTGTGTTTCCACTGCAGTCTGAGGTGTTATCACAGCTCAGGTAGACATACCCCGGATAGTTTGAATCAGGCTAGTTTAACAATATGGACCTAGGCACAGGCTAGCAATGCAAGAATCCTGGTTCCAGGCACTTTGTACAACCCACTCAATCATGTCTTCACTGACAGAAACCAGCAGATCACTACTCTGTTGAGCTTTCTCCTTCTGGTCCGATAGATAGCCATCTTGGCCAGAGCCAGCAGAAGGTTGATGACAAGTCTTGTGACTTTGTGGAGCCATGAATGGGGAGTGCAAATATATGAAGGAGTGGGCAAAAATGCAGGTAGAACGTCTTGAGAGGTTCTGGGGGAGTCAGAAAGCGATTGCAGCCTGAAGCCATCCATATACATGTGTGCCAGGATCTCCCTCTCACTGCAGAAGGTGTACATGTCAGAGGACTCCAGCCAACCACATGCCTGTGTGCATAGCTTCATGAAGGAGCCCTGAAAGAAGTTTTAAGGAACTCTAAGATGATGCCATTACACATTTATGGTCCATATCTGCCCTCAGTTACATTTGATTAAATGGCATTATACACGAGTACTGGTGGATCGAAATTAGCCTGGGACTTTCAAAAGAGCCTAAAGGAATTGGGTGCCTAAATCCCACTGCAGTCCAATGACTGCTGAGAGCCTTATTCCCTTAGACTCCTTTGGAAATCTTGGCCTTAGCCTTTAGGATCTGGCTAGAGTAACAGACTCCATTTCTGAACTGGGTGCAGAGCACAATCTCCAGGGCTAAATTCTCCAGTCCAGATCCTGTAGCTCCAACTAGGAATAAGAACCAGTCAATCAGAGAAGTAGTTATCAGCACCTTCACGTTCCTTTCAAATTCTTGCAATAGTTTTCTCAGCCTCTTTTGATCCTACTATCCTGGAGCTGAAATCTGAACTGGCTGCCAGCAAAATTTCCTATTGATTTTTCAAAAGCTTTGGCTTACCCTTGCTCAAGGGTCTTCATAATATTGCTCTGGAATCCCTTTATAATTTGCTTTCTTATTATGCCCCCGGTCTCCCCCCCTCCTTTTTTTTTTTTTGTGGACACATCCTTCAGTTTTATTGGTCTGTCCTAAAAAACAAAACAAAACAAAACAAAAAAATCCTGGAAGTTTTCATAATTGGCAAGTTCAGTATTTGTGTTGAGCACCGTTTCCTGTTGCATGACAATTTGAATCTGTTCTTTCCACTAAATGACATGCTGTTTTCATTGGGCCCAGTCTGCAAAGTCACCTGGGATATTCTTGGTGTAAGGCCCTGGGAAGTATTTGTGTAATAATACTGTAGTAATCCATCAACCAAGTGAGGTTAACAACACTTAGAAAAGGAGATCAGTATAATTATCCCTATTTTAGAGATGGGAAACCGAGGCACAGAGTCTCACCCAGGGGGTCAGTGGCATACTTAGGAACAAAATGCAGATTTGCAGTTCAGGGGCCTTCCCAATGCACCCCACTGCTGCTGCATGATCTGCCCTGAACATACAAGGGTAATCTTGTGATACGCTAAAACAACCAAAGTCTATTCCCAGCTCTGCCATTGGCCTCTCGTGTGGCCTTGTTCAATCACTTCACCTCTCTATAAAGTAGGGGTAATCCAAAAAGTGTTATGAAGATCAATATTAATTATGCATCAACTTGGATCCCATGTTTGCTCCTAGATTTTTAAAAGAACAATTTTCTCTCCTTCCACTCTTCACAGATAGCACAACTTATTGCATCTTTCTCCCACTCTTATCTTGTGCCACCTTCTGTTTGGGCATCTGAGCTTTGAGAGTCTCAGCCTGCTCTACACATCTATCCATCATTTATGAGGACTTCTCCACCATGGCATCGAAGGCCACTCACCTGCTTCTTCATTATTATCTGTACTAGAGGAACTCTTAGGGTTCTTCACTAAGACAGATATGCCATTGCATGAGGCATTGGCTATGTCTACACTAGAAAAAGTTAAGTTGACTTTGTAAGTTTACTTCATAAGGTTGACTTTAAGTTGACTTAAAGCCGACCTTATTAAGTTGACTTAACAAAGCAGACTAAGTTGACTTAACTTTAAGTTGACTTAGCCCACTTTGTTAAGTTGACCTAACCACCCTTAAGTAGCCTTAATAAAGTCGTCTTAAGGGTTACTCCACGTCCACACCATCCTTAAGTCGACTTAAGGCTTAAGTTGACCTAATGGGTGGTTCTTATTACGTCAACATAAGCTTTCATTAAGTCAACTTAATGAAAGTCTGGTGTAGACAGGGAGTAATTTAGGTCGACTTAAGGGTCCCATTGTGCCTATATCGTACCTAGTTAGAAACAGTCCTCTGTCCCTCAGAGCTTGCAGTCTAAATACACTAGACAAACAATATGTGGAGGAGAAACAGTGAGGGGGAAGTGACTTGATGTAACTGGTGGCTTCTTGTCATCTACTTTGATTAGAAGATCTTTAAAAAGGGGACGTTGGCTGCAAATTCTCTAGTACACTGATAAAGCTTCTTCACTTGCCCATCTCCTTTCCCCATGGAAAATTATGATGAAAACAAAAACATTTTTGTTTTCATTAAGATTTTTAATGCAATTTTTCAGAAAAAAAAATCAATAAAACTGCATATTTGTAGCCAAAACCTGAAAGATTTCATTGACAAAACCAAATTTTCCACAGAAATTAGAAACTGCATGAGAAATTCCATTCCAACTTAACCCTTGTTTCTCTGTCAAAAAGCAATTTTAATGATCCTTTGTATGAATCAGAAATATTTATACACCACTGATATTGCTCCCATTGGTTTTGTGTCCCAGCACGGCCACAGTCCTGGCATGAATTCACTCTACTTTGCAGCTTGCTAGAAGTATAGTACACAATGACACAGGATACCTTCCAAACCCTACTTTACTTAAGGCCCCGTAGTCTTTATAGCCAGTGTTACACAAGGGACAAAGTGTGGCTGCCCTTCTCAGGAGAGGAGTACTCAAGGAATTCTTATACCAACCTGCATGACAGTGGTCTGTGAGGAACAGATTTGCTAGTGCTTCTGGCAGAGTTGGTACCCCTCCGTAGGGCCTGATCTACACTTGCCACAATTTTCAGTGGCAATTGAAGGGAGATACACAACATATAGTAACTTGAGTATCTCCCTTTGACTTTCTAACACCTACTTATCTCTGTGTCTCCACTGTGCTGAGTCGAAAGGAAATGCCCTCCCTTCAACTCAGCGCTAACCTTCTTCAGGGGTTGGATTTACTGAGTCAAATACTGGATCGATTGAGCAGGTCTTCACCGACTGCTCAATCGAATCGGAAAGATTGAACTGACTGTGGTGAATTTGGTGCTGCCCGTGTAGAGTTGGCCTAGATCATCTTTGGGGCTGATCCTAGAACTTCCACATTTGAAAACATGTAGTTTGACAGCCAGAGTTATCAGCTCTGCTGAACAAGAAATGCTTACAGATTCATAAAACTCTATGTAATCCAGCTGCTACAGGGAGACAAAATTCAGACCACCAACCATGGAGGACACCGCAAATGAGGAATATGTTGCATCTTTCCAAAACAGAGTAAGTGCTAACTGTCCCATGATTGTTCTACATCCCTGGAGTCTTTCTGCTTCTGTGCTGAACACAGACCTAATGCCTCCAGTTGGCAGTGCCTCTCATCACCTATTCAATGTGCCCTGGGCTCCAAACAGCCATCAGCTCAGAGGCGTCATTGTCATCGGGCTGGCAGGGCACCAGCCCCGGGTAGAAAATCCTGAGCCCGAATCTATTTTCCCCAGCAGGCACATGCGTACCCAGGTGGAACACTGCGTTCCACCCAGGGGCCCCAGCAAAGCCGCAGACTCCTGCTGCAGCCAGGCTGGGGAGATTCAAATCTCCCGCCCTGAGCAGGCTCAGACAGAGTGTGTTCAGGGTGGGAGCGGCCTGGCCCAGAAGCAGCTCTGCTGGCTGTCCCTGCAGCTCCGAGCCTCCGGCCAGGTAAGGGGGCTGGGAAGGGGCTGGAGGGAGGCCTGGAGAGGGGTGGAGGGGACAAGGAGACTGGCTGGGGCTGGGTAGTGGTGGAGGGGTCTATGCATGGCAGGAGTGGGGACTTCGTGGGGGGCTGGAGAGGGATGGAGGAGGTTGGGGGATGAGTGGGGGTTAGGGACAGAGGGGCCTGGGGAGGTGTGGAGGGGGTTTGGGGGCTGAAGGGGGGTGGAGTGAAGATGGGGGAAGCTGGGGAGTTAGGAGGGCTGGAGTGGGGGTTTGGGGGCAGGGGTGGGCTGGGGGCCACAGCCCTGGATCTTTTTGCTATCCAGCAATGCCCCTGCATCAGCTAACTCTAAATGTGGCCTCCTTTCCTCATGCTACACTGGAAGGCCTCATCTGCTTCAAGAGACATTTTTCTTCTGTGCCTGAGACTGTAAGAACATCTGTTTGTGGAAACATAGCAAATCTATAATCACCAGGGTAAGGGAATCATTTATCAAATTTTAGCTTCTTGAACCAGCTTGAGGAAAAACAAAAAAACATACCCTGCCTATTCATTTTGGCACCTTTGCTATGGATTCAAAAACAGCAATAAACAGGGGTTGCTGAACCAGACAATATCACTTCTACAGCCTTTGATGTCAAAGGAGCTTCTGAAACTAGGTCAGTTGGTGGCAAACTATTATGAGATAGGGGAGAAAGAAACCAGACAGTATTACGCTGAGGCCTCATGTTGAGTTGAAATTCAAAGTACAGTTAGTAGTGAGGGAGATTAAAATGATGGAACAAACTACTATCTCTTGAAGCCTTCAGACCAAGACTGGATGCCCCTCTGGAAGACACTTCAGTAAAATACAAGTTATCCCTGCTCAGCGTAAGGATAGGGATATTTCTTGGCTTTCTCATTATAAACAGTGATTGTTACTTCTCTCAGCCTCCTTATCTGTTGTTCCACTGGCTATGTCTACACTGGCAAGTTAGTTCCAATTAAGGAGGCTTAATTCGAACTAACTAAAGCCATGGCTACACAAGGCTTTAGTTAGTTCAAATAAAGGACTTCCTTAATTCGAACTAATAAGTTTGAATAGGGTATTCAAACTAAGGGGTTAATTCAAACTAAATAGTTCGAATTACCCAATGTGGCCATGTTAATTCGAACTAATTTCTTAGTTCGAACTAACCGGCCATTGAAATGAATGGGGATCTCTAATTCGAACTCAGCAAGTGCTTGCTTAGTTCAAACTAACATTCCAGTGTGGCCATGCTAGTTCGAATTAAGCTAATTCGAACTAACTAAAATTAGTTCGAATTAGTTAGTTCGAACTAACTAATTCGAACTAATTTTAGTAAGTGTAGAGATAGCCACTCAGTTTGAATCAATACAATCTGTGTGATTTGCTGAAGTAATCTGACCTGATCCTATGATTACACTTACTTCATTGCTTTTATTCCTCCTTACTATACTTTTTCCCCATTGTCAAGCATCTGATGAAGTGGGATCTCTCCCATGAAAGCTCAAGTGATAAATACATTTGTTAAAAGTGCCATAAGTGCCATAAGACTCCTTGTTTGTTTTGGGAGAAAATATGTGAAATGGGGAGTATTATTTTGTGACACAGGAGTCATTTCTGGAATGTGCTCTGGCCTGTATTCTATAGAAGCTCAGACCGGATATTCAGGGTGGTGCCTTCTGGAGTGAAAAACAAGATCTAAACTCTCTGTTTAGCCTGTTCCAAAAGTACAAGAAGATTACTGGTTCCAGACATAGTCTTTAAATGGCAATGTCCACTCCAAAGACCTATATGAAGTAAACTCATTAGATATTTCCACATGAATTTATGGTTCTGCAGCTATCAGCTCACTTTACTGCTCTGATACATTTCTCCACCTCAATGGGACTGTTGCCTTCGGATTGTGCTAGCCCTGACCATGAGGCCAAGATATACATCTTGGATCAGCAATGGAGAGTTCCAAGTTATTTCTCTTTTACAAAGAAAATCACCAACACTTCCTTGCCAGAAAGCATTAATAATGCATTCCAGCTGAGAAAAAATATGTTGTTATTTTTTATTGTATTTTATTTGACTGTGCAACATGTTCACAGCATCCTGTGTCATTCAAAACCCGCAGAAAACAAAAACAAAGGCAAACACAGAGCAGACAAGTCTACTCAGGGCTCAATCCTATTTCCATTGCAACCAAGGGTAAAACTCTCTGGGAATTCAATGGCCCCTAGAAATTGAAGGAGGAGACGTTAAATAAGTAAATCAATCAAAAGTAAAGGGATCATGGGCTAAATTCTGCTTGCATTTGAATCTGAAGTAAACCCTCTTGATTCAAGTAAGGATTACTCTGGTTATACTCACTGAGTTCAATGAGGTTACTCCAGAATCACACTGGTGAAAGAGAGTCCAATTTGGTTCAATATGGCAATCCCAGTTAAAGAGTTCTAGCCGCTATTGACAAGGAAGGACACTGTCTTCTGCTCCCTCTTTCATCTCCTTTACTCCTCCTAGGCAAGCATGCAAACAGCTCAAGCAGCTTCAGAGTGTGACATATGAAGATGCAGTGTATTTTTTTTCCCTCGAATTGCTCGGTTGCCTCTCTAGAGAGACAATGGAGCAAATAATCAAATAATCAATTTGTAAGCACCTACAAGATAATAAGGGGATAAATAACAGTCACCATGGATTAGTTTAGAACAAATCATGCTAAACCAACCTAATAAGCATCTTTGACAGTGTAAGAAGCCTTGTGGATGGGGAAGCAGAAGATGTGGTGTATCTTGACTTTAGGAAGGGTTTTGATAATGTCTCATGTGACCTTCTCATAAGCAAACTAGGGAAATGTATCCCAGATAAACTATGATAAGGTGGGTACACAACTAGTTGAAAACCATACTCAAGAAGTAGTTGCCAGAGGTTTACAGACAAGCTACATGAGTATATCAAGTGAGGTCCCACTGGAATCTTTCCTGGATCTGGTTCTGTTCAGTATCTTCATTAATGATTTGAGTAATGTAATGGAGAGTACACTTTTAAAGTTTATGGATGATACCAAGCTGGGAGGGGTCACAAGTGCTTAGGAGGGCAATATTAGAATTCAAAATTGTCTTGACAAACTGGTCTGAAAGAAATAGGATGAAATTCAAGAAGGACAAGTGCCAAGCAATACATTTAGGAAGTAACAATCAGTTGCACAAATAAAAATGGGAAATAACCACCTAGGAAGGAGTAGAAGGAAGGATCAAGGGGTCATAAACTACCTATGAGTCAACAATAGAATACCATTGCAAAAAAAGTAAACATCATTCTGGGCTGTATTAACAGAATTATTGTAAGCAAGAGACGAGATGTAATTCTTCCATGCTACTCAGAACTAATAAGTCCTCAGCTGGATATTGTGTCCAATTCAGGATATCACAGCTGGGGAAAGATGTAGAAAAATTGGGGAGGGTCTTAAGAGAGCAACAGAAATTATTAAAAGTCTAAAAAACATGACCACAAAGAAAGACCGAAAAAACTGTGTTTATTTTATGTGGAGAATGGAAGACTCAGGACATGAAGAATGTAAAATGTTGTTATACAGAGGAGCGTGATAAATTGTTCTCCTTATCCACTGAAGACAGGACAAGAAGTAATGGGCTTCAGTTACAGCAAAATTGATTTAGGTTAGAGTAGGAAACACTTCCTTACTGTAAGGGTGGTTAAGTAGTGAAACCAATTACTTGTGGACATTATGGAATCTGTGTCATTGGAGATTTTAATGACCATGTTAGACAGGGATGGTCTAAATGCTTAGTCCTGCCTCAGTACAGGAAGTGGACTAGATTACCTACTGAGGTCTCTTCCAGTCCTAAATGTCTATGGCTATGTCTACACTTGTTAATTTAAGTCGACTTTGTTAAGTCAATTTAGCATGTCTACACTCAAAAATTAAGTCAACTTAAAGGGGACCCTGCCAAATCGACTTAGAGTGTCCACACTGGACACCTAAGTCAACTTGTAGGGGCTAGGTGGACCTGGGACTGGTCCACGGTGGCGGGGGGGGCACCTCTTGCCAACTGCCAGGAAGCTCAGCATTTGCCCTATTGTATCTGGGTACAATGGGGGCTGAGCAGGACAGGGACACTGGCAGGGCATAGGAGAAGGGTGGGCAGGGCTCTGTCCTACCCTGTGGGGTGGGGGGGCATGCCAGGCTCTGCCTGTGCCAGCCACCCTGGCAGGGAGGGCAGTGGGGGAGCCCTAGAGCCCTTTAAGTCAACTTAGCCAGTAAAGTCGACTTTAAAGTAGGTTTTATAAAGTCGACTTTAATTTTCCTTAAATTGACTTAAGCTGCTGCCCGGTGCCAGCAAGTCCACTGGTTTCAGATTTGCACTGAAAAGGCAAACCCCCAGAATATTTTGGTAACTGAAAATCAAATTTAAGTTGACCTAAATTGCTAGTGTAGACACCCTATGTGTCTATCTATGCATACAGCCTTATCTGAACCTATATGATCTGAAAGTTTCATGAAATCAAGATCTCTCCAAGACTTCAGATGAACCAGACCAGGTATTCTCTTGTAGGATTTCAACATTCCTGCTTCTCATTGAGCCAAAATCAGGATCAAGTGAACAGGGCCGTCCCTGGGGGGAGGGGCGAACGGGGCGATCGCCCCGGGCCCTGCAGTCACATGGGCCCCGTGCTGTCCCGCTCCCAGCAATATTTAGGTCATTTCAAAACTAGAGGAGAGGATGCAGCAGGCAGACTAGACAGCTTCTGAACAGGTCTTTTTCATTTTCAGTTTCTCTGAGTTCTAGCAGGGGTCGGCAACCTGCCACTGTCAGATCAATCTTCCCAGTTGACTGATCGGGTCTGTGATGACCCGCCCAGCCAATCAGGAGGTCGATCACTAAAGACCACCCTGGCAACTGGAATAGTGCTGCATTGAAGGGAGGGCATTTCCCATCAACTCAGATCACTGAAAACACCATAGTAAGTAGGCAGTTGAAAGGAGATATGCAAAGTTATTTTGAGTAATTTGTGTAACTCCTTTTGACTGCCACCGAAATCCCACCATGGTGTAGACCTGTCCCAAGCTGTGGGACTGACTGCTACCTCCAGGAACCATCCCTAGAAGTGCCAGTCATTACTTTTGCAGTAAACTCAAGCTAAAAGACTTTTTCAGATTCCCAAGTTAAAAAAGAATTCCATACAACACTCTTTATGCTGGTGAAAATTACATGGAAATTTAACACCTACAATGTATTTGTCTGGAGGGAGTTAGTGTTAACTACCAAAAATATATGGACTTTCCTCGTTATGGTTATATTGACCAGGGATTTAAATTAATATTTCTTCTTCTTCACAAATCTAATTTTGCTACCAGCAAAACTTTTCACCAGAACTAATTACTTGGTCCTGTTTATCTCAGGTTGTGCATACTGTGTCTTTAAATCTGTAGCAGGAGGTCAGGCATGAGATGGCCTGGAGGAGTTTCTAGGTTAGAAGTTCTACAGCAAAGTATCAAAAAGCCAGAAAGCTGTAGGGAAAATGCTGCTCGCCTTGGTCTAATAAAGAACCTTGTTCAGTATTAGATGAAGGGAATAGTTCTGTGATGCTTTACTGTTGTCACTTGACAAACTACAAAAGCTATTCATCCAGATACCCATGTGCATTTGCCATCTCCATCCATGCCGCCCACTACTTCAGCTGATAACTTTTGAACTCTGTCAAGGTTGATAACAATATGAAATGTATTAATATAATCTCTCCTATAGCACATTTTATCCGAAAGAATCCAAAAGCACTTTGGAAGAGACTTCACCTGTCATTGAGCTATAAGACTCTCAGTCTGTCCAGCCTCAGATGTGGTCTCCAAAGGAAGACATAAACCCACATGAGGAACACACAGAAGTTACTCCTCCACGGATGTCATAGCTGCAGTGTTGGCTGCATAGTTGTCCCTCTCTGATCTCTTTCAGCACATCCTGTGCTGAAGTGTTTACCCTAAAGAGGCATTGAAAGGTGAACCTGGGCCTGAGAAGCCAGTTAACATGACTGCAGGGTGGGCCAAGCCCAGTACAGGATGAGGTGCTTGGTGGATTCTATAAAGAAGGGAAATTCAGAGTAAAAGGGGATTGCAACTCTGCAACTCTAGTGGGTTCTCTGTGTCAGATAGTCCCTTCCTCAGACAGCTCCCCGAACAAATAATCTGCTTCTTCAGAGAGTATCTTCCTTTTTAACCCTGCCTTTGTTACTTTTTAATCTCTTTCTCATGGTCTCTTAATAACTCCCAAGGGGTTTGCTGAGGAGTGGCTTGTCTTGAGTCACTCTTCCTGCTTTCCTGCTTGTTTTTCCTAACCATTTCCTCCTGCTAACTAAATCAGCATATTCATAGAGTAAACATCCCAATAACCAGGTCAAGAAACAGTGTTCAGAAATTATTACAGAGCCGCACCATATCCATCACACAACTTACAATGCAGTGAATTTCCTTCCCTGACTTACAATGCAGTGAATTTCCTTCCCTGATCTTAAATGTCTCTTCCTACAACCTCTAGTCTGTGAATGTTTTTGAGGCAAATTATGTTGTACAATAAAAATCAGAGCATGCCACATTTTTGTGAAATGTAGGCAACTGTGGGAGTCAAATGAGCGACCTCCCTTGAAATGAAGGACATTTGAGAGGTATTTGAAAATGCAGTCACCTCTTGGGTGGAACATAATGACTGTGTATAGAGCACTGTGTACATTGCAGTTTAAGATGGGAGTTCATCTGTGCATGTTAAAACTTCAGGGGAAATGTTTGTTATGTGTTACAAAACTTGAAATTTGGCCAGTATACCAGGGGTAAACCACCGCTCTTGGAAGGTGGGGGGGAAAGGTGGCATGCTAGGATTTCAATGGTCACAAGATGTCAAGATATTGGTTTCATCTCTCATGCTACGATGACATTCTAGAAACTGGGGACAACCTACTACCAAGCTGGAATACTGGACCCACTATCTTTCCAGAAGGGGAATCATGATCTTCTTGTCACCCATATTACTCCCTTCAGCATAGCTTCCTCAAATGCCATCTTGGGTTATTGGTCCTGTCCTGACTCCTGCCACAATCAGCTGAATCATCGACATCACTGCCACACAGGGACAGGCCAGTGCTCACTGTAGGGGATAATATGTCATCTTCAGTTCCCGTTGTTTTTGTAGGCAGCTTCAGGGGTGCTTCAAGTTAACACAGTGTTAGAGTCTATTCACCTCTCCGTGCTTGTGTAACTCCCCCTAAATTACAATAACAACGATACAAAACATTTGTAAAGCATCCTTCACCAAATGGTCCCAGTGTGATTTCCTACTGAAGCTCAATTAAACTAGCAGCAAACATGAGACTTTTCCATTCAGGTTTAAGGGCAAAAGCAGATAGGACAGCTGTTCTCAATATCAACAGGTATCAGATTGAGTTTAATTCCAGCCCAGCACTGTGGGAGGCTGTATGGAGTGGGCAGAAGGGTGGAATATGTTGTTGAATAAAGTTGTGCAACAAAAATGGGTTTGGGGGTTTGTCCAGCAGCTTTCACCAACCTGGAGTAGCACAGTTAGAAATGGGAGGGGACAAGGAGGGGGAGAGATGAAAGATATGTCTGCACTGCAAAAAAAGTGTGTGTTCCTAACTCAGGTTAAAATCCCAGGAAAAACAGCAAATGAGCTTTCATGTTGGGTTAACAGCTGAGTTCAAATCCAGGCTGCTCTATAGACTGTAACTCGAACTGCTAACGCAAACTGAAAGCCCTGTTGATATGTCTTCACTGCTATTTTATCCCACATTAGCTAAGCAAAGTTAAGAATGCACTTTTTTTTTTTTTGCAGTGTAAACATACCCCATGGGAAACAAAGAAAGAGGAGTGAAGGAATGAAGGAGAGATAGAAAGGAGAGAGAGAGAAAAAAAGAACATTCAAGGCGATTTCTGGTCTCAGTGGCGAGGACAGCCTCCCAGATTGTTTGTACAGTCCCTAGCACAATGCCTGATACAGAGCAGGAAACACAACATCATAAGGAGTCTTCAATCCTGCCCTGCCTTGCAAAAGAGGGAGTGGCTTTGTAGAAGGAAGTCAGTGCATTCACCCTGCAGAGCAGAATCCTTTTTGGATGATAAGGCTCTTATAGGGCAATAGGTAGGAATTGGGCAGGGAACCAGATGGTCAGAAGTCATGGACAAAGGTTTTTAATTAAAGATGGCCTCAGGCTGCAAACTGCAGCCCTGGATTCCAAGCACCTGGAGTCCTCATTTAACCCATTATGGACATAGACATTTGGTAACAAGGGTCTTGAACTGAGATGGGATGTGGACATCATCAAAAAGGGAAGGAGCAGTGTTAGAATCTGGGAGTTGGTTCAAACTCATTAGAAGGGAGGGACTGGCTGGTGGCCATCAATGTTCCTTTCAAATCTGTGAGCCTCTGGTATACCCAGAACAGACCCCCGAAGCCTGTCCTCTATATTCTCTGGGCTTCATGCTGCATTAGCTTGTTCATGGGTAGCCCTCTAAACAAAGATTAATGGCCATGCCCTCACCCCTCTGGAGAAGCCCACATCAACAGGCTTTGCCAGGGGATCCAGTGCAGATGGACTAAACTCCTCCTTCCTAACCCACTCTTACTATGCAGGGCCACTGCACAGAAACCCACTGCTGCTACAGCCTAGTATCCATGATATACCACATGTTCTTCTCCCACCTCTTTGGTGGGGTTCTGACTATTGAAGCCCCAAATTTGGGGACTCTCTAGTCCTGTATCTACCTGTCCACACCCCTTTGTGAGGCAGGGCAGCTCTGTTATCCCCATTGTACAGGTGGGGAGCCATGCCATAGTAAGGTTAAGGGACTTGCCCAAGGTCACTCAGAACATCTGTGGCAGAGCAGGGACTTGAACCCAGGTCTTAGGCTACAGCCTTTACCCATAGACCCTCCTGCCATGGCTCAGCCTTAATTGTGGCAGCTGCCATCTCCAAAAGCATTTTCAAAAACCAATGAGAGGCTTTCTGCAGCCACTCCAGCCACAACAGGCAGCCACAGCCCTTCTGTTCCGGAGCCTGAGCTGCTGAGGGCGTGAATGGACATTAGAGTGCTGCCACTCTGTCCTCCCTTTGCCGCATGAACACGCTCATAGTCACAGGGGCGATGAAGGGAGCAGGACAGTGGGTGCACGTGTGCCACTGATTTATTTGGCTGTGGCTCTGGAAGGCGTTATCAAGCTTTTCCCTTCAAATGGCTCCTCAACAGTGACAGCCTTTTTTTAAACTTCAAAACGGAGGCCCCAGAGGAGCCGTGTGGGTTTTATTGTTATTATTTCTTTCCCATTCTTTTACTTGTCAAAATTCCACTGTTCTCTGTGCAGCTTCCCTCAGTACAGTAGCTGGTCAAAGATATTTATCAATGAAAGCAGAAAAGTCCATTTAAAGGCAGGCATGAGAGAGAGGCAGGATATGAGTCGATTTTTACATGGAGATCTGGGACCACCTGGCGGTGCCTAGCTAGACTGCATGCTTTTCCCCACCAAGCCAAATGCGTCTGAAAAATGACTGCAGAGTCCTGTGGCACTTTTAAAGACTAACAGATTTATTTATCGCATGAGCTTTCGTGGGAGAAAATCCCACTTCGTCAGATTTTCTCCCACGAAAGCTCATGCGATAAATAAATCTGTTAGTCTTTAAAAGTGCCACAGGACTCTGTTGTCTTTCTACAATAGACTAACACGGCTACCCCTTTGGAATTTGAAAAATGACTGTCCATGAGCCCTTACAATTCTTTTGCCCACTGCTTTCCCTAGTAGTTAAAGTCAAGTCTGCTGCATATAGTATCACCCACCACCCATGTTTGTAAACATTTTACTGGTATGGGAAGGAGATCTGTCTGTTATTTTCACCGCAACTGGCATTCTTCACTTTGCTTAAACTGCAATGTACTTTATTCCCCACCTCGCCCATTTGCCTTGGGGCTACTATCAATTGAAACTTCATTTAAGTGCAGGCTATGATGCTCTGTTTCGTGAGCAGATCTCCGAAGGAATAAACTGCAGTGGATTCAGGCAGCCATCTTAACATGAAATCTTCATGAAACCCTCTGAGTTTTACATTAGCTCCAGTTTTTTAATCATCTAGCTGTCCGACCAACTATTTTCTCATACCCCTGTAAACTTTTTTATCTTGCCTCCAGTACATACCTATTGCCAGATCTTGAACTGCAATAAATCAATGGAGCTACAATAAAAGCAATGGAGTAGGCCAGAGTTACATCAGCTGAGGATCTGGCCTATATATATATTCCAAAGCAATTACCCAGGAACACAGAAAAATAAAGCAAACTCTCTTCTGATGATAAGCAAATGACCAGAGTAACTGGGATGTCACTGTGCCTGAGAGGAAATGCTCCCAGAGTGCAAACCAAAAGAGGAAATTAAATCCTGTTTTTTCTCAGGCCCACAGTCTCACAGCTAGAATGATGGGGCTTCAAAGATTGTGGCTTGAATCTGAGCTCTGCACATCAAGGATTTTGCAAGCAGGCTCCGATGCGAATAAAAAGTTATGCAGTGTTTCAGGCTGCTGGGATCCGGAGGCTTAGGGCTGAGAGCTGAATTGCTTTTATGAACAGAAGAGCTAGTTAGTGGGGTATGTTGGCTGCTTATTCACAAGCAGTGAAGTAAATCAAAGGAAATGGGGTGTCCTAGTCAAGCTCATTGTGCGTGTTTTTGTTGGCACTAATGACAAACAGAATTGTTGGAAGAATAAGTTATTTCTTAACAGAGCCAATTAAGAGAAAAGGGTCAGATAGAGAAGATAAAGGAATATAACAGAGTGAAGGCAGTGCAGGTTACCAGGGAGTGAAAGCTCACAAGCACTTAGAATTCAAATGCAAAATGCTTCATTGATATGGCAAGCGCTGACAATGTGCAAAAGAGACCTAAGACTGGTGAACGAGCAGTGAGGATCAGTTACCCCATTTTACAAAAGTGGGACAACTGAGGCACAGAAAGGTGAAGCCTTACGGTTTTTAGAGTGTTGTGGAGTGCCTGGGTGTTGTGGAGTGCCTCAGATTTTGCACACACAGACTTGAGCTAAGGAGAGCCACACTGCAGAAAGTGCTGAGGGTCCAGCTCTGAAAATCAGACTCCTTGAAGTTGTCTCCAGCTGAGTACCCCCCCCAAACCTCAGCAGTTCCTCCTGAAAATGTGGAAGTGACTTGCTTTAAGCCATGCCATTAGTCAGTGTCTTTGTAATGCTGGGCCCCTAGATGGGTTGAAGGGGAGGAGGTGGGGGCTGAATCCAGGACCTGGGATTCTACTACTTGAGCTAACAGGTTTCTATCTCTTGGCTAATATGTCCAGCTCATTAGCCTCTCTGAGTATACCCTGATCATATGTAGCCGGTAAGCGCTCTGGGGCAGGGAAGATCTTTTCATTATGTTTGTATGGTGCCTGGCACAGGGAGGTTCCGGTTTATGGTTGGGACTTCTGGGTGATTCTGCACTGGAACAAATCTGGAACAAATACTAGTCCCACAGACTCCCAGTCAGGATTTGGGGTTCTTCTGGTGTCTCAGTAGATAACACTAAGATCTGCCCCACAGCCTGTGAGCACTCTGTCTCAGCCCTTCACCTGGCAGGCCTATGCAGTTACACAGCAGAATTCTGAAGTATCAAGCTTAGAATTTCTTTGCTGAATAGTTTCCAACATGAAGCTTCGCTAAAATGGCAAATGGATAGTATTTGTAACACAACTGAAGTGCTTTATAATTTGCCAAGATGAGATAGAGACCCTGACTAGACACTTTATGCTGGAAAGCGGTCATATCTCCCTACTCAGGAATTCTTCCATCATAGGTGGTGTTCCTAGGGCAGTATGGGACTGCTGTAATAACACTAAAACCACCATTACAATCCCATGCAGCTCCTGGGATAAAGGCATGCCAGGGGAGCAGAAGAGTTCATGTTGCGGAAGGAAAGGAGTCGGCCCTAAATTCAGAGCCTCAACTCATGTCTCCTGTCTTCCAGTACTATTCCCTGTCCTCTGGACCTGCATTTTAGAGCTGATGTGAAGAGCTGCTAGAGGAAACCATTCACAAATTACACAATGTACTTTGTTGGGCATATAAAATCCAGGAACTATGTGCCATGTTTCTAGCACCCTCTAGTGGCTACTTGTTTGTTAACTACCTATTTACCCATAACAGAGATACTAAGTTGATAGAGCTCTCTTGCACCCATAAGAACCATAGGGTTTGAAGGGACCACAGAGGTAATCTGATCTAATTTATTCCCAGAATGCAGGATTTATTGTGTCTCAACCATCCAAGACAGACGGCTGTCCAGTCTCCTTTTCAAAACCTCCTGGGGAGAAACTTATATAACCTCCCTAGGCAGTTTGTTCCATTCTCCTACTGTTCTTACAAAAGTTTTTCCTGGATTTAATTTAAATCTGTTATCCTGTAGTTTGAACGCCTTGATCTCTTGTCTTGATCTCTGTTGCAAGAGAGAACAATTTTTCTCCATCTTTTTTTAGGGCAGCTTTTCAAGTATTTGAAGACCACTATCATGTCCCCCTTTAATCTGTCTTTTCCAAACTAAACATGCCCAATTTCTTCAGCCTTTGCTCATATGGCTTCCCTTGCAGGAGTGAGCACCATCAAGATGCTCTCACATAGGCTGAGGCCAAGTTCCCTGCTAAATCTCTTCCCCCTGAAGGGCTGGATTAATTGGCCTGGGGTCCCCGGGCTGCTCCCCACTCTGGCACCCCCTCACCTGACTCCCCATCCCTCACCATAGGGGCCAGGCCCCCCCTCCACCATCACTGGGGGGGGGACCCTGGGGCCAGAGAGTGCTGCCAACCCAGCCCACTACAGCCAGTCTCCTCGGGGAGGGGTGGCTGGCATGCAGAGTGGTGGCCCCTGATGTAGTCCCCCAGGGCTCTGGGCCCTGGAAAACTGCGCTGGAGTGGAGGCAGTGCCAGCTGCCCATGCCCCCTCCCCAGGTGGAGCAAACAGGCACTGACCAATCCTGTCCCACCCACAAGGGTGGACCATCCAGCTGAGGGGCAGGGAGGGAGTACAAAGCGCTGCCTTTGGCTTCAGGGTCCTGCCCCTCCGGCACTGAGTATTCTCAGTGCTCCTTCCCATTGACACTGAGTGGAGCAGGGAGTGCCAGATTGTAGTGAGGGTTTTAGGGGCTGGGGCTTAGCCCCTGAAATAATTTGGCTGTGTCCTCCTGTACATATATTTTTCCTAAATTAACCATTAACCCCATCTACAATTACTACATTTAGACCTTGGGTATAGTGCCACACTATGAAAGCTGCTCCATTTGCACTGACAAGCTGAAAGAGGTTTCAGTTCTGGTGGAATCCAGGGCTTTATAAGTTCGCTGTCTCTCTTTCTGGTGAACGGAGAATGCAAAAAGAAAAGATGCCCATTTGCAGTTTCTCTTAATTGTTTTGTTTTGGCTGAGATGACTTATGGAAATTCAGCTCTAGAGCAGCGGGTGTGTGAGACTCCAATATAAATATTTCCACTGAATAATGAGACAAACCCATCATAATGTGTTGCTGAGATGCACAGACTGTAGTGTCTATATGGAAGCTTCTCTGGGATGTTCTATAAATATAAACACAGAGGCACATTGGACTATTTGCTGTCAGGCATTCTCTTTCACTTACTGAGCATCTGCTGAAGTATACACACATCTGGACTCATATTCCATATTCTTCATTATAAGCTGCACATAAAAGACCAAATCCTGATGTCTTTGTTACCTGTTATTTTTCTTATCGGTTTAGTATTAGAAGGCCCCAGCCATGATCAGGGCCCCTTTGTGCCAGGTGCTGTACATGCATGCTGGTGTTTCCACTGCAGCTTCGATGTGTTATTCCTAGCTCGAGTCGATGTATATGCACCAGCTCTGATTGACTAGCAAGCTAGAAAGTGTGCCCACAGCATTCGAGCTTGCTATCCTGATATCTCCAAGAAGTTCACACAGAATTGCATTTGGTTGGCTTGCCTGTTCCTCAGTAGCTGCACTGCTATTGTTAGCAGATGACTTGGATCAACAAGAGTGTGTGTACATCAACCTACAGGAGGAATTACACACCTCCATTGCAGTGTAGACATACCTTTATCGTCCCCGCACTGAAGAGCTTATGGCCTAAGTCAGGGGTCGGCAACCTTTGCCAACCCCTGTGCTGGCCCCTTCTCCTCAACCCTCAGCTGTTGCTGATGGCCCTCTCACAGAAAGAAGCCACCTGGAGTGGCTCCTCTCGGCAGTGTGCCTGAGGACCCCTATCCCCAGGCATGCCCCGGAAAGAGGCTGCCAGGAGCAGCTTCTCTCAGGGTCCCCAGGCACGCTGCAGAAAGAAGCTGCCTGGAGTGACTCCTTTTGGCAGCAGCATACCATAGACAGGAGCCGCTCTAGGCCACTTCCTGACATGGTATGCCTGGGGCATAGGCATGGCAGGGACCTCTGCACTGCAGCTGCCTCTGAAAGAAGCCACTTGGAGTGTCTTTTGGTGGCAGGAGTGGCAATTTGTGGTACCACAGAGGATGCCAAGTGCTGCTCTGAATGGGCTTGTGTGTCACTGTTGGCACGCGTGCCGGGGGTTGCCTACTCCTGGTCTAAATAGACAAGACAGGCAAAGCAGCTGCTTAAGTCGACTTAAGGAAAATTAAGTCAACTTTACTAAACCTAGTTTTAAGTCGACTTTTCTGGGTAAGTCGACTTTAGAAAGTCAGACTTTAGAAAGACTTTAGAAAGGGGTAGCCAGTGTGGACGCAGAGTAGCCCTAAGTCAACTTTAAGTCGATTTAGGGGGCTTCAGGGCTTCCCCATTGCCCTCCCTGCCAGGGTGGCTGACACTGCCACAGCCTGGCGTGCCCCCCCACAGGGCAGGACAGAGTCCTGCCCACCCTGCTTCTATGCCTTGCCAGGGTACCTGTCCCTCTCAGCCCCTATTGTACCACCTAGCCCCTACAAGTTGACCTAGGCATCCAGTGTGGATGCTCTAGGTCAATTTGGCAGGGTCCCCTCTAAGTCAACTTAATTTTTGAGTGGGGACATGCTAAGTCGACTTGATGTAACAAATGTAAACATAGCCATAGACACTTTTTTGCCCATTTATCAAAGAAATGGGTATGCCCAGCCTCACTCATTCACACCCTCTAAAGTTCACACAGCTTTAGATGAAACAAAAGCTAGTTTATTGATTAGAACATGATTTTAAGTGAGTATATAGCAAATCAATGTTTAATCATTTAATAAAGGAGTCAGGAGTTATCACAAGGAAATTAAAGATATAAAATGTATGCTAATCTAATAACACTATCCAGAATTACACTCTAACTTATTCTCCCCATTCTTACCCATAAGACTGGCTGCTGGCATTGTTCAGTCAGTCTTGGCCCTCCAGGCCATGTGGATAGGCCCAGTCTCTTGGAGCTGTTTTCAAGATGGTCTTTCTCTGGAGAAAAGCCTCTCACAGTTCAAAGGATCTGTATTTGCTTTCAATCCTCTCCTCTCCGACACCTCTTCCTGGGTTGAGGTGATTTTCTTTTTCCAGGAAGGCCAGGAGTCATCCCCCTCTCTGGCCAAGGTGCTAAAGGTATTTAGCTAGCTCATTGTCACTCTTATCTTCTCTGGGTACATGCTTGCATCTCTGACTCTTTACATGCTGCTGGCAGACAGTTCTGATTGCTCCCGTTCCCCCCCTCTCCCTCCGAGACATGTAAAATACCTGGAAACATGATTCACAAAATTCAAGACTGTCATGATGCTGGGCTCTGATACAAGCTCATTAGTTTGCAGTTTGCAACGTCTGGATCAGGGGTCTGCAACCTGTGGCTACGGAACTGCATGTGGCTCTTTGGCTGCTCCCTTGTGGCTTCTGGCTCCACCCCTTCCCCACCACCACCACTGGGGGACCTTGCGCATGGCCCATTCCAAGCTCTGAGCTCCCTGCGCCACTGGAGGGGGCCCATTCCTGGTTCTGGGCTCCCTCCCCCCTCACCAGAGGACACTGCAGCAGGGACCCTGGCCCAGCTCCCAACTCCCTCCATCCCTCACCAGGAGGCTACACCCATTGAGGCTCTCAAAACACTTGATCATTGAAGGAATTTTTAAAAATGGCTCATCTTATCTTATGGGTTGCTGACCCCTGATTTGGATACTATTCTGGGTTTCCACCTTGAAAACTCCTGAAGTTGGTATATGTTCTCTCAGGATTCCAGTCCATTGCCATTATATAATTATTTGCATTCATTTTTCATAAGATCTTGCACAGGCTAAAAAAAACCCAACAAAACATAAAAGCATCTTATATTTCCACAACTTCCAAAGGGGTAGCCGTGTTAGTCTAGTTCAGCAAAACAAACAAGGAGTCCTGTGGCACTTTTAAAGACTAACTAATTTATTTAACCCATAAGCTCATGAGTTATATTTCCATAGTTTAAGTAAAACTCAGTGGACATACTTCAGACTGCCTAGAGGTAAGAATGAAATCATCACCGAAAAGGTCAGAGGTTTTCCTATTTTAATGAGACTATCCAACCCTCAAATGAAGTTAGTAACTTCATGAGAACAGCTTTTTTGCCCAGGCCCCCCCCCCCCCCCCCAGTACTTCTGTCTTCTAATTAGGCTGAGTGTGAGTACAGCTTCTATTGTGCTATTTCTGTTCCTTGACATCCCAGGGGCACCTGATAGTGCAGAACATAACTGTCCACTAGAAGGATTTAGAGGATATGTAGTATGAGTAATAAGAGTTTAGATTTCTAATTAATGAATAACAGTGGGCACCAGTAGTGCTGTAAGAATATAAATTCTTTGCACACCACACCTTGTGAAGTGCTGGAACCATCTCTACATATGCTTTCAAATGAGAAAGAGTGATCCAGCAGGTAGGGCAGTAGCCTAGAACTTGAAAGACCCAGGTATAATTCCCTGCTGCGCCACAAACTTCCTACACGAAGTTGGGCAACTTAATTAACCTCGCTACGCCTCAGTTCCTGATCTCTAACATGGGGATGATAGCACAGCTCTGGCTAATAGGGCTGTTGTGAGGATAAATACATTAAAATTGTGAGGTGTTCAGATGCTGTTGGGATGGGGGCAGATAAGTAGCTACGACTGACAGAACTAAAGGTGCTCTTCTTTTCAGTCTGAAGTGACATTTAAGGTGCACTTTACCTGGGGAATCCTGTGTCTTGAGAATATGATTAGGTTAAGATCTGGTTTGGTTCAAGTATAGGACCAATGTTCAGATGATTCTTCTTTAGGGTTTACATATGTGTGGGTCGCTTTAATGTGAATGAGATGGAAAAGAGACATTCACTGTATTGCCTTTAAGGATATTCAAGGACAAGTAATGAAAGGTACTCTCATAATAGAGTGATGAGGTCACTGAACTAGATAGATAGATAGATAGATAGATAGATAGATAGATAGATAGATAG
>ML685764.1:38157738-38216621 GCA_007922175.1 Pelusios castaneus
TAGATAGATAGATAGATAGATAGATAGATAGATAGATAGATAGATAGATAGATAGATAGATAGGGGTACAATTTTCATGAGCCCCTAAGTGACTTAGAAGCCTAAATTCCATTGACATTCCATGAGATTTAGAAGGGGCAGTCAACAATTCTGCAGCCCCAGGCAAAAGTCAAGGACAGGGTCCTCTCATGCCACATGGGGGGGGGGCATCCTTGATTTTGGCCCACCACTTGCTGGGGCCCTGCCAGCCCCCCATTCCCTCCAAGGGGTCCTGGTCCCCCACTGGATCCCTGCCAGATTCCCTGACTCCCCCAGACCCCTACCACACCCATGACTGGGCACTCCAGCCCCCAAGGGCCTCTGCTGCTGAGCTCCCCAGCACCCAGGGGCCCCCACTGAACCCCCACCGCCAGGCTCCCTGGCCACCAAGAGTCCATTAAACCCCCCACCAACAGACCCCCCCAGACTTGCTGCTGGCCCCACTGTGGGTCGCTGCTAAGCTCCCCAGTCCCACACCTAACCTCTAGCACCGGACTCCTGCTGAATCCCAGCCCAGCTTCCTGGCCCCCAATGGCAACTGCCAGGCTCCTCAGACCTACTGCAGGCTCCCCAGCTGGTCTGCTGCGGGTTGCGGCCAGACTCCAGTGCCCCCACCAGCCTTCCATGATTCCTCGCCAGAGTGGTACAGGGCTCCTCCCCCTTGGGGGCTGTGGGCAGCTGCCCACGCTGCCCACCCACTAAGACCGCATATGAGATTTAGGTTCCTACAAAGAAAGACAGAGCAAGAGTAGAATGAAGATGAGCTTGGGGTGGACTTGAAAGTGTTCTTCTCTCGGCAACAGATTTCAGTCCAATAAAAGATATTATCTCGCCCACCTTGTTTCTTTAATATCGTGGGATCACCAGAGCTACAACACTGTGTAGGTAGAGCCTCATCTGGACCATGATGCTAAAGTAAGAGAAGCAATTCATTTGGAGCAACCTATTGTAGGAACCATAAAAAAGACTATTTGCTTTAATCTGAGCCAAGCAACATAGTGGAGGAAAGGGTGTCATTGTTAGTTGTTGGTTGTGTGTGTGTTCTCCAAGTGTGTATGCTGGACTAGCTCTGCACAGACCTCTGAGGCACCAAACCATGATCAGATTATCCAGTAAAAACAGATATCCATTTCAGCAATGAAGGCACCAGGCCAGATTTATTGTCAAACGAGCATAGCAACAAGTGTCTTATGTGTGCTACAATGTTACGGATGCGACTAGGGGGCTCCTCACCCAAGAGGGAGTCGCTCCGTGGCTCGATTACCTCGCAGCTTAAAGAAGGAACCCGTCTCCTGTATAAGGAAATTGATTAGAGTTTATTTAGCATCTGCAGATGGGTGACTCCAGTACCACACAGGGCAGGAGCACACCCACAGGCTTGTGTTTGCACATTTTATTGTTGATTAACCCCCTCAAAGACTGCCCAGGTACACCCCTTGATTATGACGTTGTCCAATTGACGATAGGGTGAATTCGTAGGTTTTCAGCTGCGCCTGGCCTGGCCTTTTCCCTTCTTGGTCTGGTCCTCATCATTTGTGTTTATCTTTACTTTTCCCTGCAGCAGGATGTCTGTTTCATTCTTTATGGTCCTGTCCTCACCATATATGTTTTCTTTACCTTATCACTAATAGATTTATGGTTTCCAGGGGTCTTTGTTTTCTTTCAAAGCGGGATGTTTGTGTCTCTTAAAGCTTCTCGGACCCCAGAGGAGTACAGGGTTATAAGTTTACCTTCCTACGGCCTAAGGCTTCAATACTTTTGCTCACTTATGCTAAGCTAAACTATTATCTACTCATGCTAACATAGAATGTCTAGGTATCTTAAAATGGCTAAGTATCACAATTTTATAACAACAAGTACACTTACTACATGTATGCCCGTGACAGTGGTATTGGTTCAAAAAATGGTGGGAGTTTCTGTTCCTCTTTCAGCTGGACTTGGCCATTACTTTAGCTCAGGCCTCATACCTGACCTATTAAACTAGGCCTCATATCTCAGGCTCTCACTTTCTACTACAGATGTCAAAGCCATGGGTTTTTCTCTCCTTTGGATGGCAGCTAGGTGGAATGAAGTGGAGAAGACAGTGGCATAGGCCTGTTGCTTAGCAACCTCCTGGTGTTCAACTACAGAAACCTATTAAAAGTGGGTGTTAACAGTGAAAAAGGAGGTGGAGCAAAGGGCAGAGGACAGTTCACCTAACACAGAGTGTGTCGGAGAAATGCTGTGCGGGAAAAATCTTCTTATGAGCCTGGATAAGAAAGAGACTTTCTTCTTTGAATACAACTTTGGAGGAATTCTTTGCAGCTAGTACAAAAGTAAACGTTCCTTCATCTGTAAAGCAGCATGCAAACCTTATAGATTGTATTTATAGCATGTACCCCTATAGCTTATGTTTGTACCCTCCAAAGCACCTGTGTCAGAAACTAATAGAGTAGTTTCAGTTTGATTCCCATCTGGTTTGAAATGGTCTGTTCCTTCTGAAGTTTCTCCAGGACCAGAAAGTTGGTGACCCAGTTCAGCTAAAACTAGAAATGAACCATTCTCCAAAACACAAATTAAACTCCAACTCAACTCCTTTTGCGGATCAAAAAGTTTGGATAACATTCCACCCATTATTATTTTTCATGCTCCTCTGTGCCTCCAGGAAGAGGCAGAGAGGTTTAATGGGTAAAACACAAGACTGGGAATGAAAAGATCTAAATTACAGTCTCATCTCTGTCAGTAGCTTGCTGTGTAGCTTTGGGTAATGAATGAAATTTTCGAAGTCATTTTGGGGAGTTCAGGGCCCAGCTCCCACTGGATGTCAGTGGCATTTTTGGGCATCTGTCTCCTTTGATAATACACTCATCAGCATCTCAGCTTGTGTACCCACCAAAAAGTCAGGCTGCTTTAGAAAATGTGGGTTTTAAGCCGAAGTCTGAGTGGCCTCCAATGGGTGAAGACCCAGATTAAGCACCCACAACTCTAACTGAAGCCAATAGGCGCCATAGGTGTCCACCAGTGGGCCTAGGATAGTTTAGTGGTTAAGGCAGTGGTCTAGGCTCTGGAAGAGCTGGGTTCAATTTACCTACTGCTCCATGAGCTTTTGCTGTGATCTTAAAAGACGTTCCTTAGGCCTGGTCTACAGGTGAGATTGATATCAGCCGCCTTGCACTGACCTGCTTGTGCAGGTGAAATTTTATTGAATTTGGTCTCACACTAACAAGTGTGCCCTGTTACCACAGCATAGTAACACTGCCTCTCTGAACAGCATTGTGTCATGGTCAAGGTACTAAGCACAATGCAGTACAAGTGTAAATGCTGTGCTGTCTATGTCAACCCTGAGAGTCCTCCAGCAGCTGTCCCACTCTGCCTGTTCCGGTCACAATTGTGATCTACACTGCCCAGGGCTCACAGAGACCACCTTCCCTCTGCCTCTCCCCTCCCCCCCACAAGTCTTTAAAATTCCACAAATGTTTGAAATGCCTTTTTTCCTGATTGTCTTGCTTGGTGAACACACCTAGCAGCTTTCTCTAGCAGTTTGAATAAACCCTATGTCTCGAATCAAAGCTCTGCTCAAATCATAGTCCCAGCTTGTTTTTTAACAAAACTGAGCAAAGTGACATGACAAAGTCATAAATTTTAGTGAACTTTCTAGCTAGAAATGAGCACTGGTTCCAGAAAACCTGAAACTTTCAGTATTTGGATCCTAGTTTGTGCAAATTCCAGAGGGGTAACCGTGTTAGTCTAGTTCAGCAAAACAAACAATGAATCCTGTGGCACTTTTAAAGACTAACAAATTAATTTACTGCATGAGCTTTCAAGGGAGAAAATCACACTTCATCAGACACTTTGAAGATGTGTGTGCTCCCCTAGGCAAAGACCACCACTAGCAATGAATTTCTGTTTATTCATATGCATGTGACTTTTATTACTGCATACAGATTACACAGATTAAGGCAGTGATTAGTAATACAATAAACACCCAATATATCCACAAGCACTCTAAATTACAATGCCACTTATCGCATGAATACAGATTCAGGGTTTTTCATCAATTATGGCTTTAAACACATAATATAGAGAATATAACAAAGCCCAATACACACAAACCAAAATAATGAAGAACACAAGCCAATATATGACACAATCACACAGGATCCTTTGTACTATTGTATAGGGATCTCATTCACACCCGTTGGGTCACAGGGTTCACCTGTGCACCCTTGCTTTAAGACCCTTGCAGGCCTTGGGCAGCTACACACAGGATTAGTCCCAGACCTGATCAATGGTTATCCCCCACTCACACTTTCCCCTCCCCAGCAGCAAAGTTATAGCAACACAAACGCCAAGCACAGAGGGCGCCCGTTTATACACCCACACAAGAAGAGGATCCAGTGGGTCATGAGGTTCACCTGTGCCTCCTTGCTTTCAAAGCCCTGGGGGCCTTGGGGCGGCTGTCCACAGGTTAAGTCTCAGACCTGGTCACCGGTTATAGTTTCCTCACACACAATCTCTGACACAACTTTGCTTTCATCCTCCTAATCAATTATGAACACACAACACACACGCAGAAATACTAACACAATTATACCCAAAGCAAATCCTATACCTACCCCAATTCCTACATCGACCCCAAACCCAAGATTGGTGCTGCTATTGTGCATTATCTAAAAGTCTCAGCATAAAGCTGGGAAAAACCTTAAACTTTTTTGTTACTTTGTTTGAGTCAGGCGCTACTCTGACCCTCTACTTTGGTTACCTTTCCTTTGTTGAAATTGGTGTTGGATTGCTAGTCTGACCTTCCCTCAGCTGGCCAAGCCTAGGCGTTTTATGTCCGGTCCTGTTGTCCACATTCCACGGAGAGCCGGTCGGGGAGTGCCCCCCACTCTGATCCTTATCCACACCGCACTTGCCCATCTCCATACAAGGCTGGCGGGTAGCTGAAAACTTGCAGTGTGGTGAGCCTCTGGTCTTTGCACCCCAACATTTGATTGGCTAAAGGATTATTCAAGAGTACTAGGCACTGCACATGTAAGTGGTTCTTTTCACCTGGCACACCTACTTTCTGTTGCATTTGAATGTCCATTGTGGGGCTAGCAGGTATGATTGGCAGGATGCATATATGAGTCATTCATTCTGGCACCTTGCGTAGTGCTGAGTTAAAGGCTAACCCTGTTAGAATAGACCATTTTCCTGCAACAGTGTGGTATGGTATGTCCTGGTTGTCTGGCTCATTTGAGGATATGTCTTCTTCCTCTTCAGCTGAAGCTGTACTCATTAGTGGGCCGGATGGCTGGGGGGGCAGGGGCTGGCTGAAGTGCATCCCACTTTTGCACAATACCCAAATGAGGTCAAGGTTACTTATTGTCAAAAACAACTATAGAGGAACTTTAACTACTCCTTTATTGAAACTGGGCTTCTTGGCTTCAGAATTTTTGGATCTTACTAGGAAAGTGAGGGTGTCAGGAAACTCCTTCACACAAAGGTTCTTTGTGGTCCTGATAGCTCTTGAGGCTGGAACTGGTCCCCATTCATATGCCCCTGATAGCAGACCATATGGCATGAAGGATACATTTGCCATCTGCTGTATTTTCAAGGAAGTCTAAATTGTTGGCAACATAAAATATAAACCAACCCTTGGCTAGGTCTGAGGGAATGTACAGCTCTCTCTCTTTTCCGTTCCACACAGTGGAGAACCTTGTTTGCAATTGAAGTCACTGGCAGAATATTTTGGTTCTTCTACCAACTACACAAATGCTGTACATAAGCTGTAGAGACATTTGTTATGGGTTTGGGGCAGAATTATTAAACCAACCAGCCACTTTTAGCTGACATATATGCCTCACACTTGTCCCATATGTATTGGAAACCTGCTTTTCATTCAAGCATTCGTATGTGAGGCTTTGTGATAAAATGGCAGCTTTGTGCTCCACTTAACTTATGTACATGCGGTGCTGAAATTACTGTAACCACTGATGAACCACTTAACAAGTAGAGGTCACAAAATATCTTTTTTCCCCCTGGTTTGGCATCATCAATGGATCCCTGAAACTTCTACTTCAGGACACAATACTTTTCTATAAAAAATTAGCAGCTTCCAACAGTCTTCATGTTACTGTTGACATCAACACTTTCACCTCCTTTTCATAGTGCTGCTTCTTTTGCCATTTTTAAGGATATGTTCTGTAATTCATTTCTGCAGAGAGCACTGCTGAAAAGTACATCTCTATCCCACAGTTCACCTTCAATAAGTGCCTTAAGAGCCTTTCTGCTAAGCATTTTTTCCTCTTCAATCCCATTTAAGGCACATTTCTTTGTATTTAGCCTCTGTATTGGCCATTGCCAAATCTTTCCCATCCATTAGTGCTTCCACAAGACAAATTGTGAACTCCAGCTGAGATGCACAGTGTAGAGTAGTAAAATCAGTATTTGTCTCTTTTGTTTTTACCGTTTGAAATGACACATTACATACATTCTTGGTGTGCCACGCAATGTTGCATGCATGTGAATCCTTTGCATCAATGCACCCACTTTATTTTGCACACAACGTTCTCGCTAAAAGTGACACACCTGTCTCACCTGTTGAAGCTGTGCTTAATGGATGCCTTTGGGTTCCTGCCTTACCACAGAAGAAGCAGCTGCTCTTCTTGAAAGGCATGCCATGAGACCTAGAATAAGGGGATTCTCACCCACAGCCGACCTGTTGTCCCAGCATCTTTAGTTTTTTCCCGATGCTCAGCATACTTCCTCTTCACCAAAGTCAATTTCTGGATGCACTTTTTAGAGCATGTAAGGTGCCACCAAGGATTGTGTTTAACAAGGCCCTCTGTGGTGGCATTCTCCATAGATTAGTTACTAGTTAGTATGTTCAGCTCCTCATTGACACTGAAAAATGATCAAGACCAAAGGAAAACAAGGATTTTCTCATAAATTATGTTGGCATGTTAATTATGTAAGAATTGCGTACTATTTGCAGATGGATTCCAGTAACTTCTGACTGGACAGTGACCAGTCCCTCATTACAACTCTTTTGTCATAATAAACACAGCTGATGATCAGCACCACTGAACCACTTCTTTTTTTGGCTGTGATGTCAAATCAATTTGATGCAACCCTTCCACGTATAGTAACATTAAAATAAAATCAGGTATATTGTTCTGGGTATTAGCTGATCACACAGCAGTGTCTGTTAATGGCCAAAACTTAACTTACCATGACAGCTGTATGTGCGACATGCCCTTGTTAAAATCCTTTTTTTTTAAATTCTACTTTAAAAAAACCCCAACATTTTCTTGACTATATAATTACATAATGTTTCTAGGCTGGTCATGTTTGGTGCTAGTGTGTTCACAGGAGAAAGGGTTTTCAACTGATACCCAGCTCAACCCATTTCCAGTGACATTGCATGATCAAAACTGCCAGCAAATGGGGGACACAAATATGGAGGTGGGCTGTAGATTGTTATTGTTCAGATAACACCCCCTTCCTTTACCTTTCTATCATCAGCTTCCCCACAGAATTAAACATGCTTCCAGATTATAATTATAGGTAGAGCAGTGGGGAAGAAAAGTGACCCATGAGTAAATACTTCCCCAGTTGCTGTCAAGGAAAACAATTGCATTTAGTAAACAATGAATATTTAAGCAGCATTGGATACCTACAACACAATACATTCCTTTACAAGCCTGCAGAAAGGGTGCTGGGTCTTTTTGTTTATGTTTGTTTATTTATAAATCAAGAAACCTAAGTGGAGATTCAGTATGTCTACACTTACTAAAGTTAGTTTGAATTAGTTAATTTGAACTAACTAATTCAAACTAATTTTAGTTAGTTCAAATTAACTTAATTCAAATTAGCAAAATTTAGTTGAACTAAGCAAGTGCCATGCATGGCACTTGCTTAGTTCGAATTAGCGAATTGCATTGATTTCAGTGGGCCGGTTAGTTCGAACTAAGCAATTAGTTTGAACTAACATGGCCACATTGGTTAATTCGAACTAACTAGTTCGAATTAACCCTTAGTTCGAATAGCCTATTCAAATTTATTATTTCGAATTAAGGAAGCCCTTAATTTGAACTAATGAAAGCCTAGTGTAGCCATGGCTGAAGTTAGTTCGAATTAAGCTTCCTTAATTCGAACTAACTTGCCAGTGTAGACATAGCCTAAGATGTTTAAGTGGGAGCTGACCTCCTTGGAAAATCTGGCCCAAGTGAATTCACTCCACAGGGAAGTATTTTAAAACATAAGGACATTCTTTAGCTTTTGAAACGCACCAAATGATCTGTATTTTCAAGTTTCCCAGCAGAGCTGATCATAAATCAGCTGCCAAACTTTTGTGACAATTCTGAAGACAATTCCATTTCATACAGTTTTGAAAAAGAAGTGGTTTGGAGGATGCGCCCCCACCCCCATTTTTAAAATATCAGTAATAATAATGAAATTAGGTGATTTAAAATGAATCCAAATTCTAAAGTTACTGAGGTTGACCATGGGATGGAGATACTTGAAGCGGGTTTGATATTCTTAAGACCCTTCAAACTTTTCAAAAATGTTACAAGACTTCACAAAGCATGAGGAGGAGACCAGACACTATGGCCTAACAGATAAAATGGACTACTAACTTTCACCAGAAAGTTAGAGCAGTTTTTGCTGTTTACATTTCTGTTTATCACTAACTTACAGTGTTGCTGAGGGTTATGTATGTGCATCTGGAGAGAAAAATGTCTTTGGCCTCTCCAGCTAACCTCCCGTGATGGATTTTTTTTTTTTTAAACCCTCCTCTCTTGCTTTAAGAAGTCAAAGGTTACATCAATAATTTCCTGTGTACTACCACATGGAGATCTGCAGGAAGATTGCAAATCTCTTCTGAGAACTGTATATCTATTCTCTCCCTTGGAAATCAATGGGATGTGGTTGGAAGGCAAGAAGCTAAAATCACTGCTAAATGTAATAGCTTCTAATAGCTTCTAAATCAAATATATGCACCACCAGGTCTTCCGTCATCAGTAGGGGGCATCTACACTTACAAGTTAGGTCAATTTAAGGAGGCTTAAGTCGACCTAAACAAAGCCGCGTCTACACTGGGCTTTTATTAAGTCGACTTAAGCATTTCCTTAAGTTGACTTAAGGAAAGCTTAAGTCGACTTAATAACACCTCTTTTTAGGTTGACTTAGGGCTTAAGCCCTAGATCAACCTAGGTGGCCTCCTGGCCCGGGGATGGGATGGGGAGAAGGGAGCTGGCGGTGTTGCTGGCTTCCCGCCCAGCCAAGGAGCCCAGGCGGCAGGGAAACTCCTGCCACCCCAGGGCTCCAGCCAGCAAGGATGCCAACTTCCACGTGGCATGGGAGCCCCAGGCCGGGGGATCCTTTGGATCCGCAGCTCTCTGTCACCCTAGCCAGTCAACTCAAGCGTCTAGTGTAGATGCTCTAAGTCGACTTAACAAGGCCGACTATAAGTCGACCTAAATATCTAGTGTAGACATGCTAAGTCGACTTAACAAGGTTGACTTAATTTAACAAGTGTAGACATAGCCTAGGAAATGAGTGTCATTCTGAGTCCTTTCCACTTGGAGCACCACTTTAGTACTGGGAGATATTTGAAACATCTACCCCTTTATAGGTGCGTCTACACTGGCAAGTTAGGTCAACTTAAGGATGACTAAGTCGACCTAAACAAAGCCATGTCCACACTGGGCTTTTCTTAGGTCGACTTAAGCGTTTCCTTAAGTCGACTTAAGGAAAGCTTAAGTCAACTTAATAACACCTCCTTTTAGGTCGACTTAAGACTTAAGTCGACTCCTTAGGTTAACTTAAGGCCAGTGTAGATGGGGATTAACGCTGTCGACTTTATTAAGTTGACTTAAAGCAATATAACTATCTCTGCTGTTAAGTCGACTTAACAAAGTCGACTTAAAGTGTAGTCAATTTGTTCGGTCGACTTAACAAGTTCGATTTAAGTTGACTTAAAGTCGACCTTGTTAAGTCGACTTAACTTTAGAAGCATAGACATATCTTATGGCTGCTATGACCCCCCAACACTATAATATGTGAGGCCTTCATGACCCCTCACAACTGGGAGGTGATAAGGAGCCATTACTAGTTCCATTTTAGAGACTAAACTGAGGTACAGCAAAATAGAGGGGCTGATGCTGGTCCCTACTTCAATCCCTGTACTCTATTTTGTGGAATATAGAAGCCATAAGGAAGTCATAGGTGGCCAAAGGCCATTACAGAGGCAGCAATGGGCAGATAAGTGGCCCTACACAGCCCCACACTCACAAGTCTTAGCATAAGGGCCAGGCCTGTAATACTCCATGCTGTGGGGTTCTGTAGTGTCGCACAGTACCAGAGCAGCCATAAGGAAGCTGCCATGAGCTACATTCCTGAGGCTATTCTAACTTGTTCTGGGACTACTTTGATCACGAGAGGAGTCCAGACGTCACTGAGAAAGACACCTCTGCTCCCCCATCTCCCCTGGGATGTTTCTCTTGATGTGTGCCTAAGACACAAAGTATAAAATCTGCCCCTCAGTGACTTGTTCCAGGTCACAAAACCAGGGTGTGAGCCTAGATCTCCTCAGTCCTGATCCAGAGCCTTAACCACAAGACCATTCTTCTGAAAGTTTGGTTCAGACAACAATTATCATAAGAACTTTTTGCGTTGATCTGCGGAACATTAACCTGGCAAATGTTCTTGAGAGTCACATGATATCAGGCTTTCTGTTGTGAGTTCTAATCTCTCCCCCAAGAGAGAATAAAAATACTTGGAGAAAGCCTTTTTTGGTGGTCTTTTTTGTGGTATTTCAGTACCCTACCCCCAGTGATGTCTGGGCTGCTTGTTTCTTCATGTATCTGCAATTAGCCAGGCATTAAACTAAGGGTATGGTTTTTCTTCATGTAAATATATAATAAAATGAGTCATGATCCCTAATTGGCTGCGTTAGCTACTGACTCATGCTCTGTTATACTTTATAAACTGTCTGTGCCATACAGATTTTGCCAAGTATTTATATCTTTTCTTCTAGCTCTTGTTTTGGGTTTAGAAAGTCAGAGGAAGTGGATAAAAATGAAATGGTATTAATGCTCATAGGTAATATTACTGGGTCTGAAGAAGTTCACTAAAGGATCTGAAGTGACATTTGGGATGAGGATGCTTTCTGCAGGCTGAGAGTGGGGCGGGGGAATAGAACAGGGTTAACAGAATATCCTTATTAACTCAGCCATTTTCCCCATCTGTTGACGTTATACCAGCAGTCTGATGAGGCTGCATGGCTGAATGCTCTCACCCATCAGAATGCTGTCAGGAGACAGACCTGAGTCACTGGAGCCTAATGATGTCTGAAAGAATCTATCCTCCTCATATGGCAAGTATCCTCCTAAGCGTGTGCAAGGTCAAATCTGTTCCAGCTTAGTTGCAGATGGCACAGCACACTTTTTCTGACCCGACCTTGATTCATTTGTGGAGCAAAGGCAATCCCAGAATGCAATGAATCTGGAAAGCATTTGGTACTGCCTATCACAGGAATTACTAGGTGTAGATAAGCCAAATCAAGGTACCATAGACAGTAACGGGGGACAGACAAGTTAGGCAGGCAACAGGCTATATGCTGCCCCTATTGTCACAAGCAAGAATAGCCACAGGCTCATTTCTAAGTGTAATCGTGGTTCTATCTGGAAGCAGAAACTATAATCACTAGTCTATATTTCTAATCTATATATATAGATTAAACCAATTAATTTAACAAAATACAGTTATTTCCCTGCCCTCCAGGGAAGTACTGTTATAAATATGAAAAGCAATAGGAGATTAATACCAGGTTTTGACATTTCTGTGAAACATTTCTTTGGATACAATATACTGGGATGGTATTGCTGCACTTTCAGTTCTGGGCCTGATCCTATAGTGGTCTAAATCACTGGATTAACTTCACCATGTTGATTGATGCCCACTGAGAATCTGGTCCACAGTCTTCTGTACAGCACACAACAATGGATAGAGAGGTGAATCTTGAGTGGACCTGGTGCAATGAGAACTTCAAACCAAAAAAAAAAAAAAGTCATTTTAGACATTCTGGGTCATAACTGGAAACTTATGCACAACAGGTAGGAAAAGGATTAACCTTCATCAGGCTGATAAAAAGATTCCAAGAGCAGTTGTACCTTTTTTTGTCAGACGTTACTCTACAGTGTAGAAGACTTCATGTGCAGCTGCTGGCGGGGAAAGTTGCATGTGCAGCTACTGATGGAAAAATAATGATGCAACAAAACCTAGAATTCAGAAATTAGAGCCCCAGAGGGAGAACTGCTGAACAATCATAGAATGAAGAGATGGTGCTTGCCACAAACAGCTTGCAAGTATCTGGAATATTGTGGTCCCTCACGTTTAAGAAAGATGAATTCAAATAGGAACAGGTGCAGAGGAGGGTTACAAGGATGATCTGCAGAATGGAGAACCTGCCTTATGAGAGGAGACTCAAAGAGCTTGGCTTGTTTAGCCTAACCAAAAGAAGGTTGAGGGGAGATATGATTGCTCCATATAAATAAATCAGGGGGATAAATATCAGGAAGGAAGAGGAATTATTTGAGTGCAGTGCCCATGAGGAGACAAGAACAGGCAGTGAGCTGGCCCCAGGGCTGGTGGAGGAGTAACAGAGAGTTGGCCCTGGGACAGGAGCAGTGGTGGAGAGCCGGCCGAGGGTGGGGGTGGGAGGGTGGTGGCCTGGACACAGAGGTCTGGCAGGCCTGATCAAGCCTACAGGCTGTATTTTGCCCACCCATGAGGTAAAGGAATTCAAGGAAAAAAGATAGGTAGAACCAAAAGCCTGAGAGTATCTCTATATTGCAATAAAACATCCACAGCTGTCCCATGGCAGGTGGTGGGACTATAAAAGTGCTAATAATCCAGCTGGGGTCCCAGAGTCCAGGCTCCATCATGAACCTGGACTGCAGTATTATAGCCCCATGGCCTGAGCCCAACAAGTCAGCTGACACAAGTCATCTAGCATTGCCAGCTTTCTAATGGCTGAAAACTAAACACCCCTGCCCAGCCCCTTCCCTGAGGCCCCATCCACTGTTCTGCCTCTCTGCCTGCATCACTCACTCTCCCTTCCCCCAGGACTCACTTGCTGCCTGCTGGACTGGGAGTTGCTCATGTGGAGCCTGCCTGGCTAATCAGGGTATGGCACGAGTCAGTGCCCAAGTGCTCAGGTGAGGAAATTGGGTTCAAGAGTGTCTGTCCCTGGAGCAAGGAGCCAGGGTGGGAAATTAGGGAAAAGGGGAGAGATTCAGGGGCTAAGATGGGAACTGGGCATAGTGGGGTGGAAGGAGGCAGACAGGATCCCCCTTCCCCCCCCCCCCCCCCCGCCCCATGGATGGCAGCAGTGTCACCAGTACCTTAGTTTGGACCCTAGTCCAGAAGCCAGCAGGTCTCACCATCAGCCTGTGGGGCAGAGCAGCTTCTGCAGCCTCCAGCAACAACTGTTGCTCTTCCTACACCCCACTAGTAGAGGCCGATTTACTGCATGTAACTGGACTTTTAGCATCCACTCATCTGGGCACTGCCAGGTTCCCTTTTTGACCAGACAATCCAGTCAAAAACTGGATACCTTGCAAGCTTAATTGGTCAGCTGTGGATGTTTTAGTGCAGTGTAGACTTTCCCTGAGGGCTTCAGTTCTCCTTTCCCTCAGGAGGCACAGAGCAGAATGGAGCAAAAATCTTCAAAAGCCAGAACTCAGGATATTTAAGCAATGCTTGCATCACACAGGTCTCATGATTGAAAGTCTACATCTGGCAACATTGTGTAATGATTATGTAACCAGGCAGGACTTTGCAGCCAACCAGCTAGCATACATGTTGCCACATGGTTTTTACGGTAACAAGGCGGGTCTAGACTTCAGATCTCCTTACTCCAAAAACACCATTCCCTGAAGAAAAGAAGTTTAACATTAGGTCTTATATCCTTGATGATCTTGGGACAAGTAGGCATCAGTCAAAGTTACTATTTGTACAGCGGGTCAAAACAGGCCAAAGAGGCTTTGGAGAAAATTATGAATATATTTTCCTGTCCAAACCTTCCAGCTCACAAAACTAAAACCAGAAGAGGAAATTAGCTTAAGCTGGATTCAGTAAAAACTAAGTTTCCTAACTTTTTAAAACTGGGTTGTACCAAATATTTTTCAGTTTCCAACTTTCCATTGAAAACTTGGAAAATTTGAAACAAAATATAAATTTTACACAAAACTTTGCTTTTGACAAAAAGCCATTTTTAATCAAATGTTTGACCATTTCTAATTATTTATATTAGTTTTGCCTAGAAGCCTGACCCATGAACAGGGCCACATTCTGCTAGGTGCTGTACATTTGCATAGTGAGAGAGTCTCTGCTCCAAAGAGCTTACAGTCTAAATAATCTATGCCTCTTGAAAGCCGGTCCAGAGCCCTAGTCACTAGATTACGGTATGGGAATGTCTACACAGCAACTAGACAACCAGGGCTGGCCCCTTTGAGATGGGGGGATCCCAGAACTTGGACTGCAGTCTAAGCTCAGAAGTCTACACAGCAGTGAAACAAATATGCAAATCCAGGTCAGCTTTCACAGGCCAGCCACAGGTTTTCCTTTGCTGGGTAGACATACCTTTAATCTACTTTTAGCAGCTCCAACATATTTTATGATACAAGTTGGTTGCAGTGGTACTGATCAACTTGTGAGTCCAAGGAATCTCCCCGTTACCCCTACACCCAATTTTGCCAGATATATGCCGAAGTACACAGCAGCCAAATGATATTATTTTCTGCACATATGGCCGATGTTAGCGTTACTTGTCACATACTTTATTAAATTTGCCTGTTCCCTGAGGTGCTAAACTTGCAGCACTGTTCTCTCTCTTTCTGATAAGGCATCACCTTGTGGGAAATTGAATCTTGAAATGTTCGTTAAAGCCATAAATGCAAAATATCCCACAATTGCTGCCAACAGCCGTGTTGTTTCTGATGTTTTTATGTTCTGTTATCGCATTGGAAATTAGCATAACAATTGAGTCTCCAGTAATCAGAGAAAGTCGAGGAAAAGCAGGTGGTCTTTGTTTGAAAGCTCAAAGACACTAGAGACCATGAATTAATGATCTTCCTCTAAAGAGAGAGGTAGGCTTAATAGCCGGGCTCTCCCTTTCATGTATACATCTAATGGCGATACACAAAGGACAAGCCAAATAACGTAGAAATCTCCAGTTCATTCCTGCAAAGCTGATACCAGTAAATTACTCCAGATAACATTAATGTTTGCCGAGGGAATAGCATGGATTGTAAACAGTTGCCAAAGTAATTAAATAGTAACTGAAGAGATGTTTTTACTGGGAACGATCTATTTGATGCTGTCATTCTGAAAGGGTAAAGCAAGCAAATTCAATTGTTTCTATCTCTTTAAATCCCTGAAGTAACCCAAGCTCTTATTGCTTCGAAGTTCAGGTATAAAGTCAACTCAGTGAATACAAATTAGCCCCATCAATTCATAGACACATCAGCACCAGAGCTAAATTCCTTAATTGTCTATTAGTGGCTCATTAAATCAAATTTCCCATCATATCCTTGAGGTGGTAATGAGCACAGGTTGACAGCACCATGTAGCCTTCAGAAAATGTCGGTTGTATCAAGGATCATTTGCAAGACAAGGAGGGAGAATTAGTCTCTTCATTTGAAAACTTCCTAGAAAGAAGACAAAATAGTTAATATGCTTTAAAACTTCAATTCCAGGGTGTGTTTCAGTGCCCAAGGTCATTTGCTTACCTTTAAGTTAATATTTTATTAGTTAATACCCAGTGTAATTTGTTGGGTACAGCAGATATTAACTCAAACTAGCATCTCATGTTTTTATAGTGCCTTTCATCCCAAAGGATTTTAAAATACTTTGCTAGCTTTCTATGCTTGCATGAATTGCTTTCTTTTTTCACCATTGGTGTGTTACCCAAAATGAAAGATTTGGCATCTCTCAGCCATCCGAGACATACAGCTATATAGCCTCCTTTGGGAAACCTCCAATGAAGGATCTTCTGTGACTTCCCCAGGCAGTCTATTCCCCTGTCCTATTGTTCTTACAGTTAGGAAGTTTTACTTGAGATATAATCTAAATCTGCTAAACTGAAGTTTGAACCCATTGCTTCTTGTTCTGCCCTCTGTGGCAAGAGAGAACAGTTTTTCTCCATCTTTTTTATGGCAGCCATTTGAAGACGGCAACCATCTCCCCCCTCAATCTCCGTTTCCCCAAACTGAACATAGCCTGTTCCATATGGCATTCCATCCCCTTCATCATTTTTGTTGTTCACTTCTGGATCCTTTCCAGTTTCTCTAAATCCTTTCTATACATTGGTGACCAAACTGGGCATAGCACTCCATCTGAGGCCTACCCAGCACCAAGCAGAACAGTACCATCACCTCTTCTGACTTGCATGCCATGCCTCTGTCAAGGCAACCTAAAATTTGCAGTGCTGCTGCCATGTCAGTTATCCCCCATTCTGTATTTGTGCATTTGGATTTTCTTCCCTAAGTATAGCACCTTACATCTGTCTTTGTTGAATTTCATTTTGTTGTCTGTAGCCCAGTCCTCCAATTTACCAAGATTCTTCTAAATTTTAGCTCAGACTTCAAAACTGTTGGCAATCTCTCCTCCCACTCCCTCGCTTCCTTCCTTCACTCATGTTGGGTAGTGCCACTGCCAGGGGCGTTGCTGGATAGCAAAAAGATATAGGGCTGTGTTCCCCCAGCCCCACCTCCTGTTACCCCCCCCCGGTAGGCTCCACCCCTAGGACCCCACCTCCCAGCCAGGCCCCACCCCCAGTGTGCACCGCCACCTCCCCCCCCCCCACTAGGCCCTGCCTCCAGTCCACAACCCCACACACACACTCAGAAACAAGCCCCAAGGCCTGTGTGCCCTAGGCAGCTGCTCCACATGTCTAAAGGCATCAGTCTGCATTGGAAGTGCTTACATACCTGAAACAATTTACTGTGTGTGACATTCCCCTCCCACTATCTGGTCTGGTGTGCTGCTTTGCCCCCTCAATTGCTCACTCCTGGACTCCCCCAACTTCCCCTGCTTCACTAGATGGACTTCCCCACCCCTGGGTCTGTCCACAACAGCCTCCTAAGTGTACTTGGTTGCAGGCATGGGTGTGCGCTCACCAGGCACTCAGGGGACATTCCTCCAGCAAGCGCTCCCAGCCCCAAATGCCACACAGGGAACTTCTGTCTTGCAGGAATCAGGGTCCTCCCCTGATCGCTGCAAGCTCATTTACACCGGGTTTATGAAGAAACTGAAATGGCAATAATCTTTTGCTCCTGCACACTCTCTAAAGTCCACACAGCTTTAGCTAAAACAAACACTAGCATTGATTTGCTGTACAGTCTGACCTGATCTTATGACTTACACTTCCATCCATTTATTTTCCTCCCATTCATCTGTAGTTCTCCATCTTCAAGCCTCTGACTAAGTGGGATTTTCTCCCATGAATGCTCATGCAATAAATAAATTAGTTACTCTTTAAAAGTGCCACTACCCTCCTTGTTTGTTTTGCTGAACTAGACAGACACAGCTACCCATTTGGAACTAGTTTATTGATTAAAACATGATTTTCGGTGAATATATAACAAATCAATGAAAAATCATTTAATAAAGCAATCAGAAGTTAACCACTATCAAATGAAAATATAACACGTATCCTAACCTAAAGTTTATTATTCAATCTTACTCATAATGGTTGGCTGATGATGGTTCTGCAGCTAGTCTCTGCCCCAGTCTAGGCAGGGCTCCTTGCTTGTAGGGAGACATGGAGTTTCTCTGGCAAAAAGCCTCTAACAGCCAGTTCTAAGTATGTGTCTTTGTTTCTCCAAAACACCCTCCCCTCCTGGCTTCAGGTGATCTTTCCCTCTCTGGCTGAAGCAGGTATTTTGTATAGCCTCAGTGATGCATCCTTTCTGTCTACATGCTGGAAGAAAGCTCTGATTCTGTGGCCCCCTCCTAAGCCATGTGAAATATATATAAGTCTATGTATGATGCTGCAGGAAACATGCTATAGCAATACTGCAGAGCATGTTATGTGCATTCATAAAGGAACCCCATCTCCAGAAAAATCAAAGAAGTCATATCAAGGTGCAGTGACCAGTTGTGCTGTGGTAAGAACTGTCTGCTGAGGTGGTTTACCTCATTGTTCCTCACTCCTAGACGTTTCCAGTGACCATGCATGGAGGTACATGCGCACCAAATTGGGAATGGACATGAGCAATGACTTGAAGAAATGTCACTTTTACAATTTTTCAATTATTAAACCAGGTTATGTAAAAAATTGAAAAGGACTTTTATTTCTTTTCAGGAAGCATCAGTGTGTACCTCCTCTTATGCATGTTAGCAAAGTGGCCAATGATTGCATCCACTGGCACAGATTCCAGGGGAATTTTTTCAGTTTAAAGCATTGCAAGGTGCTGTAGCCTATCTTGTCCTATTGTGAGATGCCACCCTGTTGACCCACACCGGAGACACCTACTGCTTTTAAATAATGCCCACTCCTCCCATATACTTTGCTGTAAAGTTTGCCCTCACCCCCGGTCTTCAGGGTGGCAGCAGGAGAGTGGGGAGAAGGGAAAGGGTGGCAGGGGAGCAGTGCAGCTGGGTGGTGGGCACCAGGAAAGGCAGCACAGCAGCTGCATTTTCCCATGCTGTTCCAGCCCTGGGCCACATGCCTCAACATGCCGCAAGGCAGGAAATTCAAAAAGGCTCTGGCTGGGTCCCAGCTTCCAGGTGCACACAAACCAGGTGGAGGAAGTTGGAGAATTCACAAGGCAAGCAGATAGACTGCCTGGGGCTGCCAGTGTGGTGCCAAGAGCAGGGACACACCAAACTAGCAGACTCAGCCAGCCAGGCTGCCTACCTTGTGCCTTCTCTGCAAACAGCCAAAGAGAAGACAACAGAGTGAACTGAAAAGGCAGAGAAGGCTGCTGCACTGTTCCCCACTCTCACCCCACAGCTCCTGCCAGGCTCCCAATCCCTCTCCTGGGGAAACAAAGCAGAAAGGACTTAACAGCAAAAACTGAGTAAGCCTACTCTGACGCTGTCCGGATTTAGGGGACCATTTATGATACTATTTCATATTAATATTGTATAATTGCTATAATTCACAGAATTTATGTCATGTTTGGTATCAATAGGAAGGTTGTAACTTGCTAGAAATGAGTATTTTATCTATATGTAGGTATCATATCTGTATTAGAAGGCATGGAGGTGTTAGCTGTATTTATATTCCAAATTGTGTGATTCTGGGTGACTCACGGGTGGGTTTCTCCCCAGGCCCATTGTACCTGTGCCTCCCTTAATGGGCCATTAAGGAGACAATGACTTCAGACCTGCCATCTGGAGTGTTTCTCACACTGCCTCTGTGGCAGTTCCCTGCTTAGCTCCTCCTCCCCTGAAAACAGGCTGTCTGTACATGTGCCTGCTGGGGAAAAAGGTTAGGGGCTCAGGCTATTTTACCCGAGGCCAGCGCCCTGCTGGCCCAAAGGCAACTACACCTATTGCCACTGCTTTACTTTCTGAAGTCAGATCTTACTGAACATGGCAAAGAGCTAGAGAATCTAGCCAAGAGAGGTTTGTCAAACATTACAAAAAGCTGGAAGAGAACTAGGACATAGGGTGGTGACTCAAAAATATGCCTTTAAAATTGCTTTTCTGTAGAAAATTGGGTTTTCAGTTGAATGACTTTTCCACAGAAGATTTTTTTTCATAAACTTTCTTTTTCATTGAAAAGACCCCAAACCAAAATATTCCTGCTAAAAACCCCCCGATATTTCCATGTGGAAATGCTGCTGTGGGGCCTCATGAGAGGTGTAGTTCAGTTGCCCCATGTTCCATTCTCTTCTATGGGCTGGGGTCTGCAGCCAGACTAAATATTCCATGATTCACCATGACCAAGGACTCCCATGGTGCAGCTCCCCTCTTCAAGAGGAGAGTTCATGGGGTGCATCATGGGAATTATAGTCTGATCAGGGATTCTGGTCAATACAGGCTAGAGTTAATGAGTGGCAAGCGAATCACATTACCCATTAGGCACCATGATAGTATTTCGAAATAGAAACCTTTTGGTTTTCAGCCAGTTTCTTCTGGAAAAAAACAAAATATCAGGGGATGATTTAGGCTGGTGCCTTACCTACTGGACCACACTCACTACATGGTTGGCATAACCAAGTGGGTGGCACAGCCCATTTTTAAAACTCAGTGCGGCCAAGCTAATCTGTACAAATGCATATCTGGAACTATTCTCATGAAAGGCTGTGTGTGTGTTGTGGTAAATTTATACATGCCTGACAAACATGAGGCATGATTCTCTAACCCATGCTCCTTTTGTTATTTTAGCTCTTCTGTTGAGGTCTGTGGGAATGCAGTGTGATTAAGGACTGTGGAGTTTGGTCCCTGTTTGAGTAAGGCAGATAACCTACCCTGAAGACTTTGCCCTATTTCTGCTCATAAGTGCCTGTTGGTAATCTGCTCCCTTTTATTGACGTTGGATCTTGAGGAGACCACAAAGCAGAGGTATTTACACAGCTCTCCCATCCAACAACATGGTGGCTCCATCACCTGTTCCAGACCTACCAGTTCTGACAGTAGTAAAATCAAAACCTGTATTTGTATTGGGGTAGTGGGAGGTGTCATTTCTATCACACTGACTAAGGCAAGATATCTTAGGTGCAGGGGTGAGAAGCTCTATGATCTGGATCCACAAAAGTAGTCAGCAGAAATGCCCTGTGCCTGCTGATAGTATGTGTGGTGGGAGGCAAGGGGGTGGCAGCCATCTTTTGCAGCCTCTCAACCATAAGCAGATACTCACCAGCAACTACAGACCAAACAACAGAAATATTAAGGCAGGCACATATCCCTGCAACAAACCCCATTGCCAACTTCGTCCACAGATCTGCACAAAAGACATCATCATTGGACCTAATCAAACCAGCGATTCCATCAAGGGCTTATTCACCTACTCATCCACCAATGTGATTTATGCCATCATATGCCAACGATGCTCCTCTGCTTTATACATTGGACAAACAGGACAATCTCTGCACAAAAGAATAAATGGACACAAATCTGACAAAAGAAATAGCAATATTCAAAAAAAAAAGCAATAGGGGAATATTTCAATCTCCCTGCTCACTCCATGGAAGATATGTCAATTGCTGTACTTAAGCAACTTAATTACAAATCAAAGCTTCAAAGAGAAACTATAGAGTTAGAATTCATATGCAAATTTGCTACCATTACATTAGGTTTGAATAGAGATTTGAACTGGCTTTGTCATTACAAGAAGTGACTTTCCCCTATCTCTACCTTCCCAACTTCTGCCACACTGCTTGAATCTCAAAACTGCTTTGATTTGCTGAAATAATCTGACCTGATCCTATGACTTACACTTCCCTGCATTCATCTTCCTCCTATTCTGTAAGTTCTCCATCTTCAGCGTCTGATGAAGTGGGATTTTCTCTCAAGAAAGCTCATGCGATAAATATATTTGTTAGTCTTTAAAAGCACCACAAGACTCCTTGTTTGTTTTGCTGAACTAGACGAACACAGGTACTCTGAATCTTTAACAGTGTTACTGAGCTTTCGCTGTCCACGTTACCATGCTCGGTACAAGCCAATCATTTCATCAAGCACAGGGAAAAAGAGGGGAGTTCTCACAGGCCCACTTAACATTTAAGTGGAACAAATTCAATAGGAAGGATTAAGACAGGCCTGCAGGAGATTATACTGTATTTCACTGGCTGGGGTGCCTGCTTGGGGCATGATAGAGGTCATGGTCATGTCTAGGCAGTGGGGACTCTCACAGCCCAGGTAAGTGCACTAATCATCAGGCTAAATGAGGTCCTCCTCCTCTGCACATGCCCACTGGCGGAGGCCCTGAAGGCAGACTGGGGGTGGGAAAAGAGTGACTGGTTCCTAGTTTGTGGATTGCAAGCAGAGAGCGGTGCTTATTTCTGCATGAGAGGAGCCATGGGTAAGGTTCCATCTAAGTTCCTTGGTGGGTCTGAGCTTGTGGGCCGAGTATCTAGGCAGCTAAAGATGCAGATGGGCACCTAGGGGAATTTTCAAAAGTGGAGTTTAGCACGTAAGCACCGAGTGGGATAATGAGCTCTTTGGGTGCCTAAATGCCTTTCAAAATGTGGCCCTTTGGGCTTAAATCAGTGATCCCTCAATACAAAGAAAAGACTACCATGAATCAGGCCATAGGGTTATGTCTATACCTGTAAAGTTAAGTCGACTCTGTTAAATCGATTTAACAAGGTCAACTTTAAGTCGACTTAAAATCAACCTTGTTAAGACAACTTAACAGAGTGGCTACACTTTAAGTCGACTTAAGTCGACCTTGTTAAATCGACTTAACAGGAGATGTAGCCGTCCACACTGGCTTTAAGTCGACTTAATAAGATCAACTTAGTGCTAGTCCCCATCCACACTGGCTTTAAATTGACTTAAGAAGTTGACATAAGGCTTAAATGGACCTTCAGAAGTGGTGTTATTAAGTCGACTTAAGCTGTTATTAAGTTGATTTAAGGAAACGTTTAAGTCGACTTAATAAAAGCCCAGTGTGGATGCGGCTTTGTGTAGGTCGACTTAAGAGTCCTTAAGTGGACCTAAATTGCCAGTGTAGACGCACCCAAGGAAATTATAGAGCGCTGGAAAGAGCTAGTAACTATAGAACAGCTCCCAGAGCATGTTGGCTACAGGCTTTGATCTGTCAGCACCAAAGCCTCGACTACTACCAATTGAGCTAAGACCCTTGGTGAAATAACATCTGTAGTAGGCTGTTCACGAGGTATGCAACGTACACAAGCTTTGCCCCTATGATACTCTATAAACTGATAGACTGCAGTAGACTAATGCAGTAGTGTGTGAGTTCAAGGAGGGTGGTTTAAGTACCTCATACCCAGAACATGACCATCACCCCAATGTGAGACCTCCTCTCCTAAAGAAGAAAAGGAAAAGGTAGCCATTACTTTTCCTCCACAGTTGTTTCCATGAGTACTTTCTCCATGAAGGTCACAAAGTTTTACGCTGTTGATGGGTTTGCTGCCATTCAGCCCATTCCCCGCACCTCTTATGTTAATTGATTCTTTTGATCACTATCATGCCCTTGCCACACCGCTGACAGAAACATCTGGCGCAGCCTGCACAAGAGCCCTGGTTGCAACAGTAATTTTTTTAAAAAAGTCAATTACATGTAATTGAATTCAGTAAACTGAATTATCTCACTATTAAAATAGTGCTTGTTCTTTTAGGTTGTGGGGCATTCAAACTATCAGAAGCATTAATTGATTCATCCCCTCTTTCAAGCACTCGCTACAGTGCCTCCATTTGAGAGCTGCAACCTTTTGCTTGCCTGCGGAGTCTGAATTTATACAGTCTGTGTTTATATGTCTTTGGCTCTGTTCACTCTGGCTTTTTTGTCTGATTGGTGTTTAACCCAGATACAAGCAGACCCTCCTGAAAAACATTGTGGAAAGATTATTTCCTCCCTTGTGGCTTTTGCTTTCACTGAAAGTGTAATTTACCAAGGACTGGAAAAAATATTCTTTTTCAATGGTTGGTGGAGGGACAGACAGGTTAGCGAGGAAGGTTCACTGTAAGATTCTTTTGTGGTCTCCATATTCTGGGGTTATGCAAGGGCTTGCCCTTCATGGTGTAATTTAGAGTAACCTCAGGGTGTCTCGAAATCATACTCTCATTTCTTTAGGGAATGAGAAGCAGAAGACAGTGCAATGATACGAGCTAACCCCCTGGTGCACCATCAACACAAACAGCACCTTTCTAGGCCACTGCCAGTTTTACATGTATGCTGGGTGCCAACTTCAGAGGGCTCCATACTGCTGTATAACTCTACTTTCTTTGTTTGCATTTTGTTCTGCTCTCTGACTGTCACTTTGCTGGTAATGGGTTTTCTTTCTTTCTTTCTTTCTTTCTTTCTTTCTTTCTTTCTTTCTTTCAGCTGCTGGAGGGGGCACTAAAACCATTTTTTCCCTGGCCAACAAAATGGCTAGGGAAATTTTTGTGTTGGACTGTTAGGCCAGTTCTAAACCAATCAGATGTGGAACTGGACTCTCAGATAACTGACTATATCCAATGTAAGATCCAGTGTGGTGTAAATGGACCTTAGTGTAACTGAGAATCAGGCCCTGACTTCTTCCTAGTGATGTGCAAGTGATCCAAAGCTCTAGAAAATGCTGGCCACAAGACTCAGTCGGGTTCAATGAGTTATTCAGGCAAATTGAAAAGATTATGTCACTTTGACAGGCAGGGTGTGTCAGACCAGAATGGTGCCACTGTCATTTTTCTCACTCCTGACTTATAGACTCATAGACTTTAAAGTCAGAAGGGACCACTACGATCATCTAGTCTGACCTCCTGCAAAATGCAGGCCTCAAGACCTCACCCACCCTCTCCAGCAATAGGCTACCAACCTATGACTGAGTTATTTACCTCCTTCAATCATGATTTAAGGACTTTAAGATACAGAGAATTCACCAGTAGGTGAACCATGCCCTGTGCTACAGAGGAAGGCGAAAAACCCCCAGAGCCCAGGCCAATCAGCCCCGGGGGAAAATTCCTTCCCGACCCCAAATATGGCGATCAGTTAAACCCTGAGCACATGGGCAAGTCTCAACAGCCAGTTATCCAAGAAACAATTCTCTGTAATAACTCAGAACCCACCTCACGTATTCTCCCCTCTTAGGCTACTTGTAAATCCACCACACGTAGCCAAATATCAGTCAATTTCCAAAATAGGGTAATCATACCATCCCCTCCATAAACTTATCAAGCTCAGATTTGAAAGCAGTTATGGTTTTTGCCCCCACAACTCCCCTTGGAAGGTTATTCCAGAACTTTACACCTCTAATGGTTAGAAACCTGCGTCTAATTTCAAGCCTAAATTTCTTGATGGACAGTTTATAACCATTTGTTCTGGTGTCCACACTGGTGCTGTACTCAAATAATTCCTCTCCCTCCCTGATGTTAATCCCGCTGATGTATTTATAGAGAGCAATCATATCCCCCCTCAGCCTTCTTTTGGTTAAGCTAAACAAGCCAAGCTTCTTGAGTCTCCAATCATAGGGCAGGTTTTCCACTCCACAGACCATCCTTGTAGCCCTTCTCTGCACCTGTTCCAATTTGAATTCATCCTTTTTAAACATCGGAGACCAGAACGGCACACAGTATTCCAGATGGGGTCTCACCAGTGCCTTGTACAGCGGCACTAACACCTCCCTGTCTCTACTTGAAATACCTCTCCTGATACATCCTAGAACCGCATTAGCTTTTTTCACAGCCACATCACATTGGCAGCTCATAGTCATTCTGTGGTCAACCATTACTCCCAGATCCTTCTCCTCCTCAGTCCGTTCCAATTGATGCATCCCCAAATTATAGGAAAAATGCTTGTTGTTTGTTCCTAAATGAATGACCTTGCACTTCCCATTATTAAATTTCATCCTGTTCCTGATACTCCAGTTTACAAGGTCATCCAAATCTTTCTGTATGGTATCCCGATCCTTCTCCATATCGGCAATACCTCCCAACTTGGTGTCATCCGTAAACTTTATTAGCACATTCCCGCTTTTTGTGCCAACGTCAGTAACAAAAAGGTTGAACAAGATCGGTCCCAAGACAGATCCCTGACGGACTCCACTGGTAACCTCCCTCCAGCTTGACAGTTCACCCTTCAGTATGACCTGTTGTAGTCTCCCTTTTAACCAGTTCCTTATCCACCTTACTATATTCACATTAATCCCCATCTTCTGTAACTTAACTAATAACTCCCTATGTGGAACTGTATCAAATGCCTTGCTGAAATCTAAGTAAATTAGGTCCACCGCATTCCCTTTATCTAAAAAATCTGTTATCCTTTCAAAAAAGGAGATCAAGTTAGTCTGGCATGATCTCCCTTTTGTAAAGCCATGTTGTATTTTATCAGAATTACCGTTATCCTCTACAGCCTTAAGTACTTTCTCCTTCAAAATTTTCTCCAAGACCTTGCATACTACTGAGGTCAAACTAACAGGCCGGTAGTTACCCGGATCGTTTTTATTCCTTTTCTTGAAAATAGGAACTACATTAGCGATTCTCCAGTCATACGGAACAACCCCCGAGTTTACAGATTCATTAAAAATCCTCATTAAAGGGCTGGCAATTTCATGAGCCACTTCCTTTAGTATCCTCGGATGGAGATTGTCTGGGCCCCCCGATTTAGTCACATCCAGCAGCTCAAGTTTGGCTTCTACCTCAGGTATGGTAATTTCCACATTCATGATCTCATTCCCATTAGCTTCCCTACCTCTACCCCCCAGCTCAACTTCACTCTCATTGAAAACAGATGCAAAGTACTTATTTAGACATTGAGCCATGCCTAGATTATCCTTGACCTCCACCCCATCCTCAGTTTTTAGCGGTCCCACTTCTTCTTTCTTTGTTTTCTTCCTATTTATATGGCTAAAGAACCTTTTATTATTGGCTTTAATTCCCTTCGCAAGGTCCAGCTCAGCTTGACTTTTTGCCTTTCTCACTCTCTCTCAACATGTTCTGACCTCCAAAAGGTAGCTTTCCTTGCTGATCCCTCCCCTTTTCCACTCCTTGTAGGCTCTGTGCTTCCTCCTAATCGCATTTCTGAGATACTTACACATCCAGCTTGGTCCACAGCACTTGCCTATGAATTTTTTCCCCTTCCTCGGAATGTAGGCTTCAGATAGTTCATGCAACTTTGATTTGAAGTGATTCCAAGCCTCTTCTACATTTACATTCCTGAGTTCTTCTATCCAGTCCACTTCCCCAACTAATTCCCTTAATTTTCTAAAGTTAGCCTTTTTAAAGTCAAAGATCCTGGTCACTGATTTATTTTTGTTTATCCTTCCAATTAGTTTGAACTGAATTAGCTCATGGTCTTGACTGCTCCTAAAGGATTTCAAATTGTTTTAAAAGGGTAATTTAATCAAGAATGTGCAAATGAAGGGCATTTTTATGATTAAACTTTAACCAGATATAGGTTTTTGGTTTTTGTTTTTAACCTTATTTGCAAGAAAGAAGAACAACTTCCGACCTCTTCTCCAACTTGGACTTCAAGGTCTGACTGGTCCCTGAGCCAATAACGGGGATCTGATTCTACCTCACTTACTTACCTTGGACTTAATTATCCTCTCAGTGACACCAATTTCATACCAATATAATTCCATTGCCTTTATGAATGGGCATCTTCCATTTCCATGGTGAGACTGGAGCACCCAAAATCATAAATTACTGGTGTGACATTCCCCTCCTGCGAACTGGACTGGAGTGCCACAGTGCCATCCCAATTCTCCACTCCAGGGCCCTAACTCACCCCGCCTTCCTGTGTGAACCTCCATGCATGGCTTAGCTCACACCCAGCCACCTGCATATAATCAGTCCCTCAGCCCATGAAAGAGCACTCTCACTAGCCACTCATGTGATAGTCCCGCAGCAAACACTCCTAGTCCCAGATGCAACCCTGGGAATTAGTCTTGCAAGGTTCAGTGCACTCCCACTGAGCCTTGCTAACTCATTTACCTTTGTCCATCAGTTTAATAAAGAAATTGATATGTGTCAGGTTTTTCCCCTTGTGAGGTCTTTACACATCCTCTCATTCAGCATCGCACTGTTCAGATAAAACAAACATAAGTTTATTGACTACAGTAAGATTTTAAGTGAATATAAGTCAAACTAATATAAAATCAAATGATTAATCAGTCAAGGTGATAACCAGAATCAAATAAAAGAGAACTCTGATCCCAGACTAAGATCACTGTTCCAGTCTATGTTCAGCTTGCCAACAGGTTTGGCTGTGATGATTTACAGCCACTCTCCCACCCTGTGGATAGGTGTCAGTCCCTGATTTATATAGAAGATGGATTCCAGAGAAGAGCCTCCATGGAGTCACTCACTTTTAGCAAGTTTTCCAGACCCCCCCCCCACCCACTTGGGGTCAGATGATCATCCATGTCTTGCAGTGGCCATGAGTTTTCCCTTTTGAGCCTGGTGCTTAAGCTACATTGTTCTTGGATGCATGCCTCTGCAGGGTGTGGAAATACAACTCTGTGTTTCAATTGGGGTCATGACACAACAGAGTTTCATATCAGGGTTTCATATATAGGTATGATGTGGCAGGAAACATGTTACCATAAAAGTAATGCTCAGCGTGCCATGAGAATTCCAGAAACACCGTACACGACATATTTAGCTTTAGACCAGACACAGCTACACTGTAAGACCGAACATGAATGATACAAAGATCATATTACAAGGGTGTACATGGGGTGCAGCATATAACAATTGGGTTAACACTTTGCCTCCGCAAGAGAGCACTTTGCTGGAGATTAGACTCTATGCCAGCTCCCTGTCACACTCATCTGTCCTCCTTCCCAGCAAACTATTCCATCCTTTGCCATGGTGAAGCTGGCCTTGCAGGTAACATTCAGTGAATCCAAGTTTCTGAGTTCTCCAGAGACATCTCCTTGACCTCTGACTCCCTCTCACTGGCCATGCACAGAAATGATTAAGCCTGTTCTCTCCAGAGAAACCGTGCATGCACCAGTCTGTCAGCCAAACTCAGGACACACTCTTTCCCATAATACCCTGATATGGTTTATAGTAAAACTGAGCATAAGTTTGTTAACAAAGAACTGGGATCAAAGTGATAATGAGCAAGAAAAAAAAAGACAGATCTAGTTGAAAATCAAACCAAATGCACTTTCTAGTAACTAAAACTTTAGCACATTACAGTCATTGCTACAACAGCTGTGTTGCTTACACCAAGCTACCAGCATCTCTGTCCCATCAGGCCTGACACTTCAAATCAGAGGGTGTTGACCCTTTTGGTCCCCAAGTGATGGATAACAAACCCGATCTCTCTTACAGTCCAGCAAAGCTTTGAAATGATTTTTTGGAAAGCAAACCCAGATTAATCTTTTCTCCCTGTCTGCTTGTTCTTTGGGGCGCAAGTGCCAGGTCCTATCTTCATCCTCTCATCCCTTTGCTTTGTCGATTGGCTGGATCACTGTGTTTACCTGAAATGCAAATATATGCTCGTTGTCCTTTGTGTGTAATCAAGCTATGCTGTTTTCTCATCTGTTGGTTTGACCCCTGCAGACAACTCAATTTGCATTCCTTTGTCTAGGACAGTTTGTTTATCAGCTGCCTCCAAAATATATTTTAAGAACATTTTTCCAGCAGGTGTACATAACTCTTTATATACAACCTGTATATTTATAATGCAAAGCTATTCATAACCAGTGTGTCATCAGTTTTCATATAAAACTGTACCTATTTGGCTAAATAGTCTGACAACAGTATGTTGTGGATGCCCTTTGCCATCTGGCAGAAGGGGAACTTAGGGTCAGAAATGCCCCTTTGGGAAACCATTGTAGAAAATATCTTCAGAAAAATTGAAATGTCAGGCAATTCCCCCAGAGTACTATCACCGCAGCCAAGTATGCACATATCCCAACCCTGCCAGGGTTAAAGCCACCATCTTATTTTAATGCAGTGAAGGTTTTTGAACTATTATTTATGAACCAGATGGGCCATTGATGTTTTAGTTCAAATACAATGGACTGTATGATTGTAAATGAAATTTTTAAAAACAGCTTTTCTGACTGAAATTTGACCAGAAACAGAATAGTTGAAGGTTAGATCTAAGGCCTGGAAAAACATATTGTAATTAATCAGTGAGGAGGGAAACAAAAAACTGACAAAATAACTTTACTCAGGATTTGACATTTCTGCATAGCTGGGGGATAAACAACAGCTGTGGGGACAGTTCTGCTTCATACGGAAATGAAAGAGACCGAACCTTAGAGATCAGTTGGAAATCATAATTATAGGAGCCTAAGAAAACCAGTAAATTAGGAGTAAATTTTCAGGGCTCAGTTCCATTTTCAAATATCAAGTAAGGATCCTAAATCCCCTTGGCTTTCAAAGAGATGCAGGTTGCTAAGTTCCTCCATCACTTTTTAAATGACTGACCTGCCTAAGTCACTTAAGCACGTCTGAAAATATTACCCAAGGTTGCTAGATAGTATGGTGGCTGAGTGATTAAGGTGCTTGCTAACACTCTTGAGGGATGTGGCTTTGAGTCTTGCTTGATATCACAATGAAGAGTCACCTCTACTTCACCCAGCTGTAAAATGGGTCCTAACCCAGCAGGTGATGGTAGTTAAAAGCTGTTGCAAGTGCTGCTGGTCCTTGCGTACTGTTGGCTATAAAACTGATGATTTTTGACAGAGTCAGCCTGATGAGCCCTTGACCGAGAGGAGATTTGACTATGAGGCTATGTCTATACTGATGGCGGCAGATTCACTGCTGTCAGTGCGCTCTTTCCTGTGTTCGATTGAGCGGTCTGTATAAACACATTCAATTGAACACGGAACCGAAGCTCTAATTCCAGCCCTGTAACTGGAGTAATGCTACGCTGACTGGACGCCATTTCTGGTCATCTTATCACAGCATGTAAAGGGTAGTTAGGAAGTTGTCAGAGGATACACAAGGTATTTTAAATACCTTGCATATCTCCTGTCGACTGCCACTGAAAAGCGCGGCAAGTATAGACTAGAGCTGAGTGTGCTAGATAAATAGCCTGACTACTATAGGCAAGAGAGAGAGACCAATATTCTAGGGTCTGAAGGTATGGACTGACCTCTAGAAATCGTAGAATACTAAAAATCTAGGTGAATGGGTAGATGGAGAGACAGGCAGATCTTTCAGAAAACTAGGGGAAATGTATGGGGACAAGAATCTATGGGGAAACTTAACCTGTTTTTATTAAGAGCAGAAACTTTTACCAGAAATGTTCATTTTTATTCAGCTGGCATTTATTAGCTGCCTTGCTAAAAAGCTGAATTGCTTCTTTTTTGTGGATTTCTGTTTCTCTCTGATTATTGGGCTATGCTGTCAATTCCTTGCTGCAGGCATTGGTTGGTCATAATCCTTACCGAAAAAGAAAGAAAAAAAAAAAATCAAGAAGAACACAGTATGAATTCCAGTGCTCTCTCAGTCCATTTTTTTCAATTAATGGTTTAAATAAGCATTTGATTTACATTCCTGGAGACATTTGCTACAGGCTAATTAAAAATAATATATTGTTGGCAGATCATTTATTGAGGGGGAAAAACAAATTGACAAAAGATAAATTAAGTCGCTGTGAAATTAACTACAAAATACACAGCTGAAATACTAAATTAATACATACATTTGTCAGTACCTCAGCAGGAAGAGAAGGGTGAAGCTGATGGTAAGTAGGGCTTTGTCCATTTTGAAAGCTAGGAATATGTTTCCCTGGCTCTCATATATACGAGCACTAGCTCTCATTTAAGTAGGACGAGTATATACAGCTACATAGCTGAAGCAGCAGGGATAGCAGTAGCAGGGGTGAGCTGTACCATGTAAATACTCTCTGGTTTTAGGTGAGTTTATACTCAGTATGTCTCTGTCATGCCTCTTCTACTGCTACCAGGGCAACTGCAGATATTCTGCTATTTATACTTGTGCTTACTTGATGAGAGCAAACATAAGTATGTGTAGAAGAATCATACCCCTTGCTCTTGGTCATTTGATCTCTTCCATGTCACAAGTTGGTGGATGTGAATTGCAGGAATATGGAAGTTCTATACTTGATTGGACCAGTGGTATCTTCCCGTCTCCCACAGTGGTCAGTACCAGATATATCAGAGGAAGTCGAAGAAACTGTGCATTTGGAAGTTAAAGGAAATTTTTCCTCGAAGGAATTTTCCTCTTGATTTCCGAGAGTTAGAGGTTGCCTTGAGACCTGAAGCCTGAGGATTCATATCACTTCTAGAAATCTTGTTTAATATGTTTTAAACCCTTTTTTATGATGGCCATTCTTATTATCTAGTTAAATGTCCAGTCCTCTCTTCTATTCTATATAGATTCTTCAATGCTCTCTTTACCATAATACCAAAGCAGTTTTCATTAGTGCACTAAGCAACATGAATAACATCTGTCATATATGGGGGGTTTTGGGGGAGGCAGGCGGTCATCTTCTCTAGAAAGAGAGAATATTGAATCAGGGTTGAACTCTCTCACCAACAGAAATTGGTCCAATAAAAGATATGACCTTACCAACCTTGTCTATCTAGTATCCTGAGACCACGATAGCTACAACTACACTGCTTACAGAAAAGTTAGCTCAGCCAGAGAAACATTTTTGCCTATGAGAAAGAAGCATGTATCACAGGACTCCTTGTTTGTTTTGTTGAACTAAACCAACACGGCTATGCCTTTGGAACTTGTCAACAAAATCATGAAAGACAACAGAGTCTTGTTGTCTTTCTACAATAGACTAACACGGCTACCCCTTTGGAATTTAACAAAATCATGATCACTCTTGTGGATATTCTCAGCAGAGGCTGAGGGTTGAAGTGTCTGTGATGAGACTTTGCTACAAGCTCAAACCTATTTTAATGTACAAAAAATAAATTAATTTTAAAAGCAATTTGCCATTTTCTTAGATCTCTGTGTTTCCTGGGACTGTTCTCTTGATATTTTAGATCTGCCAAGACTCAGAGTATTGGAAATCACATCAGGGAAACATTTCATGAGAATCCAACTCAGTTTTCCCAGCCAGTGACCTTTGGGGATATATTTACCTCTCCACATTGAACCATGGAACATTCTGAGGTTCACCCACCACCAAGCTAAATTTGCATTAAGGAATTTACAGAATTCTCCTCTCTTCTCCATTTGGATCTGGTGCATAGAACTAAGCCAAGAAAATTCAGCATTTCAAAAGGATGTCACTTGAGTCATCGGGGGTAATAGTGAGCTAGTTGGACCATCGTTCTGTCTCAGTGTTTTTATGGTACCTAATAACATGAAAATGGCCACAATGGTCAACCCAATGGTTCACATAGCCCTATATACTGTCTTCAGACAGTGGCCAATGTGAGATATTTCAAAGGGAATGAACAGAACAGGGCAATTATTAAGTGATCCATTTGTTGTCATCCACTCCCTGCATCTTGCAGTCAGAGGCCTACGGACACTCAGAGCATGGGGTTACATCCCTGACAATCTTGGCTACCCTCCATTGATGGATGTATCCACCATGAACTTATCTAATTCTTCTTTGAACCCAGTTATCCTTTTGGCCTTCACAACATACCCTGACAACAAGTTCCACAGGTTGACTGTGCATTCTGTGAAGAAGTGCTTCCTTTGGCTTGTTTTAAATCTACTTCCTTTTAACAAGAATCGGGGGTCACCCAATGAAATTATGTGAAGGAGTAAGTAACACTTCAGCTTTCTTTCATATAATGTCACTCCCTACTAGCACAACCTACTCTGTCATTCCTATATATATATATATATATCCTGATCAATGGAAGGAAGGAAAGAAGCAGAACACACACCCTGGACTTCAGAAAAGCAGATTTTGGCTCCCTTAGGGAGCTGATGGGCAGGGTCCCATGGGAAGCTGATCTGAAGGGGAAAGGTGTCCAAGACAGCTGGCTGTATTTTAAAGAAACCCTGTTAAAGGCACAGGAAGATAACATTCCGATGTGCAGAAAGAACAGCAAATGTGGACGGCGACCAGCGTGGCTTAGCAGGGAACTCTGCGGGGAGCTGAAACATAAAAGGGAAGCTTACAAGAAGTGGAAGCTTGGACAGATGACAAGGGAGGCGTATAAAGATATTGCTCGGGACTGCAGGGATCAAATCAGAAAGGCCAAAGGACAATTGGAGTTGCAGCTAGCAAGAGATGTGAAGGATAACAGAAAGGGGTTCTATAAGTATATCAGCAACAAGAAAAGGATCAGAGGTGGTGTAGGTCCCTTACTGAATGGGGCAGGCATCCTCGTGGAGGAGGATGCGGAAAAGGCTGAAGTACTCAATGCTTTTTTTACTTCAGTCTTCACAGGGCGGGCCAGCTCCCAGGCTACTGCACGGGGTAACGCGGACTGGAGAGAAGAGTGGCCCTCAGTGATGGAAAGTCAGGTTAGGGAACACTTAATGAAATTGGATGTGCACAAGTCCATGGGGCCGGATGAACTGCATCCGAGGGTGCTGAGGGAGTTGGGGGAAGTGATTGCAGAGCCGCTGGCCATTATCTTTGAGAACTCGTGGCGAACGGGGGTGGTCCCGGAGGATTGGAAAAAGGCAAATATAGTACCTATCTTTAAGAAAGGGAAAAAGGAGGATCCGGGGAACTACAGACCGGTCAGCCTCACCTCAATCCCTGGGAAAATCATGGAGCAGGTCCTCAAGGAATCCATCCTGAAACACTTGGAGGACAATAGAGTGATCAGGAACAGTCAACATGGATTCACCAAGGGCAAATCGTGCCTGACCAACCTGATTTCCTTCTATGATGAGATGACTGGATTTGTGGATGCGGGAAGAGCCGTTGACGTGATATACCTTGACTTTAGCAAGGCTTTTGATACGGTTTCCCACAGCATTCTCGTTGGCAAGTTAAGGAAGTATGGGTTGGATGAGTGGACCGTAAGGTGGATCGAAAACTGGTTAGATCAACGGGCTCAGCGGGTAGGAATCAATGGCTCGATGTCTGGTTGGCAACCGGTAACGAGTGGAGTGCCCCAGGGATCGGTCCTGGGGCCGGTTCTATTCAACATCTTCATTAATGATCTTGATGATGGAATAGACTGCGTGCTTAGTAAGTTTGCGGATGACACCAAGTTGGGGGGAATGGTAGATACTCTGGAGGGCAGGGACAGGATCCAGAGAGACTTGGACAAATTGGAACACTGGGCCGAAAGAAACCTCATGAGGTTCAACAAAGACAAGTGCAAAGTCCTGCACTTAGGACGGAAAAATCCCATGCACTGCTACAGGCTGGGGACCGATCAGCTAAGTAGCAGTGCTGTAGAAAAGGACCTGGGAGTTATGGTGGACGGGAAGATGAATATGAGCCAACAGTGTGCCCTTGTTGCCAAAAAGGCCAATGGCATATTAGGCTGCATCAGTAGGAGTATTGCCAGCAGATCGAGGGATGTGATAATTCCCCTCTATTCGACACTGGTCAGGCCGCATCTGGAGTACTGTGTCCAGTTTTGGGCTCCCCACTACAGAAAGGATGTGGACAAATTAGAAAGAGTCCAGCGGAGGGCAACAAAAATGATTAGGGGGCTGGGGCACATGACTTATGAGGAGAGACTGAAGGAACTAGGCTTATTTAGTCTACAGAAGAGAAGACTGAGGGGAGATTTGATAGCAACCTTCAACTACTTGAAGGGTTGCTCCAAAGAGGAGGGAGCTAGGCTGTTCTCGAGGGTAACAGAGGACAGAACAAGGAGCAATGGTTTCAAATTACAGCTGGGGAGGTCAAGGTTGGATATTAGGAAAAACTTTCTCACTAGGAGGGTGGTGAAGCATTGGAATGGGCTATCTAGGGAGGTGGTAGAATCTTCATCTTTGGAGATTTTTAAGGCTCGGTTAGACAAAACTCTGGCTGGGATAATTTAGGGGGAGTGGTCCTGCTTTTTAGCAGGGGGTTGGACTAGATGACCTCGTGAGGTCCCTTCCAACCCTATGATTCTATGATTCTATGATTACAGTGTCCCTCTAATGGCCATCTTTCCACCAAGTATCTGTTGTGCCTATTATATCAATATTCTGATTTAATGCCAGGCACTCAAGTTCACCCATCTTGTTTAGACTTTCAGCATCTGTAAACAAACACTAAAATCTGTGCCATTTTAGTTGTCTGCCTTCTTGTGAGGTAATTTTCATTTTTTCATCAGCTAAGTATGTGATTGTCTCTCTTGTATTGATGGATTTTCCCCTTCACAACCCCTTGGCAAAGTCAGAAATTATCCCACCTTTTCCTCATGGGAAACTCAGGAACAAAGAGTTTATTGGCCCATTCTTCCACCATTGAAATCAGCAGGCATTTGGATTGGTCCTTAAGGACCTGATTTCCAACGAAGTTGGGTACTTAGCTCATGTGAAAATCCAGCTGCCATTGTGAATGCTGAGCACTTTGAGAATCTGTCCCAAGCTGACTTGCTAATGGTCAGACTGGAATCCTTTAGCAGAGCCAAGAACTGGATATGTATCTAATGAGCCCCACCCAAGCCCTCCCTTCCTTTGCCAAATCAGTCTGTTTAATATTTGATGAGTGTAGTTGTATATGATTAATGCAAGTGCTAATCGTTCATGCTTTAGGAAAAAGAACAGAATTTTAAAAAGTTCAATTTCTGGATTTGTATTATTGAAATTGGATTGCTAATTGAAATTTAGAAGGGAGAGGCTCTCCTCCACCCCCAACAGACCATGGGATTTGACTATCTTATCAATTCCCTTTCTGCTTTGCTGAGTCTCTTTTTATTATGCTCAGTTGCTTTACTTTGGGTTTTCTGAGTGTAACCATTACTGCTATGGAAAAAGAACCAGTACCTAGAATTTAAAACTGAAGTATGTTCATACAAAGGCAATTGCTCAGTAGTTGATTACTTGCAGCAAAGGAGGGGAAGGATATTTTTGTATACATCAGAAGGCAAATACAGATCCAAAGAGTGATTTTATTACAGCATGACACACAGCTTAGTTGGTAAACAGTGACTCAAGGAGATAGTCTGGCATGGACACTCTCAATAAGGTAGGAATGTGTGTTCATCCCAGTTGTTCAGGTGACTGAGCTTTATAGCTGAGTGAAATGGGAATTGTACAGACAGGAATATAAATTATGTTAGAATGAGATACTCCCAGCAAATCCCTTTTGGATTAGGAGATCAACCCTCCAATAATTTGGGTGAAAGTTTGAAAAGTTCTGTCAGCGTACAATTCTAATTTTAGCTTTTGATTTCAAATGGAAAGACAGTACAGGAAGTTCATAACAATATAATAAAACGTTGCATGTATGAGTGTAGAGAGGGGGACCTATGAGATCCTTTCTTGCATCAAATGTGTGTAACTTACCTATCTACTTCAACATGACTATACTGTTGAGCTAGCTATAGCATTTTGGGTTGCTAAAATCAGTAGTTGCTGCCTACACTCCAAAAGTAACTGGTGTTTGTTCACTCTACCCAGATCTCACAGAAAGAGTGGATTTTATCTGCTTCAGATGGGCTGGTGCACATAATTGGTTTATGAATCTCCTACTACATTTTCACTACAAGTCTCCTTTAGCTCTAGTGGCAGACACTCCTGTTTTTATCATTATAGGTCCTGGATTCAAATTCTGCTATTTGTGTAACCTGAGGTAATTACACAGGTGTGGGGTCAGTTTAAGAATCTGAGGGAAGATTAGTGGGACAGTTCTTCAGAAACCATTCAATGCTCACTCCATTTGTTTTAATTACAAAGGGCCTGATTGCTCACACCAATTTTGTATTGGTGCAAGTCCACTGATTTTGATGGAATTGTTCCAGCTGTCCAGCATTAAAAGTGAAAGGAGAATTGGGCCCCCAACTGGTTTGAACTTGGGGTAAGAACCTCTGTCTGTCAGCTCCCTGCTGCACAGTTGGCTCACAACTCCTTGTTGCTCTCAGTCTTAGTCATCAGTTTGTTGTGAAGAATCTTTACAAGCAGAGAGGGCCTAAAGTTAGTAGATATCTCAAGCTAGGCACTCACAAATTTCAAGGCTCAAATCAGTGGCTGCTGTTGAAACACTGGCTGTCCCCCTCCCGCCAGCACATCTCTTCCTTAGCACAGAGCAGCAGACAACCTGATGGGAGCGGCTGTCAGTCTATGCATGTCAAACAGAAAACTGGGGGAGATAAAACATGGAGGAAACTTTGCAGCACCACAGAAATTCTCCATGCTCTAGCGCTACCCCATCCTGCCCTTTTTGGTGAATCTCCAGCCAGCTTACTGCTCTGGCTCTTCCCATCATTTGTTATAGCTGTGGAAAAGAAGATAGTTGTACCTCTGTCAAAAGGCTGGCATAAATTAGCTCTGCATATAATCTGGCAGCACAGCTGGTAAAAATAAATAAATACAATCATTCTATCCAAAATTTTCAGTGAAATTTTTCAGATTTTCAGTGACAATGTTTCAAACTAACTGAAAATTTGTTTCAGTTTGGTTTGGGGGGAGGAGGGTATTTTCTCTCATGTTCTAAAAATCTTTTTTCCCACTGGAATAGGTAGGTGCAAAGTTTTTTTTAAAAAATTGTGAAAGGGGTTTGGTTCTCCCTCCTGAAGCAAATTTGTTTTTGAAAACTATTACATTTTCATCTTGAAATTTTAAATTTCAATCAAATTGAAAAACTTTGGTGAAAATTTTCATTGTGGTTGAAAAGGCAGGTTTAAAAAAAAAATCAGAGGAAAATGTTTTGAGTTCTACTTGCCAGAATTTCTAGACTCTGTGTGCTCTAGGATGGCCAGGGAAGGAGGCCTTAAAATGTTGGTTGATCCAGACTGCATTTCTTCTTATTACTTCCTGTGTTCAGCCTCATCATTGCACCTATGCACATCATACTCCATACACTTGCAAACCAGGGTAATCACCTGGACATCTCTCTTGCCAGTGATTTTCTGAATGATACGGAGCTGTAGAAAGAGACATTGGTTCAAGGCAGGAAATGAAAGGGGCTCTTGGTTTCCTGGGGGACAAGGTGGGAGAGGTAATATTGTTTTTATTTCACCAATTTCTTTTGATGGAAGAAACATGCTTTCAAGCTACATAGAGCAGTTCTTCAAGTCTTTAGTTTTCTATGTACCTTCTTGTGTGACCTCAGGAACAATCAGGGGAAGCCAGGCCAGCTTGGAGGGATGCAGGAGTGTTCATTTTGTCTTAAACAAATGAATTTGTGAAGGATTGTCCTGCATTGGCTACAGTGGCTGCAATTATTGCCTACCAGCCTCTGTGGACAATTAGGCCAGGTTCATGCTAAAACTGTGTAGTGAATTTCCACTGCTATTCATTACTGCAACCAGAAATGGGTCAGAACCAAAACCTTGCATCCAAGCCCTGCCAAACTCTTAGACAGCTCTGATTAGGTTTGAGCATTCTCACAAGTTCAGCCCATTTCTAAGGGTGCGTCTACACTGGCAACTTAGGTCGACTTAAGGACGCTTAAGTCGACATACACAAAGCCATGTCCACACTGGGCTTTTATTAAGTTGACTTAAGGGCTTCCTTAAGTCGACTTACTAACAGCTTAAGTCGACTTAATGATACCACCTCTGTAGGTTGACTTAAGCCTTAAGTCGACTTCTTAGGTCGACTTAAAACCAGTGTAGACGGGGAATAGCACTAAACCGACCTTATTAAGTCGACTTAAAGCCAGTGTGGATGGCTATGTCTACTGTTAAGTCAACTTAACAAGGTCCACTTAAGTCAACTTAAAATGTAGCCACTCTGTTAAGTCGACTTAACAAGGTCAACTTTAAATTGACTTAAAGTCGATCTTGTTAAGTCGACTTAACAGAGTCGACTTAACTTTACAAGTGTAGACATAGACAATGGGTGATATATATTTCACTAGGAATGACCCCAATCTCTTCTCCGTCTCTCTGATTTACTCATCTGACATTTATCCGCAGGCTTAGCTTGCTTGTTCATCAGACCTAACTGTAGTTAATCAGAGAAGACTCCATCAATAACCCTGACTTCCCTGAGCACATCTTTAGGTAGCTGGTAATTAACTGGCAATATACCATGAGCAGAGACGTCTTATTTAGAGATACAGTCCCACCCACCAATAGTGGATCAATGGTATAGAACGTCTCATTTTATAGCTGTCTTTGTACAGACACAGCAGCAAAAGACCTTCACTACGGCATTGTTATAGCAGCTGAGGAAATTTCATCTCCCTTCGTGGCTCATTCTTTCAAGCCTTCTCTGTTTCCTTGTATTTAACTTCCCAGTGCCCGGCCTACATGTGGCCCATCCAATCTCATTTAATGGCCAGCCCATATCTTTCACCCAAAAGGAGTCTCTCTTGAGATGGAAATAAATGAATCCAGTAACCCTGCCAAAGCACCAAGGACAGCACAGTGCTAAGTCAGCTTTGAAACCTACCTTGGCTGAAGGTGACTGGCAGGTGGCCCAAGACGAAATGGTTCCAAAGAGAGCAATATCACTCCGTTAGGATCAAGACCTAGCTATTAATCAGAAAAGCCATTTCAGGACCAAAGTGGTCCTGAGGGAGGCAGTTACAGAGGAGGCAGCAACTACTGTCTTGGCAGCCAGCAGGCAGACTTCCTTCAGGGAGGGGCTGAGGCCTAGATCCTTAAAGGTATTTAGGGCCTCAAAGGTATTTATTTCCATTGAAATAAATGGAAGTGAGGAGCCTTAACAGCTTTGAAGATCTGGTCCCGAGTGCTCTCAACTCCTGTTGACTTCACCATAGATTAACATGATATAGAGAGGCAAACTTGAAATGGGTAATGACTCTCCCCCTTAGCTCTGTCTAGTTCCAAGGCTAATGCTGCATAATGTCACCATGCTGGGTCTCCCTAAGATCTGCCTTAAACCCAGTGGGTAAGGAAGGGATCTGCTGGCTGCACTGCATGGAATGAATCTGTTTTTTGGGTTTGTTTTTGTTTTTCTGGATCTGGGAGAGTCAGTTCTGATTAACTGTGGCTGAATGGAAGAAAATACTGAGCAGAAATCTTTATCTCTTACAACCAAGATATCACTGAGTGGCTTAAAAATTCTGTTGAAAAAGAAATATGGATGAACACTAGAAACAAAATTCCCAGAGCATTATTATACTTTTAATATTAGGGAAGGATAAAATAGATGGCTGGGGAGGGACCAGGTAACTGTGTGTGTAATAAGTAGTGGTTTACTTAGGTGATGCATTGTAAAGTTTAAGCCAGGGGGGACCATTAGATCATCTAGCCAGACTTCCTCTATAACACAGAGCATTCACTTTCATCCAGATACCCTTACATTTAGACCAAAGCATTTCAGGAATTTCAATGAAAATTGAATGAAATTCAATGAATTTCAACGAAATTTCAGGAGACTGCTAGAGGCAGAGAACTGGAGAGATGGAGGAATAATGCACAAGCTTGAGACCCCTGCAATGGTTAGATCACTGATTAGGTGAGACAGAAGAAACGTCCCAAGGCTAGGCTGCCGCAACTGGACCGCAATACCTTCTTAAGAATTTTTCTCAAACCCCCTCTCTGCTCCTTATTTTCCAGTTTTTTTTCTGCTCCTTTTTGGCTCACATTTTCTCCAAGGCAGACTGCAAACTCAAGAACCTGGGAGTCTGATGTAATCATATGAACCCCAAGGGTTTCAATCTGCAAGCCTCACTCCTGTTGGGTGAAACTCAGTGCTGTACAAGCCTCCTGGATCATCAGAGATGTAAGTGGCATCAGTATTATGTCAATTGTCTGCTCAGGGCTGAAGTTGACTCACGGAGCAGTGTGTGATGCACAAAAGCTTCTGTTGAAGTCTCTGAGATCACCAGAATGAGTAAGTGCCACGCAATTTGAATAAGGAGCACGGAGCAAGGGCCAAGATATTCATATGGGTTTTAAATGATCCAAAACGATTTCCTCAAAGTCTCAAACACTCAGAAAGGACCGTGAAATGGCTTCACTAACAGGATAGGGAGGAAAATCAAATTCATTGTGTGGCATTACAGTAAGAGGAAGCCAGTCAGTGTCTCTGAGCCTTTCTGTCAATTCCAAGCCCCTCATTTATGAAGCTCAAGCTGGAGTGTCCTCAGCTTTACTTAGTGACCCAAGTCTATGCCACCCTCACACAAAGCAGGCCTTTTGTATAATGACTGGGAAGAGAATTCAGGCAAAGTGCTAATCTGCTCAGTGGGTGACAAAGATTGACTGCTGATTGAACACTACAGAGCAATTTTTTTTTCTCCACTGGTCAAAGACCTACAGAAGCAGTAAATCTCACCACAGAGCCAAGGGACGGGGGCATCATTACAGCTGCAGCCAAGGAGTAACGAAAAGTTATGTGAAGACCATTTAAGAGCCCATGGGAAGGACAGTGATGTATTTTCAGACTGGTTCTGGGAGTGGGGAATTTGCTTTACTGTAAAGCTTAATAATTATCCCAAGCAGGCTGTGCCATGACATCATGACAACCTTTTCAATTCTCACTTTCAACGGTTGCCTGACAGTGGGGGTGATCCCTCCCACAAGCTAATTATATAGTGATCATCATTGCCCAGTGCTCAGCTACGGTTACTTCTTGAATTGACCCCTGATAGGACATGCTCTCCTCTGGTGTGCTACAGAGCTAGATGTTCCAAGAAACAACTATTCATGACGCTGAGAAATTGCTTCTCTAAATCACACCCTGATGTGACATTTGGCCAGTTAATAGATGGGGGATTGAAGTTGCGAGTGATTATTCTTTTATTACATTCTGTGGCTTCTTTAATATCTTTCAACATTGTGCTTTCACTCTCTCTGCTCTGATCCAGAGGCCAGTGGTATAACCCTGTTATAATGTCTTGGCGTAGGCAGAAAAGCAGCAGGAGACAAACACTGTCTGAAATGTGCTGAAAGGGGCAGACCAGCTAGCCCAGGGATGGGAGTACCGCAGACTGCTACAGATGCTTTCCCCAGAACCCTAGAGGTGTATTAGGGGCTTCCCCCCCCCCCAGTAGTCCCCTCCTCCTGGGGCTGTGGTCCATCCTGCAGTGTAGGGCCCTGGCCCATTGCAGGAGAGACAGTGCTGAGAGGAGAGGCGGGTGGAGGGGACCAGTGGCATGGAAGAGCCAAATGTCATGAGCAGGTCAAGACTTAAGATCCACCTCACTTATTGGCGTCTCCCATTGACTAGGAGAGGGAGGGAGGTGGTGCTTGCAGGTCACATACTGAGATATCTCTTTCTCCCCGCTCATTGTATAGGAAACTCAGTTGCCAGATTCAGGCTTATGGGTCCCATTGTTATTCCAGTGACTTTTCAAGGACCCTAAAAGTTTGGCATCGAAATACTCAGCATCACAAGGCCAAATCCCATGGTAGATCCAAGCTGTAAGTAAAGATACATATATGGTGCTTGTAACAGTAGGTTCATTTTACTAGAACATCAGCCATTGTCCATTAAGGGTCCCTGTCTCTCTCTCTCTCTCTTTTCAACTAATAAGTGATCTCCTACATCACACTTCTATTTGTCTTTCCCTGCTTGCTCTACCTCTATCAATACAATTGTTATGTACCATTATCTACTACATTGAGGTCATTTAGATTCTTGGGTTCTCTTGGTTAGAATGAGAGCTAGGCCCAAGCTGCAAAGCACTTTGGGTAGTGTGATGGAATCAGGGCAATCTCTTATTTGAAAGCTGTGACTGTTGTGTATGAAAAGTCCGATTTCCATTAGTAGAATATAGGCCTATTCTGACAGCAAAATTCATAGCTATAAAGTCTGACATATTTCCTTGCTATAGCTGACAGTTGGCTCGTTGCTTAAATAGCCATTAAATACTATATCTAGATGTATAAAATAACCAATAAAGCTTGTTTATTCACCTTTGAAACCCTTAATATAATAAATCAAGCCACTGTATTCTTTTCCTGTTCAGAATTCAGATCAACTAGATATGTGAAATGGCAGCAATAAAAGAAAATGGTATAGCTTTTTTCCCCCAGTTCTGCATTTATTGTGGACCAAACACATAATATCAAGGTTTTTATTTATTTATTTGCAGCACACCTTAGAATGTAATGAAAGTAAAAATCAAAGGGTTGCGCTGATGTGCTTATACAATTGCATAAAACATCCAAAAGGGACCAATAATCACTATCTTCATAGAGGATAGTTATTCTCTTTGCAATCAGTCTTTGGAAAAACTCTGTATTCTTTTTTTGTTGGCATTTATGGTCATATTTATTATCCCCCTGCTGGAATAACAGAAGGGCTTCTGGGATGGAATGTGTGTGCCAACTCAATACATATGGTTGTGATTCTCAACTATCAATTCATTAAAATGGCTTTCAATTCTGATACTATAACATTCCAAACAGGAGTAGATGAAATAAGAAAGAACATTAAAAAGCTTTGTGGTTTCAGACAAGTGCAACTCAATTGGGAGAACTGAGAATAAGGGAGAAAGAAACAGATTCTTTTTGCTTTCCCAACTGATGAAGGTTGCAGTCTCCTGGTGCCTTGTTTTCTTAACCTTAATATATTTTGAAATTTCTCCAGTCGCTATAGCCAAGACTTTAGATGCATGAAATAGCTTGTGTATCGGGAGGAGCAAAGGGCAACCCGACCTTGTCTCTTGTCACTTTTCCTGTTCCCTTAGCAGCACACATCACACTGTGTTAAATCACTAAAGTTTATAACAAGATGGACCAAGATGGTGGGGATGGAGGACAGAGGAGAAAAAAACAAATATATACTTTTTGTGATTTTCTGAATCTCTCCAAATAAAAGCTGGAGAAAATAAGGGTTGGGTGATAGTTTGTCCATTTCTTTCCTACCCAATCTGCAAGAGATTGTGATCTTCCATTGGTAACATTTGCAAAACAGTTACCAGAGAAACAAGGCTTATTGTGCTTGAGACACTGAAGGAGTCTGGTTACAAGATATGAATATTTTTTCTTCTTTGTTTGTTTTAATTTTATGAATGACTTTGCCAAAGATACATTGTCATTGCGGGAGCAGGCACAGCCAAGGAGGGAAGAGAGTGGAAATGCAACTTCATATGCAACCAGAGTCAGAGGACTGCTTTTCACTCTATTCCTCTGAGTAATTAGACTCCCTTTAATGACCAATTAAGGTCCCTTACTCACTCAATTCAGAAGGACTTCTAATTCCTTGAATGTTCTTTGAGCCTCATAAGGGCAGATGATAGGCTTAAATTTTCATGCCTTCATTATAAAGTGGAGAATTTGTGGAGATTTAGGGACAGGATGGGGGCTGAGGGGGAATTAGTTCCAGGGGGAGTTACTGGAATTAATGAGTTCTAAACCTTTTCATGCTAGAAGACTAAAAGTCTTGTGCAAACAAAACATTTGTCATGTTTGTTTTGTAAACTGTAAGTCAAATGTACAAGGTCAGCTAAGTCACTTCCCCTGCTTACATGCACCCTGGTAACAGAGGCCACATGAAATGGTTGCATGAAATAGGTTGACATTTATCATTTGTAAGAACAGTAACAAATGTCGTCGCCATATTGAAGATATTCCAATACTAAGCATAGTGCACCATCTGCAGATGTGACCACCTTGAGGTTCCACAGTGCAGAATGCCTTTTCCAAGCCTTATGGCAGGGGCTGGATCTTGGAAGAATGTCTCAATTAAAAGGACAGGTCATGGCATGTGGGAAATGTTGAGCTAGGGGGTTACTGGAAACCTTTTGGATGTTGGTCTCCTCAGACCACACAAGGTAGGTGAGCAAGGAGGTTACTGAAGAGAGCGTCTGATGAGTTTATGAGCTTTTAAGAACCTTCATAAAGGTTCTGTTTGGGTTAGAATTTGGAAGTGGACAAATGTTGGGGGAAAGGCCCTAGGTTTTGGAAGTTTTCCCCCTTTTTGGTGTGGTGATTATTTAAAATCTAGCAGGACTCGCCTGAAAGCCAGTGGAGGGGTTTGGAAAAAGTAGCTGCTGATCAGATGGCAGTAAAGAACAGAACATTTTGAAGCATGGCAGAAGACCCAAGAGTGGCTCTAAATCTGCAAGTTCCAAGCTATAGGAGTGCATATAATATTGCTAAATGGCTTCCTGGGGGAGAAAAATGGATCCTTTCAAAAGGGAATTGGGAGTGCTTGGTTGAAACTACAGTAAGACTACACAGCACTTCATTAATCTTAGATTGTAATCTGATGGCAAGGCACCTGTTTGGGGTGTCTCCCAATCAGTGCATCCTGCCCATTCACAAGCAGAGAAATGCTTCCTTGATTGCGAATAGACATTTCTGCAGAAGGTGTCTTCATGCAGGGAGAATTTTAGGTGATTTCTGTCTTTTCTTTTCTTTTCTTTTTTGTGCTAGAGAACTTTAAAAAATCACAACAAGGATGCATCCATAAAACAGCGAGAGATCTGAATTTCTGGTGTTATAACCGTTAGCTGTATCTTAGAGAATGTACTGATCTCAGTTATACCAAGATAAAGCTGGAGTCTTTCTATCGGAATCAGATGATTTACACTTATGTATAACGACGAAGAGCCACCTCCACCATCGGTGTAGATCAGCATGAACTTCAATGGCATGATTTGCACAGGCAGAAGAATTGACTCTAAAGTTAGAATTTGGCCATGAGAGAAATTGCAATGCCGTTAGGCAGCAGCAATGTCTTTCAGCCAGTTTCAGATTAGCCCCATCACTTTAAAACAGTGGATCTCAACCACTGTGTTGGGACACAGTAGTAAGTGTATCACAGAGAACCGGGGAGATGGCTGGATTTGGCCTGTTGGGGTGGGCTTGTGTGTCTTGTAGGGTCACGATATACCACCAAGTGTGTTGCAATCCACAAAAGGCTGAGAACCACTGCTTTAAAAGACAGTCATTTCTGGCTAGTCCTTGCTTCTGATTGAAAGAAAAGTCACCTTACACAGTAATAGCGTTGCCTAGCTCCTTGTGCCATGTTGAGTGTATATTACAATACTAATCACAGATATAGCTATAGTGTATCTCACTGCACTGCCTTGATATTTCATCCCAGAATCACAGGGAAAGGGTTTGGAAAAGAATTAGATAAGTTCATGGAAGCAAGGTCCACTAATGGCTAGTAGCCAAGAGAGTCAGGGATGCAGCCTATACTCTGGGTGGTCATAGGCCTCTTAGTGCCAGAAGTGGAGACTGAATGTTAGGGGACAGATCACTTGATAATTGCCATGTTCTGTTTTTTTCCTTCTGAAGCACTGGCTGTTGTGCAAAGCCAGGATGCTGAGTCCGTTGGTCTGACCTGATATGGCCATTCTTATGTTTTTTTAACTGTTTTTCAAACTCGGTTAAGCCCATCGAATATGACATGGAAATTTCACTTTCAGATCCCAATGACCAATAACCAACCCAAGAGAGCCACAGTGTTTCAGCAGCAGGTTAACCCAGCAAAGGAGGGTGAGTCAACTGTGTCTGGGTTGTTGGAAAAGGTAGAATTCAGGACAAGCTACATGAGCCCAAAGTTTCCCTTGCTTACACCAGTGTTGTAGCTGTATTGCTCCATTGGTTTCAGGGGCACAGCACTAGATTTACACCAATGTGGGAAAAGAGATTCTGTTCCTGTTTTCTGCATTTGAAGATGGACGGTCTGGTGTGATCTGAAGCAGGGTACTGCTTGGTATTGCCCTTATGACTAGAGCTGTGCGAATAGCACAATGCCTAATGATGCTTTTTCATTTCTAATGCATTTGCAATGTCTGTGCTTATGTTGCGCCCATGACAGCAATCAAACATTAGTGATGCAAATGTTTGTTTCAAGATGCATGAACAATTGTTTGAAGAGATCGGCTGAAGATTACTTCCTCCACCAGGCAGGTGGAAAATGCAGAAGGAGCTGTGACTCTCAGAGGCATAATTCATTCCTGGATTGTTGCTGGTACTACCTGTTATTAAGGGTGGGATCTAAACTTAAAATCAAGGCTTCAGATTGTACTCAGACAAACTGCTCAGTTCACTGAGAGGTTTCATCTGAGGCTGGACAGAATGAACTACATTCCCAATCACAGAACCACCGATGATTAGGGATGGCAAGGACCCCGCATTGTATCTAGTCCCATCTCCTGCTCAAAGCAGGACCAACCCTGAGTAAATCATGCAGCCAGGGCTTTGTCAAGCTGGGATTTAAAAACCTGTTAGGATGGAGATTCCACCAATCACACACACGCACGCTCATGGTGACTGACTTTACTCACAAAATAGTCCTGTTGACCTGATTGCATGAGTAAAATTACTCACCAGAGTAAGCATTGCCAGGATCATTACCTAAGTAAGAATTGTATGATTTGCCTTAAAGATCTATGGCTGTGGGAATAACACTAGATTGAAGCCTCAGTATGTGGGCATTAATCACAGTTCCACTAAGGAGACAAAAGGTATGGCCCAGGATATCTTCCTTCCTTTTCCATGTGAAAAACTGAAATATGTCATCCCAATGATAGCAAAATGAGGCATTTCAACATTGTCAGAACTATTTTCCCCATGGTTTTCTTCCTAAATGAAATTCCAGGGATGTTTGAGCCAACCTTGCAAAGCGCTTTAGTTTCAATAGTATATTTCAGGTGTGGCCAAAGAATGATCATGAACCACATGTGGCTCTTTTACAAAGTGTGGCTCAGAGAGTTGCACTCCCCATTCTTTATCTACCAGACTGGTGGGTGCGGGGAGGCTGGGGCTTCTGTTCTATGGCAGGTTAATGAGGACAGGGTCTTCTGCCCAATGGGGAGAGAGGTTTCAGGGGTTCAGCCCCACAGAGGGTGCCTGCCTATGCTTGGGGATTCAGCAGAAGTGGGGCTAAAGCCCCAAGACTCCATCCCCATAGGGTTGAAGCTTTTAACCTCAGCAGGTGCACCCCAGCTCTTGAAATTCTGAAGATTGTTGTATGCAGCTCAGAGAGTCAGTAAGTTTGGTCATCCCTGGTATATTTCATTGGAATACAGTTCAGTTGAAGTGTCATTGCCTGGGTCTACTTAGTACCCAACATACACCCAACATACTAAGTTCTTGTGATAATCAGCCCCCCTCATTTTACTGTCAAAATCAGAGCTGAGCTCTGCTGAAAATATGGTGCCTAAAACGGAAGGACGTTCTTTCCACAGGGTGCATGGTACGTGTACTGCTTCCACCTCCTGGGTCTCCTCGAGATGCATACCAGATCCAGGCTGAGAGACTTGATTCAGCATGCAGAATGGTTTCTTTTAAATACATCTCACCTCTGGAACTCTGCTCTCCTTTCCTTTGTTTACAGGCTGTCTCTTTTTAACATGAAGTACCTTTAGGGCATTAAACCATTTTGACATTCAAGTCTTGTCACATTGAGAGGTGGAAAAAACCTTCCCTGTCACCAGCGAGTGAATAATCACGGAGATGAAAAATTAGCTACAAAGAGCTGGGCATATATATTACTGTGCTAATTATAAACATTGACACATTCATACATCAGAATTATTTTCTAATAGAAAATAAGTGATGCTCCGTTTCATTCATCAATGCAGTCGCGGTGAGCAATTCTCAAGTGGAAGATCATCATCTGCTACCTTGTTAAAGTAAATAGATAATAATTATTATTTCAATAATAATTACAATAATAGGGTTCCTCTCCCAATCCACTTTGACCACCCCCCTCCAGATTTTAATTATTAAAGCTAAGTTGTGACTACACTTCCCTTGCAGGGTAGATGCAACTTTCTTTATATCCCTCTGCTGTTTACCTGGACCCTGAATCAAAGCACACAAGAAAGGGCCATTTCTTGGACAAACCTTATTGACTTAAGCTTAATCATCTTAGGTGTTCATTATATTAAAAGTGTTTGTGTATATTTGCAGGAGACCTGTGAAATGTTATGAGCTTCAAAGGAATATTTAAAACTATCTGCACATTGAAAGTCCAGGGTTTCTTCTTGGTAATTTCCAAGGGAACATATATGCAAATGTAACTCTCCTGGTTATGCAAACACCCAACTTTTTGGAGCCACACATTCTGGTGAAACCCACTAGCTACAAATTACCTTGTTCCAGACCAAAGACCCAGCCTATCAAAGGAGAGATTCAACGTCTCATGAACATGCTTGGGGCATGCACAAAAATTTAACTTTGGACCCCTTTGTAGGGTGTGTGCTGTGCCTCCTTACTCTAGGAAGAATTCACTCTTCCTTCCCCCTACCTTGGCCCCAGCACGCGCTCTCTCTCTTCCCACCCAACACCACATGGCCACAGAGCAAAGGACTTCTGTGCCCCCAACAATGACTGAGGAGGCTTTCCCACCTTCAGCACTTCCCTGAGTGTGTTTGTTCTAAGACAGGGCAGTTGTCCACTTGTAGCCCCTGGAGTATTCCCTTCCTGGGGTTTTGAAGGGATGACTCCTACCGGCAATCCTGCTGGCATTGGGGTGACCTGTGCTAGGCTGTTTAGTCTGCATGTAGGTTCTTCTCTTACGTGGTTTATAATCTCTGAGGAAGAAACGCAAAGCAAGCCTGCTCGGGCAATCTGACCTGCTGGGAAATTCACAGTGAAGTCAGGGAATTGTACAGCCTGGCAATATCCCAGTCCAGAGGGAGGGAGAAACATGTCTCTGCCCAAGAGAGGTGATGGCTGGGGACCCGGGAACTGAGAATGGGTGTCCTTGCTGACCATGGAGGTGGAATACCTTGCAGTTGCCTTGAACTGTGATACTGTGTAGCTGTTAAACCCTTTCCCAGAGCAGGTGGGAAGGGAGTGGGTGCAGAATTAGCCAAAGCTCTGGCTTCACCCTATCTGGCCAGTATAGCTGAGTCAGTGCAGGGAGAATGTGGAGTGGAGGTATCATGATTTGGGGCTGTTTGGCTAGGCCATATAAAATTAGAGAGTACAGCACTGAGCTAGAAGTCAGAAGACCTGGCTTTTGCTTCTGACTCTGCTACTGTGTGAATGCCGGCTGTCTGTCTTCCCTCTGTTCCCCTTTATCTGCATGTCAACCTATTTCTATTGTAAACTCTTTGCTATCATGAGAGTTTGTGGGTGTGAGAAGGAATGGACCCCACAAACCTTTAAAAACTGGTTTTGATCCCCTCAGGAATCACTAATACTAAAATGCCTTAATCACTGGCCTGTGGTGTCACTGCAGGACAGAGTGAAAATTAGAGTGTGGGGAGCAGATGTGCATTTCCAATGTTTCGCCATGTCTGGATTATTTTTAAGTGTAACTTGAATGCTGAATGCCCTGGGATTGTGCTGCTGGGTTTAGGGATAATTACAACATCCCTGTACACTTCTTTAACCTTAAGATACTGATACATATTTTCAACCTTAATTGCCTGTTTAGATAGTCAAGTCTCTGAGGCACAGTGATGCAATTTATGCTTTGTCCTGGCTGGTCCCTGAAGTCCTAATCTGCCCTTCAGTTTTTTATTTTCCTTTCTTGTTCCTCAGAGGTCTGAGATGACACAACAACAGAGTCATCTGGATATGGAATGTAGCCAAATTCTTGGCTCTGGCTCTTTCTGGAACATAGAATCTATATGGAATTACCCTTAATTTAACTGTGCTAAGGGATCAAGTGTTCAGTGCTCACAGTTCAGCTCCCTGAATCCGAAAAATACCACCACCACCACAACAGCAATAATAATAAATTGATAAACTCTTAACCCTGAGGCCTGACACAACCAGCGACGCTGATGATGACAATGAAAATAGACACATTTCTACAGAGACAGTCTTCTCATTAGGTGCAGCCAATCAGGAGAAACTTCTTGCCATTAATAAACTGGGTGGTTAACTCCAGATATCCAGTTGCGATGGGGGGACCGGTAGGTCTTTTTAAAAAGAAAAAAAATTAAAACAAGTTAGTGACATTTTATAGGATATTTCCCCCTTTTCTTTGAATATTTGGAATTTGAGAAATGTCAACCAAGAGTGGTGATGGGTTGGTGGGAGGGTGATTTTCAAAGGCAGGAATATGAGATGGGCACAGTTCCCACTGGTTGCATATGTTTATAAAAACTTTGGGGGCTTGAAATTTGTATTAGGCTGAAATCTACTAAGTTCAGGACCCCGGATCTAGGAATCACTGGACCGTAGTCAAAGCAGTACGCTTCCTTCCCCAGATGTGACCCCTGCAGCGGGAGGCATCTGGAGGGGAGCTCTCCATCACACAGAAAGGAGAAAGAATCCTCAACTGGCCAGTTAACCAGCTTGGTGATCTTTTTGTGCTGTTGGAAAAGTCCAAAGGGGGCCAAAACAGGGATCAGGAATGGATCCAGGCTTTCAAGCCCTCCCTGATACTTTACCTTCTTCTCTGATCATTCTTGTGCTGTAATGCGGCCGTAGTGCCAGACGAGTGACATCACATTCATGCCAATAGCAAGAGACTTAGTGATCATAAAGAGTCTGCCGGCTTGACTGCAGGGGAAGCTGGATTTTAAAGAAGAAAATGCCTATTTGAAACACATATATGACTAAGAAAGAGCCCAGCTGTGCGTGGGGGAAACTGGGAATTGTCTAAAGTCCCAGCCAGTGCCAAAGGATCTATTAGAAACATACAGAAAAAAAAACAAAAAACCTGGCTCAGATTCTGATCTCCCACACACATTTACATCCTTAGTATTGATGGCTTTGCTCTTGACTCAGATATGCCAGAAGAAAGAAGATCAGAATCAGGTCTTGTATGAGCAGGACAAGAAGTAGTGGGGCTCGATTCTCACCTCATTCACCTAGATTCATCTCTCATTTCATTCACCTAAATTAGACTGTGTTGATTTAGATGGAATGACTCCTGAATTACTCTGCTGTTAATGCAAAGCAAACTACACAGCAGGAGATTGATCCCACTCTGATTGCATTCCATAGAGTCTGTCCATAGAGTTCAATGGGATCAGACCACAACAGAAGAGGGAGCTGTTTAGGGGATATTGAACGTTTTATGGCAGGAGCACAGAATGCCATTGAGGATATGTTGCATCTTATGTGGGAAGGGAGGATGGTGCCATTAAGGTCCATGGTACCAATTTCATTAGAAATTAAAGCTAGAAAAGCCATAATGTGTGCTGACAATCTGTCATCAGTTCCTATTCAAATATTAAATTAAGTATGAAAAGCCAGAGCCTATTTATCCCAGAGAAATGTGATGCAGGAGAGGATATATTTAAACCTGAGCCAATATTCTGCTACATCTGCAAATACCCCATTATCTTCCATTTTACTCAAAGTGGCAACTTGCTGGGTAACTGCTTGATTTGTGTTTCTAGCTGGAGTTGCAGCTTGACCTTCTCAGAGAAGGGAGCGGTCATTGGAGCTTTGGTGGTGTATTGCTCTTTCTCCCTCTTTGTCCTATAGGGCCATGCACACCACAGCTGTGGTTTTGTAACTAGCCCTCTGACGAGAAAGGACCAGAACTCTACAGGGAGTGGAGACTTCAGCAGAGTGACTTCAGATGTACAGCCGTGTCACTAATCTTGCTCTCAAGCTGGGATTTTTGGAATTGCATGTGTCAACCTAGAAAGTTTATGGAACCTGCACTAGGTTTGGGTTTGGTATTTTACAAAGTTCAGAACTGCATTTAAGAGTCCTGCGCACTCTGGGAATTAGAGGAGGGGCCACCTTCATTCAAATTTGACCCAGCTCATCTGTCATGATGGAGAGGAAACTGAGCCAGGGGCTGCAACCCATGTGGCAGATCACTGCGAGGTCCAGTGGTCATCTTCCTGACTCCTGAAATGGGGACTCTAGGCATGCACACTAAACGCACATTGGTTAATCAGGTCTGACAAAGGTACAATGTCTCGATGAGCATCCATGGAATTCTTCCCAAAGGCTCAAGTTAAAAAAAGAGTAACCTCCACTGTTCTCATTTTCTTGCAATAGCACCAGACAGTTGTGCACCATTAGAAAAATTGAATCCCAGGATTACAGACTGGCAGCAGTGAATTGCAATAGCATTAACATTGGCTGGAGGGGGAGGGGTGATGTCCTCATTTTATCTTCCCCTTATATTTATTGCTTATCTGTTAGCTTTTTGTTTCATTTTTTTCCCCCCCCAGAAACAAATAGATTTGGGTACGAGATTGTAGAGCAAGGTCTAGCTTTGAATGAAACGATGTCTTCAGGAGAAGAACATTATACTGGAGAAGAACCCTGACTTCAATTTTTTGTGGCCAGCAACCAGCATAATTGCAAATCTCTAGTCAGGGTAATAAAAGGCATGGAGTCACATTGATTTCTGGCCACTAATTGCTGAAATCAGGACTGATATCAAGTATAGGCAAGGTTAAAGTGGTGGTGATATGCTCTCAAGGCAAGAAAAGCTAATTGCAAAATGAAGCCTTGATCTGAAAGGAGTCAGGACTGAGAAAATTCCCTGTATGAGTGTGTCAGAACTATAGTCTCAGAGTTCCAATGGAAAGAGTCCCTCTCCTGCTCAAAGAACCTGTTATATTTTCCATCAGATACATACACTTTTGTCTCTATTTAGAGTTAAATTAATCAGGATGTGAGTGTCACATTTCCTGCAGCAAACCTATTCCTGACTTAAGAAAGAAAGTCTCAAATCGGGAACAAAGTGTCTGATTGTGTAACCAACACCGTCAACTCACGCAGAATTTCAACACTTGCAAATGAGCAGTGAGAAAAACGCAAACCAAAATATATTTATAGGAGAAAGTTGGCTTTTCTGGAAGAAAAAAAAAAGGCAAACGTTTTCCCTGAACCTTTAAATGTCTCCACACAAATTTTCAGCAAAGCTATCAATGGCCAGTAGCCAAATTTTATTGCTCTCATTCCACAGATGGTGAAAATGAGAAACAGAGAGTCAATGTTTTCAGGTGTGAGTGGTAAGGAGAGATTTCTCCTGACTTTCAAAGATGCTGCTCAGCCCTTGGAGATGGGTCCATGGATTACTCATGGAATTGGGGGTGTTTTTCCTTTGACTTTGATGGACTTTGGATCAGACCCTACAGCTGGCTGAAGGGCAGAAAAAGAAATAATTGATTCTATCCGTCAGTGAATACTAACATGACCAACACCATATAGTTAACTATCTATTTATAATTGTCAAAAATATATGTGTATAAAAATGTACCTATTTTTAAAGCTTTGTATTTTACTTGTCTCCTTAATTATAAACTCTTTGGGGCAGGAACTGCAACTTCATCTTGGTTTGTACAGCACCTGGCACAGAGTCTTCAAGTGATAATAATAATTGGTAATGATTGGATGTGTTTCTAAAAGCTCTGTTCCACTTCAAACAGGAGTTCATTGAGGAAAGTGCTATGTCTTGTGCCATGCAGGAAGTCAGATTAGCTGTTCAAAATGTCTCTTTTGGCTTTCCATGTAGTCAAATTCCAAAGGGGTAGCCGTGTTAGTCTATTGTAGAAAGACAACAGAGTCTTTATCTGTTAGTCTTTAAAAGTGCCACAAGACTCTGTTGTCTTTTGGCTTTATAATCCATGGATCATCCCACTGGTGTTAGCTGACTGTTGCATTGTCAAATAATAATATGTGACTACTTGACTTTTGGTTTTTGTTCACACACCCATCATGGAACATTAATTCTTTATTTTGCAATATTATACACACACGTGCATGTGTATATACACACGCAGTCTTTGTATGTATTCTGTTCTGTACTGTAGTGTATAGTTACAGAGCAAATGATCTTTTTTGTGTGTGTTTTAAAGAAGTAGAATGGAAAATCAGTCAGGTATGAGCCAGTGGAGAGGCATTTCCAGAGTTGAAAGTTGGTCTTTTACTAGAAGTGACTGAACATTATTAGTTTTGAATGATAGAATCCGGAACCACAAACTACTTTTAAGTCAAGTGAACTTCTGTGTGAAGCAGCTCTCTCTCTTCAAAGTTACAGCTGCTTAAACAGAGGGAAGATAAATGAAGTTATCTTCCATCATGTTTCTTATCTCTTGATCTTGGGTAGTATCTCTTGCTGTCTGTTCACTCCCATTGTAACAGCGTCATACTGTAAGCACAGCATCACCACCTCCTTTCTTCCAGAGAAAGCTGCACAGTGCAATGGTGTGTACCCCCCCCCCCCATATCATTTAACACATTTACTTCTGCATCAGCCTTCAGCAAATCTTTGTGTAACCCATGTGCGTAATAGACAGCTCTCTCTTTCAGAGGTCTATTGGAGGATGGGTAGGAATGAACTGTGTCTGGTTCATTGTTACTAGGCAGATGTACAATTAGCTCTTCACAGCCAGAAGTTTCTGGAATTGGGTGTGGTGGTCTTGGGGATGATCAAGAGGTTCCCTGTTACTGGACTCAGACTCTGTGAAGGAAAGTAGTCAAGGCAGCTGCGTTGCAAAAGGTGCCCTGCGTGGGTTGGAAATTAAGCCCAGGTGTAGAAAGCAGGATGTTTTCCCTAATGCTGAAGCATTTTGCAGCAGGGTTTTCTTTTTTGTTTTTGTTTTTTTTAAATCTATAAATTTAACTGAGAGACTTTAGCAGAAGAGAGGGAACGGTCTGCATGGAGTCCAGATGAAAATTTCTACAAGCAAGGGAAGATGTTGATTTTGACTCAGCAGACCGTGGAAGTGTGGTGATCAAAGACTCTTACTGAGACTCAGGTGAACTCAGCTTAAGCTTTGTGGAGTGCTGTGTTTCTTCTCACAGTTTCTGTGGGGACTGACTTGCAGGGGCATAGCAAGGGTATCTGGTCCCTGGGGGTGAAGCCCATATTTGTGCTGCCCCCTCCCCCACAGCCCAGCACTTCCCTGCAGACTGGTGCTAGGGGGCTTGTCCACCCACCCCCCATTGCTACACCACTGATGACCTGTTCATAATACATTTGTTTTCTTTATTTATATTTATGTATACTTTTGAAGACAATGTTTGTGGATTATGAAGTATCCATGTTATGCTGTAGAAATTAAGTTTTAGTGGTTTATTAATTATTATTTTGTGTTTCTTTATCATAATATTTTATAAAGTTGGTACTTAAGAATTAAGTTTATTTCATTTGTTCCTTTGGGGACTTGACTGTGGAGAGGATGAACCTGTGCAGCCCTTGCTGAAAATCTCCAGTGACTGAATTCCAGGTCTCCAGCTGCTTTTCTATGGAAGTTGGGGTTTTTAGGCACTGGAGAAGGGCAATGAACTAAATTCTAGTCCATCTAAAGGTTACTCTTGGCCACATTGCCATGTCCAGATTAGCAAGCAAAATGAAGTGGTGTCCAGCCCAAATTAGATTTCCTCCTGTCTTTGCAGTTGATGTCAACAACCACTTCTCCTTTGGCCATGGTTTCCAACAGTTGTCTCCTCTTCAGAGCTTCCTTTTCTAGCTCATCTTGCTGCAGGCCACCTGCTGTATGTGTGTATGTGGCGGGGGATCCTTTGCACAGCTGATACTTATTACTCACATGTGACCTTCAAGGAAGGACAGTCTTGTGGTTCAGACACAGGTCTGAGATTGCACTGACAAGTGGTCAATTCTCTCCTCTGCCATAGAGTTCCTTCAGTCTCTGCTCTCTAGCACCCTCTTTGGTAAGAGATGGTAGTAACACTTCCTATGGGTATTTAGAAATGAACTCTTCAGGGGAGGAACCATCCTTTGCTCTGTGTATATACAGCCCCTAACCCGTCTAGGTCAGGGCCTGCAGGTGCTTGAGTAGAAAACAATACTGTGTTCAGTCCCACAGTCAGGTTTCCTGGCAGTTACCACAGCCTTCATTAAAACAGGTAGCTTGTTCCTAATAATACATCTTTATCTCTTTTGGACTGGAGACCCAGTGGCAGGTAACCCAGGAAAGGATAATTCAGACTGGTCAGAGGCAGCAAAACATCTTGGACTACTCAGACAAAAGCTGTTGCATGATTCTTCCCTGAGCCCCAGAAAGGAAGATCAGAGACATACCATAGCTGGGCGGAGAAAGCTAATTCCGTTCCACAAAGGATTTCAGTATTTCCAAATTTGGTTTCATTCTGATTAGTAAGAAAACTCCCAAAGGCTGAAATTCTGAAATGGAAGGAACTCAAGTCCTGGCTCTGGAGCAGTCCACCTGTGGTGGGAGCTGTAGACCCTTCCTGTGGGGCCTGACTTTGAGGCAGTCTGCCTGGCAATCTCCTCAGAAATGGGGTAGGTGAGCTGTCAGGAAGCCAGGCAAGTGTGAAGAATCAGGGTTCTCAGCAGAGCCAGTTTTGGATACCCTAACAAGCACAGCTGGCCTGTAGCAGGCTGCCTAACTCTGACTACATTGCCTGACTGATGGGAGGACTCAGCACAGCAGCTCTTGAGCCCAGCAGCAGCTGTAGCTTGGTGGTTGAGTAACCTTCGGGTGGGCTAAAATTAATTTAATTGCCCTTCTCCAGTGCCTCACAGAAATCAATCCCAATCCCTATGGAGAAAGCAGCTGGAGACCCAGGATCCAGTCTGTATGGGACTTACAGCAAAGATTGCTCAGAGTTATCCTCCCACATTAAAATACTACTAAAAACAAACATAACAATGAACTTTTATTAACTACTAACTAAATAAACCTTATCCTAAGAAAACAAAATACAATTAACCAAGAACAATTCCTACGGAAACCCCGCACGAAAGATACCCAAGAGTCTCATAGTCCAGGTGGAGTTCACCTAACTCTCAGCTACAGTCTGCATTCAAATGCAGAGGCTTGAGTGGCAAGAAATCGCTGTCCTCTTCTTTCTTTGCAAGAATCTTCTCTAGCATTCCATGCAGGCTTTTACTTCTCCTGTGCAACCAGCCCTCAGTCTCATATGCATGTCTGCAAAGTCTGTTGCAGATGACTCCATTAGAGGGAGAAAACATCTTGTTCACTCCTCGCTCAGCTTCTCTTGAAAACTGAGCACATGGACTCTGCTCATAGCAGCTCTACCCTGTTGTCTGCACAGACTGCTGCTCTCATGTGATCTGACTCTGACCACACCAGCAGGGAACCCTGTGGAGCATGCTCAAAAATACTACCACTCCCTGCCTCTAGAAGTTTCTAGTTGTGGGTAGCTAATCTGCCCAGCAACAGTAACCCACCCTTAGCAGGTCTCTCAAAGAGATAGCCCTTTCTAGGCATACGGGTTACAGTTGCTCAAAGTATTTGTCCACAGCTGTGTGATAGCTCCAGGGCCCTCTTATTCTTAGATTTGCCTCTACCCAGCTCCAGTCTTGGACCCAGCGCTGTTCATCCCTTGGACTCAACTTTTCCCTGTCTTGCCTCACTCCAGATAATCCAGCTCTACCGCTCAGCTTAGATTTCAGACATCTAACCATTGGCTCTACTATCTGGCCTCCAACTCGGCGCTGGCTCCTCCCCCCCC
>ML685764.1:38217210-38229049 GCA_007922175.1 Pelusios castaneus
CAAATTACTACCTTTCTATTGATACCAAACATGACATAGTTCCTATGGATTATAGCATTTATGAGATATCCATAGAGAATAATATAATAAATGCTTCCCTAAATCCAGACAGTGTCACACCCTGCCCACATGCCCTGCCCTTTGGGGGGCATGCCAGGCTCCCACTGTGCCCCCTCCCCCCAGCAGGGAGGGCATTGGTGTAGTCCTGGGGTAGCCCTAAGTCGATTTAGGGCTACCCCAGGGCTATATTGGCTTAATTCGACTTTAAAAAGTCGAATTAAGCCTTAGGTCGAGTAGAAAGGTGGTTTAATAAAGTCGACTTAATTTTCATTAAGTCGACTTTATTTTGCTTAAGTCTAGCTGCTTAAGTCGACTTAAGGAAACTGTAGTGTAGACAGAGGGCAAATTAAATCGACTTAAGCTAAGCTTAAATCAACTTAATTTACCAGTGTAGACGCAGCCCTTGTTTCTTAAATCCCCAGGTATTGCTTACACCAGGAGACATGACTATGACTGCCCAATAGATCTTCAGCCAGGAGCAAAACTACCCTTTGGAAGAATTTATGCCATGTCCGAACCCAAGCTCTCAGCAATTGGAGAATACCCACAGGCTAATCTGAGAGAGTTTATCCACAAGTCAACTTCACTGGATGGTGCATCAGTACTTTTTGTCAAGAAGAAAGACAGTAGTCTCTGACTCTGCAGTGATTACCATGCATTTAGTCAGATAGCTATCAGGAACCGTTCTCTGTGTATCCACTACATTGTACCTCCAGAAGACATACAACCTTGTGCAAATCAGGGAAGGGGACCAGTGGAAGACTATTTTCTGATCCTGCTATGACCACAATGACTATCTCATAACGTCCTTTGGGTTGATCAATACCTTGACCACTTCCCAACATTTTATCAATTATTTGTTCTGAGACATATTGGATAATACGTACTAGTCTACCTAGGTAACAAACTGATTGTCTCTGATTAGTCTGAATAGCATACTGTTCATGTCCATATGGTCCTGGAATGCTTACAGCAGCACGGCCTTTACACCAAGCTTAAGAAGTGTACCTTTGATCAGGTCTTCACAGAGTTTTTGGACTTCATTTTATCCAAAATGGCCCAAGCAAGGTCCAAGCCATCTAAGATTGGCTGACTCCCCACATATTATGTGACCTACAATGCTTCGTGGGGTTTATCACTTTTTATCAATCATTTATCCTGAACTTTTCAAAACAAATTGAACCTCTCACCACTTTCATATAGAAAAATGCCAAGTTCCATTGCTCTCCTGAGACCCAGCATACATTCAATCAGCTGAAGCTTGTTTTTTCTACAGCACCCATATTAGCTCATCGTAATCTCACACAAGCTTTCATTGTAGAAGCTGATGCCTCCAGTACAGCAACTGGGGCTGTCCTCGCCCAGTGACTTAATCCCAAATTGGTGCAAGGAAGGTCAGCCCTGAACAGCTAAATTACAAAATAATAGAAATGGATAAAAATCTACCTTTGCACAATGTCAGCGCTACCTGGAAGGATCTTGTCACCCAGTTCAGATAATCATTGCCCATAAAAGCCTAGAATTTCTACATAACGTGGAAGCATTAAATCAAGAGCAGCTCCATGAGTCCTATTTTTCTCGTGATTTGATTTCATTATCACCTACTGCTCCAGATCCAAAAATGGTAAGATGAATGCCCTGTCTTAAAGATTTGTCATTAACATACAAGGCCCTATCCAGGAATCACCCCTCATTCTCAAATCCTGTAACTTTCTCAGTGCAACTCACCAGCAGGAGATCCTCAATATGCCTCTGCCTCAGGAATTCCACCTGACAAACAAGTCATTACTCAGAAGCAGCTGCATGACTCCAGGGAAGGGATCACATATGTAAGGAATTATGTCTATGTTACCCTTGGACTCGCAAGAATTGCAGTCCTGCAACTAAGCCATTATTTTCCCTAGCAAGACATCTGAGGTGCTTCAAGACCAATCATTAATATCATATCCTCTTGGTGGCCCCATTTTCACCTGACTATATAGCCATTCACTGCCTTCTGTGATGTCCATACCTGTACCACAAGACCTGGGGTTTCCGCCTACCCTTGGAAACTCCATCTTGATCCTGGGCTGCCATCGCCAGAGACTACATTGTAAAATTAGCAGAGTCCAACCAATTTGCAACAGTTTTGACCATAGTGGATCACTTTACCAAAATGGCCAACTTCATCCCTTACATTGGACTCTCCTCTGCTAAAGAGACAGTTCAGCTGTGGATTAATCACATAGTCTGCCTTCACAGCATCCTGGAGTGCATAAACTCTGACTACGGTTCTCTGTTCACATCTTGGATCTGGTGTGATGCACTGAGCTTCCTGGGAGTCCACACGTCTTTCCCACGGCATACCATCCCCATCCAGTGGCCAGATGGAAAGGGCCAACCACAATCTTGAGCAGTATTTGGGCTGCTACGTCAGGCACCACCAGAGTGATTGGTCCTTACTTCTCCCTTATGCAAAATTCACCTACAACAGCAGACTTATATGGGGCAAAGTCCCTCCACCCACCAATTCCAGCTGCAGTTACCTGCGTGCTTTCCCAACCCAGCCACCTCAGACCTGATATAGCAAATCAGACCCAGGAAGAAGTGAAGGGATGCCAGGAAAGAGCAAGTGCAGACTACAAATGGCATGCAGACCAGGACTGACAGCAAGGCCCCACCAGTTCAGTGGAACTATAGATACTGCTCTCCACGGAGCATCTCTGCACATACAGACCTGCTTGTAAGCTGGGCTTTCAATTCCTTAGCCCTTGCAAGAGTCTGCAGCATGTTAATACAGGCTCTTCTGAACTCTCAACTATCACGCTCTTTGAAAATTCACCAGGTGTTTCAAATATCACTTTTGAAACCCTACACAGAAAATCCTTTCCCTCACAGGAAACAGCCACCTCTTCCACTGGTACAGAAACAGGGAATACAAGGTTCATGAAATCCTGGACTCTAAACATAACTGTGGAAGGTTCAGGTACTTCATTGACTGGGAGGGGTATGGTCCTGAGAGGTGCACCTGGGAACCTTTGGAAAACATATATGTCCCCCCTTGTACAAACATCCCATAGGAATGTCCCCAAAAAGCCTGGCCCACATTGTTCTGAGAATGCTATCAGGAGCCACAGGTCTCAAACCTTGGCCTACAGGGCTCTTAGGAGCGAGGCAGTCCCACCCACCACCAAGTGATTCACTAATAGCACCTAGAATAGTAGCTGAACTCTAACAGATGACTCCTGTCTTGCAATCAGATTGATCGAACCCTGAAGTCCTGATTGGTCCCCAGCCTCTATTTAACCTAAGCACAGGCACAGGAAGCTTTTCATGCAACTGGGTCCTCTTTGCTTTGGATGGTTTCTCCTATGATAACCGTGCCTCATCCTGTTAGCCTGACTGTGCCTGCCTCTCCCCTCCTGATTCTTGGTTTGCTCTCTGGTCTGGCTTGGACTCTGACCTGCTGTTATTGGCCCTGGCCTGACCACTAGGTCAAACTGCCCACGTCCTAGTCATGATATGATTGCAGATAAAACTTGAAAACATCAAGTGAGCCCAAAAAGCCCAAAAGGCAAAGAAAAAGAACCCAATATTTATTGTTTTGTTTTTTTAAAGCCAGTCTAATAATTTGGGGGGACAGCGGAGCTGGATTCATGATTCTTTAACAGTGGAGGCTGGCAGTACTGCACTGTGGGAGGAGCTGGTAGCAGGGGAACAAAGAGAAGGCCAGCCCTGCCCTCTACCCTGGCATCAGGGAAAGGACTGGCATAGGAAGCTGTCTACACTAGCGTAACCCTCCCAGGGCTGGCTTTAGGCACAGCACGTACAAGCAGTGCAGCACACAACGGAACACCTATGTCCAGCCCCTCTAGGTGAGGGTTCAGGTACTCTGGTGGCTGGCAGCAGGTGGGGGAAGCTTGCCCAGACTGTGGCTAAATGAGGGAGTTCAGTAGCCAGGGTTATTAATGGAACACCTATCATAAGGAGCAAATTTTCCCTTGCTTTTTCTTAAGCAGTGCTTCACCTTATCCACTCTCCAGGGTTGGGAAAGAGAATTTCTCTGCTATGACTGGCTAGAACTGCAAATTTATACCCTGTGTTATGTTCAGGAGAGTGACATCCTCAGCTCATTTGTCCTGGTTCAGCATTTTAATCTGCCACCCAATCAGGCTGATGCATCCCTTCAGTTAAGGGATTTACAGCAAAAGCTAAGAGTTTTAGAAGCAGGCTTGATTTGGTAGCCCTCCATTGCCATCCTATAGGTGCAACACCAGGCACGAGCTTGTCGTCCACCTCTGGTAGTGCCTCAAGTGGGGCCCTGAAAAACAGGCATCCAAAATCACTCAGCACATCTGAAAAGCTGCCACAGTTCCAACTCCAGGCTTCCTGATCTGCTCTCCGGTAAATCAAATGGGCATGGTCCTGCATCCTTCTGGCAGCAAAATTCTAATGTAACTACATGTATAGAAAAAAAAATAACATTGGTCTTAACCAATCCCTTCTCATTTCCACTTACAATACAGGAGGATAGACACAGAGAGAAACGTTTACTATACCCAAAAGTTTATATGAAAGATAGCATTATCAACCCCACTAAAATGCTTCATATGAAGGTGCTTTCCCCAGGAAGGTGTTTATATTACAACACAAGGCTGTCAGCAATCAAACCAAATGAAGCCAGAGCAGAGGCTTTTGGCTTGGTAACATCTCTCAGTAGCACTCTGTAACATCAACACTTTCTAATTGTTTCTAACAAATGGTGCGCCATTGGCAACTATACTCTTGTTATTTTTCTCAAATAAGTGGTGTGCTCTAAGCCTTCAGAGCTGCCATTAATTTATTGTTCCTTACAAGAAGCAGCATCTCTCAGCTGTCCCAATCCTCAGCGGTAATTCACCAAAATGAGCTATTTGAGATGTTAAATAAATTTATGTTGTGCAAATGACCATTTGTCATTTGCTATTCGATTGGCTATCTGGAAAGATGATTCAACAGCCTGCAAATGATAGAGTTGTTCTGCATTTCCTTGCTACCATGTACAATTATATTAATAGTGAACTTTCATGAGGGAAAGAGCTCTGACAACACATTTAGAATGGGTTTATCATTTGGATTAAAAATTTTTTTTTTTTTAATATCAGCACTAATGCTTGGAACTCTTGCTTAAATTTTTTTTTGTAACAGTTCTAATGTTGGAAGGTTCTGTGACACCATTCTTGTTTATTCTCTATATTAGACAGAGGCAGAGGCAATGGAGCTGCGTGGAGAAAAGTAATTGCATTTCACAAAGGATTTAGTTATTGTGAAATGAGGTTTCCTTCCCATTTGGAATGAAACCAAAATTCTGAAGAGCTTTGTGAAAGGGCATGGAGCCCCTACCCTGGGGCAGTCTGCCTGCAAGCCAAGGACCCTGGACATTTGGGGGTGCAAAAGAAGTGTGAACCTGCAAGCTTGGGAGATGGGATTCCCAAGGCATCCAGGCTCCTGGCTTTTCATCAGCATGCCAGTCATGCAGCCAATTGGCTGGGCAAGTGAGGGGCAGGAAATCAGGCAGGTTTCCGAAGGAGGCAGGTAAAGTTCCATCAGAACCCGACCTGGGTCCCATCCAAATATTGTCAAAGTGGAACCATCTTTACACAAAGCTGGATCTGAAATCTGCAGTTCAGGCCCATCTCTAGATCATATTCTGCCACAAGTATTGCTGATGTTCTCCGAATTTATCAAATAAAGGGCAGAATCCACATTCCAAGCTTTTGTGCTTATTGGAGTTATTTTTGTGATTACACCCTATGCCACTCTAATGGATTATCATCGGGTTTGAATCTTGGCCTTCCAGCATCACAGGACAGCCTTGTAGTAATTCGTAATAGTGACCTGGGCGTAAATGGATTTGCATTAGGCTATATCACTGCCACTAATGTTCTGTGTGACTTTGGGAAAGTCCATTCCCCTCATGTCCTTTACTTATATAGGACAGAAATTGTCTCTTACTTTGTACAGCACCTAGCACAGTGAGGGTGTGGTCTTGAGTGCAGTCAATGCATGGTATCTTAATATAAATAGCAGGCTTTTATACTCCACACAGGCCACTAAAGGGACATGTGGCACATTACACAAGCACAGTATACACCTGCACAATACTTGCTGCACAAGGGCAGATGGACAATTTGCACATCAAACACTGCAGCCTGAGAATACACAAAAGTGAATATGCACTAGGGCCTCAAACATGTTGAAAGCACGCCAGTGCTCTCTGCAAATTCACAGATTCTGTTGCTAGGGCATTCAGGCAGGCATAAAATTAATAAACCAGTCACACAAGGGAAATGACTTTCTGACCTTTCCAGAGGTCAAACTTCAATTGAATCACTTGACACTTCTGTTTTCATCAGTGTACCTACAAATTAGTCACATCAGCTAACAGAAAGTAATTACTAGAGCTACTGCATAGTATGGAATGAGAGCCAGGGTTACTTTGGGAAATAAAGGATTAACTTCTTATGTATTTATAGTGGATCCTGATTGCAGCAGGTATGGGGGGGGGGGAGTAATTTTATGATTAAACGGGAGATAGGTGTGGGAAGAGAGATATAGTGGAAGGAAATTTGGAACTGTGAACCGACCTTTGTTAATATGTTGGGCCATTAAAGGAAATGCTTTATCAGTGATCATCTGATTCCATTAAAATTTAAGCAAAACTTATAAAGCCAGCAATAATCCTTCTTGAGGAGAATGAGGTGAACAAGGGAGATTTTTACAGGGACTTGCCTACATTATTTGGGAATTCAGTGGAAGTGAAGTCTGGTCCTATGTCAACAAAATGGTATATGGTTAAAACAGTGGATTGCACCAGCAGTACATACTAGCTAAGGAGTTGCATCTCATTGAATGGATCATGGGGCAGATTCCAAACAGACATGTCAGATGGACCAGATCCAGCCTGTGGGCTGTATTTTGCTTACCTCTGCTCTTGATTGTTAGTTATCTAAAAGAAAATGAAGTGAGGATGGGGCCTTGACTTCACCTCCACTCTGTACTGTCCATCAGAAGTGACTGTGCTCATTTTAATAAGGATAAATGTAAATATATACACCTAGGGACAGAGACTGCAGGCCATACTTACAGGACAGGGAATTTTATCCTGGGGGGGGGGGTCATGTTAGATAATCAGCTGGACATAATCTCCCAGTGTGATGCTAATGTGCTCCTGGGGATGAATAAATAGGGGAATCTCGAGTAAGAGTAGAAGGGTTATTTTACTGCTGTCTTTGGCACTGGTGCAACTGCTGCTGGAGTACTGTATCCAGTTCTGATGTCCACAATTCAGGAAGGTTGTTGATAAATAGAAGAGTTCAAAGAAGAGCTGCGAGAATGATAAAGGGTTAAAAAATATGCTCTATAGTGATAGACTCAAGGGACTCAGTTTTCTTAGATTAACAAAATGAAAGTTAAGGAGTTACTCATTTACGCTCTACAAGCACCTTACATTGGGAAACAAATATTCAGTAATGGACTTGTCACTCTAGCCAGGTGTAAGGTGATCCAATGGCTGGGAGTTGAAGCTAAACAAACAGCCAGGAAATAAGGTATAAAATGGTGATAGTGAAAGTAATTAACCATTGGGACAATTTTACCAAGAGTCATAGTGGACTGTCTACAACAGATCATTTGTAAATCAAGATTGCAGGTGCTTCTAAAAGATGAGCTCTAGGAATTATGGTGGGGAAATTCTTTGGCCTGTATTAATCAGCAGGCCGGGCTGCTAGAGAATCACAGTGGTCCCTTCTGGCCTTAGAATCTCTGAATTCAGATCTTGTCTGGGGGACATAGCACAGAATGCACCAAGGAGTAAATCTACAGTGCCCTAGCTAGCCATGCACTAACTGATCATGCCACACTGAGAGGTGCATGGTGCACTTTGGCCCACTCCTGGCTGAAGCACGCTACGGCACGTCAGACTATGTCTGCACTGCACACCACTGGTAGCAGCCCATGGGGTACGTGTAGCTACATGCCACAATGAAAAGCAAACTGCATTCATACAGTGGTGTGTCAGTGAAAGGATCCGGCAGCGAGGAGGCAGCAGGACATCACACTGCTAAAACTGGCAGTGTAGATGTGGGAGGTGCTGCCTGTGACTGGTACATATCCAATGGTTCTGGCATGTCTATTTTACTTGTCTAAACAGTGCCTCACCATTTATCTGCTAGTTATACCTGTGCTGGGGGGGAAGAGGGAGACAGACAATGCAGATGTACCCTAAGCGTGCCCTAGCAGGAGCCAGGGCCAGATCAAGGCAAGGGCTATAGGAGCCGAAACCCCGAGCCCTGGCCTAAAGGGGGGGCCCTGGGCTCCAGTCCCTAAGGCCCCTGCCTTGATCCAACCCCCCCCCCTGTTCTATCTGGCACAGCACCAGCAGGGTCTGGGGGTACTGGAAGGGACCCTGACAGTGCTGGGGGGGGGGGGGGGGGGGGGGGGCCCCTGCCTGGGGGGGGGGGGGGGGGGGGGGGAAGGGCTGCCCTGGAGACAAGGTCAGCCTTTGGGGCACTCTTGCCCCATCCCTGGGCTGGCTGGTCTGCTCCCAGGTGTAGGGCGGGCCAGCACATGTTCAATCTGCTCCAGAGGTAGGGCCAGCTGGCATGCAGTGGGGCCTCCCATGTAGCCTTCCAGGGTCCATGGCCCTAGGGGGCTGCACTGGAGGCCACACCATGCATCAGCCAGTCCCAGGGGGCAGACCAGCCAGACCGGGCCTAGGGCAGGGAACACTGTGGAGAGCGGTTTCTAACTTCAGGGCCCACCCAGGGCCAGCCTGCCTGCAGGCTGCCATGGTGAGAGGCCAGGGCCCCAGGCGGGGGTCCAAAGTGGTGGGGGGCTGGGGCCTCTGACCATGGGGGGGGCCTACAGTGGTGGGCAGCCTGGGACCCCAAGGCCTCTTAAGCTGACCCTGCCTATGGCTTATGTTAAGAGTAGTCTCAGGAGCCAGACCTCAGCCCTGTTTCTTTTCCTACAAAGCTTTTGGACTCCCCTGGTGTTCTCTGGGCTGATAACATTCACCATTGGGTGGTTTTTACAATTTCTTTCCATTTCGTCTTCTTTCTTTCCCCTCTCCCAGTGCTTATGCAATCTTCTTGCTCTCAGTCTTTCATGGCTTTTTCCTCTGGTCAGGAGACTAACTAGCATCTCCCCAGATGCCTTTGTGATTGTCAGCGAAAGTCTGACTGATTGCTATGAATATGGTGCCCTGCCGAGGGGAATAAGTGAACTATTGTACCCCAGTCTGACACCCAGTGAAGACAATAGGACCTTGGTGAGAACTGTTAAATATTTCCTGCATTTTGACATATTTCTAGCTAAATTTCAACCCTGGTTTCCAAGCTACATCCCACCAAAATGTGCACTGCAAGTGTTTTTACCCACAGAATTTCCCCTGCCACCATTCTGCTTATGGACCTAAACCCAAACCTCATTTCTAGACACACACAGAGGAATTTGGAAAGTAGGAATTCAAACTCCAATTGGAACGTATGTGATAGGTGTAAACATGGAGAAAGAAAAATAATTATTTGGGAGAGTGTGATGAGACATATCAGGCCCTTTGAAGCCCTCTGCTGTAGGCCTTGTGGTCCTACCACACCCTGCCCCCAAAAAAGAGCAGTGAAAGCAAGTCCTCCAGGCTGCCTAGAAAGGCTGCAGGGAAGCAGCCAATCAGAGTCTAGCAGGCCCAGTTAAAAGTAGCTGCAGGGGCCTTGTGGGTGAGCAGTTCATTTTATGGCTGGGGAAGATTTGGAAGGATGAGACAGAGGAATTCTCTGAGCACTAAAGCCTGGGAGAGCCCTGCACAAGCAGGGAGCAGATATAGAACTGTGAAGTCAGGTGAAAAGGAAGTGGCTACAAGTGGCCCAGGGAATAGCAGTAGTAATTATTAAAGGAAGCAGCATGTGGTTTGGTTGCCACTTATAGGGTTCTGGGTTGGGATCCAGAACAGTGTATTGGCCTGGTCCCACCAATTGGCAGGGTGGCTGAGCCCTGAAAAGGGGACAAGTTTCATTTAGAAGTCCAAGCTCAGGACTAGAATTTAAAGGCAAAGAGTCTCTAGGGAGAAGGCTTTGGGGGCACTGCTGTGTAACAGGACAGGCATAGACTTAAAGCTAGTCAAGAAGAGGCTGAGAACTAAGCCCAGAGACAGGATTAACAATATTACTGAGAGCACAGGGAAAGGCCCTGTTGCCTCTTTTCTCCTGAAGGGATTTGTGTGTTCATGCATATTGACCATGTGTGACTTGGTCAAGGGGCTTAGTTGCTGAAGACTCAGCTGGCATGGGTAACAGCCCACAAGAGGTACTGGGAATAAAGACTGTGTGTGTACAGGTTCACAGCCAACCAACTGGAGGTGCTCACATAAGGTGAATGTTCACAGTCAAGGGGCACACTGGGTGTAAATCAAGGCAATGTGAAGAGGTTAAGATTGGGAGAGCTTATTACAAATATTGGCAAAATCTTCCTCAGTGAGATTTATCAGGTTGTGGAACAATCTTCTAAGGGAAGTGGTGAAAACTTCATCTCTTGGGACACTAGAAAATAGACAAGATGAAACACCGTAAGATGTGTGGAAGGAGACAGGCAAGGCAGCCTAAGAGGACTTTCTTCCGTTTTGAGCTTCTGTGCTCTCCATGTTTTGAGCAAAAATCTGGATCGCTTCTTAGTCTGTTTCCTGGTTATCCAATAATGCAATCTGGTGATGTGTACTGTAGCCAGGGAGATTGGAGGGAGCTGGCCATTCTTCAGGAAGTAGTATGTGTCTCTATATTTTTTGCAGGTGGAAACCACTGAAATGGATCATTTTCTTATTTGGCTGATGTAAAACCTAAGCAATACATGTTTCTCCCACTACACGCCCATATCAAAACCCTAAAACATCTTCTTTTCATATAGCCTTCAGGTGTTGATTCAGCTGTAGTTAAATGACACTGACAATAAATGAGACCTACAAATGCAATGAAAAAAGCTTCTCCAGGATGATCTTAGGTCCCTGTACTCAGGGGACAATTGACAGCAATCTGACTTTTGATCTCAAGTGAGATCAAAGTGATGTGAGTTGCCTGGTCTGTAGCTTCTGAGTTTTGTTGTCCCATGCTCATCAGTCCTTGGCAACTTGCAGTTCACCCTAGCAACATAGGGCTCCTTTTCTATCTGGTCCACTATCCTGTCTCTGACAGTGATCAGCACGAGAGGCTTAAGACAGACGCAAGAAACTCTGCAATAGGCAGATATAATTTGCCTCATAAATGTCTCATTCTAATCCCAGATAGAGATTGCTTTAAAAGCTGAAATGTGAGGTTTACTTCCTTTCCCATTCTCTTTTTGTTCACGAGTATAATTCTTGATTTCCTTGTTATTCCTAAAGATCAGGGATGTCAAAGTCATTTAGACTTGTGGGCTATTTCTGTCAGCAACTCAGTCTAGCAGGCCACAAAATGATATAAGAAAAAATAAACCTCACAGTACATATAGTCTGTAGTCTCTTGATCGTTGGTATGAAAAAAAACCCAGTTATTCTAATGAAGTTGGGTAAGTCTTTATGTATCTTTCATTTGGTATGATCAAATATAATTCATTCTTAATATGATTATGTGGAGAAAATTCTTGGCTGGTACAACCAGTGCGTGCTGCAGCAGAGCGGATTGTGGGCTGCATGTTTGACACCTCTGCTATAGATAGATGTTGTGTGTGTGTGTGTGTGTGAGAGAGAGAGAGAGAGAGAGAGAGAGAGAGAGAGAGAGAGAGAGAGAGAGAGAGA
>ML685764.1:38229059-38277714 GCA_007922175.1 Pelusios castaneus
AGAGAGAGAGAGAGAGAGAGAGAGAGAGAGAGAGAGAGAGAGAGAGATGCAACCACTATAAAAATGAAAAGTAAAATTGATAGAACATAGCAGCTACAATTCATTCAGCCTACATGAACCCTGTGGATTCCTTGTTCCCATCTACACCCTTTTTCTGTGGTTTACTTGCTTTCTTCTTCCTCACCTTTCTTTGGCTACACTTGGTGAGTGTGATTGAAACAGAGAATGTATGTATCCATTCAGGAGCATAACCTGCAATTTCCCTAAGTAGTCTCTACCTGTAATAATATATTTAGTTGCAGTATACATTTTTAGCTTCTCAATGTCACTCTGCTGTATGGAGACCCGAGATGAGTGCAGTCCATGTTAAACAAAAGAGACAAAGCTGGAACTGAGCATCAAAGCCTGATTGCAAATGTAGTGTTTTTCTACAATAAATGATTCTTTTTTAAGAGGGATAGTAACACTATGGAGAATGATGCTGCGCAAGCAAGTAGCCCCACTGGAAGCAATGGATAGGGATTACTCATATATTCAGGTTAACAAAATTGGACTGCTAGGGCTGGGTTACGTGGGTCAAATGTTAGAGTTTGAAGTCAGTGGAATTACTTCAATTTTTCACCTGAGAGTAGAATTATCACTTTAGGTTGCCATCTCTTTGGGACAGGAACCTGACTTCATCTATAGACCCTCTCACATTGGTGCCTTTCCACTGATGCCCACTGGTCCTGGATTGATGCCAAAGTTAGGAGGAAGTCAATATAAATCGTATCAGAGAGATGAGTATCTGTCTATATGATTTAATTGCACATTTTGGGCACTGAACAAATATAAAACACTATAAATAATGAAATAATTACAACCAGTAACACACATTTTCAGCTATTTCAGCATATTTTAATCTTTTCCCCCATCCAAAAATATCTTCTATGGTGACATTTCTGAACAGGGTCGAGTTATTCTGAAAAGCTTTGTACATACTCTCAAGTATAAATATTCTGATAGGAAAAAATACAATTCCAAAACCCCAGCCATTGATGCTCACATTTGGAGGGACGTATTACGTGGCATGCATTGCTGAGACCTCATCTTCCATAGAGACTATAACTGGGTGTGGCAGACAACATCGAACACTACTGGATCATTTTGGGTGTTTGTATTGCCGAGATCACCACCACCCGGGGAAGGGGAATGTGTCTAAAATTTGGGCACATTGAGATGATCAATGTAAGGAAAACAAAGATACCTCTAGACATGGAGAGGGAGCTGGTGCCCTGCAGGCAGAGAAAGCATAATTGCTATGGCCCTAATTCCACTGGCAGCACCTCTTGTAACGGCTTGCATTTGCCTTAGATTCTAATAACGTCGTAGTTTGTTTTGAGCTGTGTTTTATTTTGAGAACGTTGATGAACCACAGAGCCAAGCAGTTGGGTAGCGGCATGTCCCATGGGGAGCACTGCTTTGCATGATCTAAAGTTGCATATGGCGAGGATCATTGTGCATTTCCAGACTTTCCCATGAAAGGCCAAACATGGGAAAGGTGCTGACTTGCCAAACCATGCGAGGGATATTAGCTGAAAAGAAATAAGCTTACTTTTGCAAATCTGGCTGCAGGATTGTCCCATCCTAGCATGTCTCCAATGCCACATTCAGGAATCACTGCTTACCTTCACCTACTTACAGATTAATGCTTGATGCTTATACTAATACATTGGTCATCTTTGGGGGTTTCTTACGCTCAGGATCTGAGTTGCTTTTTAATCCCATTTGATTCTTAAATAAAATTACAGTACGGACAGAAACCAAAGATGCAGAAGAATACAGCAAGGATTCACAGAACTCATAATCAAGTACTTAGTAACAAAATATATTAAGCTTTAGATTAAAAAATATATTTCTGGGTTTTTATATATGCATACTATAGGATGCAAGGGATGGTAACACATTTTGGCATGCAGTGCTTCATGGTGCTTTGCCCTTTAATATGATGTCTGCTCTAACATTATAATCTTTCCTTTTTAGAAGAATACAGCTAGACTAGAGGGTTTTTAAAAAAATTTAGAAAGCTGGATGTAGTGTTGAGGCTGAGCTGCTCCTTCGTATACATGAAGGTCTCCTGGCACAATTCTATTATGTTAGGAAGGAGAAATATAATACTGCTCTGGGTGTCTAGATAATCTTGTTTTCCAGGGCTGCGATCCTTTTTGTCACAGCTTCCAGTGAGCAAGAGTTAAGGGAAAAAAAATGACACCACACTTCAGTGATTTACATGCTGAATTCTCAACTAGCATAAATCAAAGTCAATGGAGATATATTGGGGTATATCTGCTGAGGGTCTGACCATTTATAATGATCTATCCCATGGTTCTGGCACTTTTTCAAGTTGGTCACCCAGTATTTGAAGTCAAACACTTTTATGACTGCTTGACATTTGCAGTAAAATGCAAGAGTAAAAAATGCAACAATGCACAATGTCTGTGTTTTGAGAAGATGACCTTGAAGGATAAGGTTATGTGAGGACTGCAGACTTAGATTTCCTTTATTTTAGAATGTCATACAATTTTCAGTGCTTCATACCTTCTGATTGTCTTTTGTTCTGGGGGTTATGAGGCGCTGATTGAGAAACATTGGGATAGCTAGCTTTCTGAATAACGTAAGCCTAACAATTTCACCCAGTGATACCTATGGAGGAAGGAATTTACTACCTAAGTGACACTGTGAAGTCCGGTAACATGGGCTTGATATATAGCATCTCACTTAGAAAGACATCCAGTCCTGGTGGGATGAAGAATCTACCTCATCCCTCAGTGAGCTCTCCCAGTGGTTAATCAATTGCTCTTACTGTAAAAAAAGTGTTATAACTTATTTCCAGCTGGCATTTCTCCAGCATCAGTCTAGCCACAGGCTCCTTGTCTGCTAAATTGAAGGACTCTATGATGCAACACAATGCTCCTGTTCTCACTGAAGTGAACTGGAGTTTTGCCATTGACTTAATAGGAACCAGCATCAATTGCATGCTTAAAGCAGTGTCTCCTTGTGATGAAGTGATGATAGAGTTGTATTTAACACAGTCTTTCATGGGCTCTATGTTCTGCCCACTCCCCTCCTCTTTCTCTTTCTCCCACTCCTGTGTATATATTTAGTGGATTTTTAAGAATCTGCCTTCTCTGATCTGGCAGGATTCCTCAATCTTGTTTCGAGTGCCTCCTCAAAACTCCCTGTGACTATCTAGCCTTCCATGGCTATCTTCCACTCCAGTGCTGCCTGCTCCTGTGCTCATGTCTCACATCAACTCATGTCCTGCAATATCTGGCCACAAAACATGCCTAATATGAATGGGAAAAATTTCCCATCAATATCACAAAAGCTGCCACCAGAACCCCTTTAAAATCCCTCCTTAAAACCTATCTTTGCTGTGGTGCTTTGAATCACTGCTGCCTGGCATCAGTCCAACCCTATTTATCTGTTTTGTCTTTCTGTCGTCTTGTCATCCCATCAGTCTTGAAGATGGTGAGCTCTCTGAGACTGCCTTCTTTGTTAATATCTGTACAGAATCTACATACGAACTGTGGTGTATTTGAAAACAATGTTGGAACTGTAGGCAGTCCTTTAATTTTTAAAGGGTTTCTTGGTTCAACTTGCAGTCTAGGGGGCTCTGGAGGGAAATAGGAAATCAGAGTCAATTCACAGGTAGACAGAAAGCCTAGAGTAAGGTGGGTTGCATTGTCCCACTTGTTTTTAGGGTTTTTGGGTGTTACTGTGCTGAGTTGTAAGTAATAGAGCATTATTGTGTTGCATCCAAATCTCCTGATTCCTACTCCAGTTTCTTAACCATTGGACTAATCTGCCTCCTTTGTTGGAAGGTTTGGCTAATATGCTCTTCCCTGAAAATGGAACCCAACACAGGACATTGTGAAAAATGGGCTGCTTTCAAAGGATATGTTTTCGTGTCAATGACTTTATGAGGTCTTCTACTTTTGTCTGGAACTTCACAATGGCTTTACATTCACATGGGTCCTTCTCTGTGGGTAAGAGAACAAAAGAGATGGTGAATCAGTCATCAGACAGAGAAAGAAAGGAATATATCAAAACCTAAATCACGGTGGCAACTGAAATACGTGAAAATCTTTTCTCCAGCTAGAGGTCTTCAGGCAATCAATACATCAGTCAGCCAAATTCTCTGAATGGTTATTGCTGTATTTGGCCTTAAACTAATCAGGGGGTTGCACAGTTCTTTGCTTATGTAGGCTGAACTCTGTGTTATCCAAATTTGTGTATTACATTAATGATTTAACTACAAACTTCTAAAATTCTGATTACACTGAAATGGCTTTTATGATTAGCAGTAGGGTTCTGCTTATTCATGTCTAGAACATTCCCTGAAATTCTGGAATTAATTAGATATGGCATTCAAAAGTTATTGTGTGATGAATAGACAAACAGAAATGCTGTCAAATTGAGTGTGGAGACTTCCTTCTCTCTGCCAATTAACAGACATGAATCAATTTCCAGAGGGTTGGAGCCCACAAAAGCTTATGCCTGAAGAAATTTGTTAGTCTTTAAGGTGCCACAGGATTCTCGTTATTTAGACTTGAATCAGATAGTTGAATGTAATGCAGTCCTTCTGTGCCAGTGATGGAGTCCCCTAGAGGAATTTCTGGGTATTGCAGTTCAGGAAGACTGATATTTTAATTAATTACTGTTTTTAAAAGCATGCTGAGACTTTCAGCTGAAAACACTATAACATAAGTACAAAGTATTATAATCCAGGCAAGATGATGTTTTTCAAAAAGATTTTTTTGTTCCTCCTCTCTCCCCCTTTAATCCCCCCAAAATCTAACTAATACACACATACCAAGAACACAACAAAACAAAACCCAAACAAATTAAAACAAAAACCCCCACAACTTTTAGCTGAAGGCATAAATGGTAACAAGAAAACATTTTTCAAATTAGAAGCAAGAAGACCAAGGACAGCATACGATCATTCCTCAACAAAAAGGGAAAAACAATAACAGAAAATGTGGAAATGGTAGAGGAACTAAATGATTTCTTTGTTTCTGTCTCCACTGGGAAGGGTGGTGTCTCATTTCAGGAAAGATGTGGAGGAACTGGAAAAAGTCTAGAAAAGATCAACACAAATGATTAAAGGTCTGGAACACTTGACTTATGAGGGAGCTGCTGGCCATTATCTTTGAAAACTCTTGGCGAATGGGGGAGGTCCCAGAGGATTGGAAAAAGGCAACTATAGTACCTATCTTCAAGAAATGGAAGGAGGAGGATCCGGGGAACAACAGACCGGTCAGTCTTACCTCAATCCCTGGAAAAATCATGGAGCAGGTCCTCAAAGAATCCATCCTAAAACACTTGGAGGAAAATAGAGTGATCAGGAATAGTCAGCATGGATTCACCAAGGGCAAATCATGCCTGACCAACCTGATTGTCTTCTATGATGTGATGACTGGATGTGTGGATGCGGGAAGAGCCATTGACGTGATATACCTTGACTTTAGCAAGGTTTTTGAGACAGTTTCCTACAGCATTCTCACTGGCAAGTTAAGGAAGTATGGGTTGGATGAGTGGACCGTAAGGTGGATAGAAAACTGGCTAGATCAAAGGGCTCAGCGGGTAGGAATCAATGGTTCAGTGTCTAGTTGGCAACCAGTAATGAGTGGAGTGCCCCAGGGGTCGGTGCTGGGGCCAGTTCTGTTCAACATCTTCATTAATGATCTTGATGATCGGATAGATTGCATGCTTAGCAAGTTTGCGGATGACACCAAGTTAGGGGGAATGGTAGACATGCTAGAGGGCAGGGACAGGATTCAGGGAGACTTAGACAAATTGGAACACTGGGCCAAAAGAAATCTCATGAGGTTCAACAAGACAAGTGCAAAGTCCTGCACTTAGGACGGAAAAATCCCATGCACTGCTACAGGCTGGGGACTGATCGGCTAAGTAGCAGCACTGTAGAAAAGGACCTGGGAGTTATGGTGGACAAGAAGCTGGATAGGAGTCAACAGTGTGCTCTTATTGCCAAAAAGGCCAATGGCATATTGGGCTCCATGAGTAGGAGTGTTGCCAGCAGATCAAGGGATGTGATTATTCCCCTTTATTTGGCACTGGTGAGGCCACATCTTGGAATACTGTGTCCAGTTTTGGGCTCCCCACTACAGAAAGAATGTGGACAAATTAGAAAGAGTCCAGCGGAGGGCAACGAAAATAATTAGGGGGTTGGGGCACATGACTTACAAGGAGAGACTGAAGGAAGTAGGCTTATTTAGTCTTCAGAAGAGAAGACTGAGGAGGGATTTGATAGCAACCTTCAACTACTTGAAAGCGTCTTCCAAAGAGGAGGGAGGTAGGCTGTTCTCGGTAGTAACAGAGGACAGAACAAGGAGCAATGGTTTCAAGTTACAGCTGGGGAAGTCGAGGTTGGATATTAGGAAAAACGTTTTCACTAGGAGGGAAGTGAAGCATTGGAATGGGTTGCCTAGGGAGGTGATGGACTCTCCATTTTTGGAGATATTTAAAATCTGGTTAGACAAAACCTTGCCTGGGATGATTTAGTGGGAGTGGGCCTGCTTTTAGCAGGGGGTTGGACTAGCTGACCTCATGAAGTGTCCCTTCCAGCCCTAAGATTCTATGATTCTGTAAGATTGAAAAAGTTGGGTTTGTTTAGGCTGGAAAAGAGGAGAGTGAGAGGGGACATAACAGTTTTCAAGTACCTAAAAGGTTGTTTAAAGGAGAAGGGAGAAAAATGATTCTCCTTAACTGCTGATGATAGGACAAGAAGCAATGGGCTTAAAATTACAGCAAGGGAGGTTTAGATTGGACATTAGAAAAAAAATTCCTAACTGTCAGGCTGATTAACTACTGGAATAAGTTGCCTAGGAAAATTGTGGAATCTCCATCATTGGGAGTTTTTAAGAGGAGGTTAGACAAACACCTCTCAGGGATGATTTAAGAGGGTACTTGGTCCTGCCATGAGTGGAGGGGACTGGACTCCATGACCTCTCATAGGCTGCATCTACACTGGTAAATTAAGTCGACTTAAGCTTGGCTTAAGTTGACTTAATTTGCCCTGCGACTACACTACACTTTGCTTAAGTCGACTTAAAGAGCCTGCTTACATGACTTAAGCAAAATAAAATTGACTTAATGAAAATTAAGTCGACTTTATTAAACCACCTTTCTACTCGACCTGAGGCTTAATTCAACTTTTTAAAGTCGAATTAAGCCAGTGTAGCCCTGGGACAGCCTTAAGTCGACACAATGGTTGTATTCTTTATTTCCTTAATGGCTCATCAGGATACTCCCTGGGACGTTCTACCTGGAAAATTCCTAAACATTAAGGAGACAATGGTTGTTCACACCCTCCCATCTAAGGCATTCCTCCAGAATGACACAAGTTAAAGTATGGATATAACATCAAATTCCTAACTTCTAATCAGAATAGAATTCCTAGATATAAACTATATAATCATTCCCAACAAATTACTACCTTTCAATTGATACCAAACATGACATAGTTCCTATGGATTATAGCATTTATGAGATATCCATTGAAAATAATATCATAAATGCTTCCCTCAATCCAGACAGCGTCACACACAGGGCTCTGCCCTGCCAGGGTCCCTGTCCTCCTTTGCCCCATTGCACACAGGGGGTTCCCCCCCCCCGCCACTGTGGACCTGCCCAAGGTCCCCCTAGCCCCACAAAGTCGACCTAGAGCATCCAGTGTGGACGCTCTAGGTCGACTTTGTAAGTTCCCCTTTAAGTCGACTTTAAGTGTAGACACACTAAGTCGACTTAAAAGTGCAAGTGTAGACATAGCCATAGTACTTTCCAGTTTCTATTATTCTAATGGAAAGTTTTTGTTGAAAAAATACATTTTTTGTATTTTCAGTGCAAAATTGGAAAACAAAATCTTTGTTATTTCTGTAAAATTCTTGGCTTTCAGTTGCAATTTTTGGATTTCTGTTTTTTCTTTTTTTTCTTTTAGGTTTTGATTTCTGAAAACTATATTTACTTGATTTACTAACTTTTTTTTAATCAAAATGGAACATTTTCTAACATTTGATTTCAAAAGTTCTTTTTTTAAATTGGAATTTAAAAATAAATTTCCTGGTTAAAAATAACTGGCATTTTTCATTTAGCTCTAATTATATTATTCCTCTGGTATGGCCTCTGTTATTTTTGTCTCAGCACCTTAATTTTAATTAAAGAAATGAAAGAATGCCCCACGGTTCATTAGAGGGCATTTCCCTGTTTTTATATTCAGTCTGAGCTGGTTATTGCCACTTTATCAATTGATTGTTTAAGAAATCTCATTTGATTTTGGCAGGGAAAGTGAGAAAGTTACATGAATCTCTGTGTTTATGAATCTCCAAAAAAGTATGTGATGAATCACTAGCAATGAGAATTATTCTGTTTAACACAAGTGGCCATCTCTGTAGTTACTAACCCTTACATCTGTGACTAGAGAGAAATAAAGAAGTTTTTGATTTGCAATGACTTATGCAGACTTCAAAAGCAGCAGCATCCTGATAGGAAATAGAGCTGAGATTTTACTTTAGCAGAGATCCCTAGACAATTGAATTAGATAAATATGCTTTTCATCCGATTATTATATGGAGCTACTTAGGGTGTGTCTACACTTACAAATTAAGTCGACTTAAGGAGGCTTAAGTCGACTTAAACTACTCTGCATCCACACTGGGATTTCCTTAAGTCGACGTAAGCATTTCATTGAGTCAACTTAAGGAAAAGTTAAGTCAACTTAATAACACCTCGATTTAGGTCAATTTAACGCTTAAGTCAACCTTATTAGGTCAATTTAAGCCAGTGTGGACGAGGATTAGCGCCTAAATCCACTTTATTAAGTTTACTTAATAAGGTTGAAAATGGGCTATGTCTACACTTGAAAAGTTAAGTCAACTTTTGTTAAGTCAACTTAATAAGGTCAACTTTAAGTCGACGTAAAGTCTACCTTATTAAGTCAACTTAATAAAGTCGACTTAACTTTTCAAGTGTAAACATAGCCTTAGCATTTAGCATTGATTGTACTAACAGGAAAAAGAAGCCAACAAGACACCCGATCTTGAAAAGAAAGTGCCAACTTATTGTATTGAGGGAATGTTTTTCATTATCTCTATGTAAGGATGTGAGTTAAATATCTCATTATACACATTTTAGAAGCCCAGGTTATCTATTGCAGTTTACTGGGGTCTGCTGGGTTGTATGGATGCTGCCCATTGCCATGGGTCAATCAGTTCTTTGGAAATCTCTGTTTGTTTTTCCTTTGAAAACCTCTCCATATTGGACCAACTTGTACTTCCAACCAAGAAGGGTTGGCTACAACTTTGTCCAGAAACTCCCTTCGGTTGGCTGAAAGACAGGCACTCAGATGCCACATCAGAGATTTCCTCTCCTGAAAGTCTGAGAACACTACCACTTTCCAAATGTTCTACCTAATAAAGAGTAGAATTGGGCAAAGTTTTTCAGCCAAAAAGTTCTTTTCTCTGAAAATTTTGAAAAATCTCTTTTTTGTTTCAATTTGAATTTTTCCCCCCAATTTTCAGAATTGTCAGTCAATCAAAAATACAGTGTTCTACTCAAGAGCCCTGGGGGATCAGGCAATGAGTTCTACATGGAGTGAGATGGTATCTGTTCTAACTAGAACTTCCAAATTCTTCCTGGGGCCTTCTAGTGGCTGAGGTGCTATGGAGAAGTAAATGAGGAGAAGAACAGAAAAACAAAAAATAGAAGAAAAGGAAAGGGTCGAAAAGAGAGAGATGAGTGAACTTCCAGATGTTTGCTCTGGTTCAGATTATTGCCTCTGAAGTCTGGCTGTTCACATTGAACCTTCCATGGATTCTATGGAACATTTAGTCTATACAGTTTGCATATAAGAGAAGATTTCCAACATTTTTAGCCTCAGGCTGGACCTAAATCTCCAGAACACCCTTCAGGTATATTTTTGCCTCCTGTTGGGGGTCAGAATGTTTCCCATCTCTAATTGTAAATATCCTCCAGCCACTCACCATCACAGATTTTTGTCTGCAGTTTCTTCCCAATCTGGTTGATGCTTTTGAAATCAGCAGTATAGAAGTAGTGCTCTGCCACTGGCTCTGAGGCAATTTCTCTTAATTCATCTTCAACAGCGTTGCCCACTCCCACAGCGAACATCTTAAAGCCTGCAAGCAAGGAAGAGTGTCAGTCTGACTGCCACCATCTCACTGGAACAGCAACAAGAATCCAGCCAGCTTGTAAATCCTTCTTTGCATTTAGCACATCTAGACCTGGAGCAGTGTTGCATATGAACCACGACATCCACACTATGTGGAGCTAGGGACACAAATTGGACCAAAGATGTACTCTCAAGAACACCCACATCATTTGCATGTGATGTCACTGTGCTTCCAACTCCCCCAGATGTAGGATCTTGTCAAACGGGTGCAGTTATGGCCCTTTAATGTAGAGCATTCATCCTGAGCATAGACTACCTAAACTACAAGAGCACATATTGAGATATCAGAGAACTCCAAGAGAGAATTATTTATGTATATATTACAGGGACAGACCCAAACCAAAATACCTGTAAATCTGGGAAAACAGCTCTGGATTAGTATCAGAGCATCTTGCTCCAGTGAGGCCATGCCGAAACAGTGAATCAGGACCCTCACTGAACTCTGGAAAAGGCTGAAGCTAGCTCTGAACTTTATTTGGGACCCACCTCTAGCCTGTTCATAGGGCACAGCTAGATGATAGCAGTATAGTAAATTAGTGCACTTGCCTTTTATAATTATCATCCCAGAATGATTCCAGCCAAAACAATTGTCTATTCTAGGCAACTGTGACAATCAGGGTCCAGAGCCATCCATGGGAGGGTGTGAAACCCCAAAGATTAATTGAATCAACTGACAGTATCCATTATTATTGCACTATAAAAGTTCATTGAGTAAGGTCCCTGGCTAAGTACCGGCACCTTTTTTTTTTTTTTTTTTTTAAACAAAAAAAATCCACTGAGCACAATACTTCAATTTTCAATAGGGCTTCTATATTCCAGCTCCTGAAATGTTTTTGAGTGCAATAAGAAACAGCTGTTATTTTTTGCCTGCAAGAAACAGAATCACTTAACAGCTGGCAATAGGAGAAACAAAGCAAGACAAAAAGATGATAAAACAGAATTCATGGCCCGTTACCATTATATAAGATAAATTGTGTTAGTGTGTGTTACATAAAGATGTGTATATATATGAGCCAAACAGTGTCCCACCTACCCTGTCAACGTGCTTCTCAAATGTCAATTATTCATGCCCTCATGCTTCAGAGAGAATGAACACAACAGGGCAATTCGGAGTGATCAATCCATTGCCAGATTCTTGCAGATGGTGGTTTAGGGACCACTGGAGCGTGGGGCTGTATCCCTGACTATTCTAGCTAAAAGCCATTGCTGATCCTATCCTCCATTAACTTAATTTTCCCCACCATGAAAGTAGCTGTTGCTGACAATGATTTTTACTACAAATATGGAGCCAGATTCTCAATTACCCCAGGGATTGGTTTGTGTATGGTGTAAAGGGGCCGTACCCAGCATGAAATAGACTGCTGACAATTGCCCCCGGTCACAGGGACTCTCCAGCTAATGTAAATCCAATAAATGTAGCTTAACATCACCTGCTTTCACCTGTCCTGTATATGGGGAGTGGTGTGGGCACAGTGAAGAACTTTGATGAGGGCGAGATGGGGCAGATCTGAAGCATGAGGCACTCAGGACTGTTCCACCCATCCCCATCAAAGAATTCTAGCTGTCGTAAGTTAGAGCTGCCCTGTGGCTGCTCCAGTTTGTGCCATGAGCCATCTGGCTTTTGTGCAACTGCATCTGGAGGAACAAGGGAGGCTGAAAGGTGGCTTAGAGCACTAAGCAGAGCCAAAGAGACAACTTGTTCCCCCCAGGCCCATCACTGGTTGGGAACTGAACATGTGAGAAAGTGGGGTTGTTATGTGAGACAGCAAAATTGCATCCAAAGAAACAAACAAACAAGTCAAAGGCCAGTACTGCAGAGGGTTGCTCTCCTGTCTAGTGATGTACACCTGAAATAAAAGCAGAGCCACAGAACTTCCACTCTCCTCTGAAATGGGCATTAGCAATCTCTGAAGTAAATTCCTTCCACAGCAGATGCAGAGAACCACATCCTGCTCTCAGTCACGCCAACATAAGCCCCCAGTACGTCCTCTGAAGTTATCACAGTTACTCTGGACTCACACTGGGAAATCATCTAGGGTCTGCAGAGTTTCATTTAACTTTGGCCTAGGGCTGAGTACTGATTGCAAGAAAAGGAAGAGGTCACTGTTGAAAAGGGTCAAAAGAACAAAACCTCCATTTGATGGGTGCTAAGTGGTTCCTTTGTGGGTAGCCTCAGAAAGAGACCAATGGCTGGCTTAGAATAGAAACAGAGGGTGGGCTTCTAAAAGGACTGTGGGAGTTAGCTGCCCATCACCCATTGAAAGCCAAAGTCCCTTTGAAAATCCCCTTTGCCTATTTCAGATAGGGTCCCTCTGTGTCAGCATGGAAGCACAAGAGCAGAGATTGAGGCAATATAGGCTGAAGTTTGCCCTTCTGATGCCCATATTCTATGATGAATGGAAGACATTGGTTTTTGGATCTGCCAGTCAGCATCATATATAGACCAGTACTTGACCCAAAGGCAAACCAACTCCACTGAATTCTGGAGACCTACCTAGATCCTTGGCTTTTTTGGCAGCATCATTGATGTAATCTTGTGACCGTCCATCTGTGAAGACAATGCCCACCTTGGTGACACCAGGCCTCGCTCCACTGGAGGTAGCAAAGGAATTATCGATGAGGTAGCTCAGAGCTTGGCCTGTCATGGTTCCTTTTTCCATGTAGGACATCTTTTTCACCGCTGCCTTGATGTCTTTCTTGTTGTTGTATCGTCCCAGCGGGAACTCTTGCCTGACACTGCTGGAGTACTGCACCAGGCCAACATGGGCATTTTTATCTGAGACATCCAATGAATCCACAATCTGATTGATGAACTTCTTCACCAGTTCAAAGTTCTCGGGTCGCACACTCTTGGAGCCATCGATCAGGAAAACAAGGTCAGTGGCAGACCCGCCACTGCAGGCTGGGGAGAAACAAGAAAACAGGGCAAAGGAAAAAGGTGAAATGTTTGGCTCTCAATTAACTAGAAAGAAAACATTAACCAAAAACACTGTGGCTTTGTTAATAAAAAAGGATAATTATTTTTCACACAATTGTTTAGTCTTGATTCAAAATGTCTTATAAATATTTTTCATTTAAAAACCAAAAATTGATTTTATTTTCAGTTTTTAAAAACTGTTTTCAGTTAAAATTTGGGGGTTTAGTTTAAAACAATCAGTTTTCAAAAACCAAAATCTAAATTATTTTACAGCAACCCAAAATTTTTTACTAAAAATGTTTTGGGTTTTGTATTATGTTTTAACAAAAAATATATATTTATAAAAAATAACGTTTTGTTCATTTTTGGACAACAATTAATTTTTCCTTTAAAAATAAGTTTGATAAGAAATTCCAACCAGCTTTCAGAATAATAATAATGCTTTTCCCTGGCTGATACCCAATGCCTTTCATCAGGGGATCTCCATGCACCGTGAGCACATTAATTGGTTGAGCCTTCCCAGCTCACTCAAGAATGCTATCGGCTGATGCTCAAGACCCATTGCAAAATCTATTTGTTTTCCCAGCTTTCCGTAATAAGGATGTATTGGGGAACGGATGAGGTCAGATCATTAAGTCTGGGTGCATAGGAGAGGTCTAATAATGGGCATTGGTCTAATCTGTGAATTGGTGTCATGGGAACTTCCCAAATCTCAAAACGCATCCTTTGTGAAGAAGTGCACAGGAATCAGAAGGAGGCATAATTACTGGAGGCAAATTATTTCCCCTCATGGGCATGTTTGGAAGAGGTTTATTAATGAGAATGGCATGAATGCTTCCAAGGACTGGTGTCAGGCCCTGAGTTCTTCCCCAATCCAAACTTCTTATTTCACCAGTGAGTTTGCATGTCCCGGTCAGATCCAGTGCACCTCTTGTTCCAACTGATAGTTGCCTCACTCTTCCAGCAGGGAGAGGGTCCCAGATGGGTCCATGGTTTCATATGGGCCCTGCCTGCTGGGTTTCAGATCAATGGGACCCATGTTTAATCTGCTCTTGCTTCCCTGAAATCTTCCTTACAGTGTAAATCAGACCAAGAGCCTGATCCAAAGCATGTTGGAGTCAATGGGCTTTTGATTAGGCCCAAAATATCTTCAAGGATCCTTTCTATGATCGAGCTACTTTGTTAAATTCTCAGTGTGAGCAGCCCTTGTAGTTGGGGTGAAGGTACTGTTCTTTTACTCTGCTTTTATCCTGTCACTTTCTGAGCAGGGCAGTGCCTCTGATATCTCAGCACCAAATCACTCAGCCCCCTGACATGTTGCTGCACAGCCACATTCAAATCAGGGATGAAAAGTGTTATTTACCACCACAGGTTTTCCCGTCGTTGTTCAAAGTGAAGCCCTCTTTACAAGCACAAGTGTATGACCCAGGTGCGCTGACACAGATCTGTTGACAGTCGTGGTCTCCGGTGGCACAGAGGTCTAATGGAGCTGGAAGAGAAAATGTCAAGGCCTCTTTGAACCAAAGCTAACCCTGGGCTTGTTTTCCTCTTTCTTTCTGCACAGTCTGGGTAATAAACATATGCTTAAGTGATCTCCCCTTTTATAAAGTTGGACTGTCATAATACATAGCTCATTTCTGCTGCAGATTGCAAAGCACCGAGAGAGATAAGCGTCATATCTTTAGTTTACAGATGGAGAAACTGAGGCACATAGAGATTGGTGACTTGCCCAAGGTCCTGCAATTCAGTAACAGAGCCAAGAACAAAGCCTATGTCTCCAGAGTCTGAGTGTAACTCCCTAGCCACTGTAGAGCTTTCCTCTAGCACCCACAGCAGCAAATCAAAATTTACTTCAATATTCAATGTTATTCAATGAGAACTGCAATATCTGTTAGTCTTTCTTTGGAATTGATCATGAATAACTGTGATCAGCCAACATTCACTGTGTGCGTTAGTTGCAGTTGGTCAAATACATCACATGGTATTTTTTTTCTTTGGTTAGGTTAGTGTGCAAGCAAACTTAAAGTTCATTTTACAGTAGTGCTTGCACATTCAGCTTCAGATTTGCAACCCACCATGTGAGACTGTTGTTCTCATGTACCATATCCCAAAACCTTTCCTTCATCACCCTTGGTCGGCGTTTCCCATCCCTGAAGCACAATGCACAGAGTGGAGACCAGAGCAGTGGTCAAGGAAGCCATTTCAGAGGTACCCAATAGTCAGAATGTTCCTCTATTCAGCACTGTCCTCATGGAAGCCAAAATGGGAGGCAGAGCAGAGACATTGCCCTATAGGACGTGGCTCAGAGACCGCTTCTCTGATATCATGTTGCCAGCTGATTTATCCCAGCAGGGTAACATTGTGGGGGGACCCACTAGGATTTCTAGGAGTTCTCCCATACAGGAGAATACAGACTTCCTGCTAGAAACAAACTCATGATCAAATATCACTCCTGCATGATCCACTCTCTCCCCATCACAGCACCTTGGCTGGAGAAGCCTGCTCCAGCCATGAAAAGGTTACTTGGCCTGAAACTCAGACATGTGACTAGATACTGCCCAACCACAGGACATCATGAATCCGCTGTGGGTGTGTAATAGAGTAGTTAACAATGAGTGGCTCTGTGCCTTTTCAAGAAAGGCAAACAAGGGACTGGAATCATCTTATTCTTCCCTGAGGAATACTCATGGGGTACATCTTCAGTAGAGGCTCTGTTAAATCAACTTAACAAGGTCGACTTAAAGTCGACCTTGTTAAGTCAACTTAGAGAGTCCACACTGAAAACTCCAGTCAACTGCCAGTGTCCACACTGGCAGGTGCTAGGTCAACGGAGGAATAGTGCATTGTGGGTAGCTGTCCCACATTGCGCCGGGGCCTGGAGGCCAATTAGATCGACTTAAGGGCACTCCCGACCCACACTGGCTTAAGTCAACTTAATGAGGTCGACTTAAGCATTAAGTCAACCTTCAGAGGTGGTGTTATTAAGTCATCCTAAGGAAGCGCTTAAATTGACTTAATAAATACCCAATGTGGACGCTGTGGTCATCAGGTCGACTTAACCTTCCTTAAGTCGACCTAAGGCTCCAGTGTTGACGTATCCATGAGGATTCAGCAAAGACAAAGAGGCAGAAGGCAGATTAGTTATAACAACTCCTGCTCAAAACTAGCAGTGTGGACAGTGACAGATGCGGGTATAATGAGGGAGCAAGTTAGATTCATGGATCTGTCTGTCTTTTTCTTCCCACAGTATTAAGAACATGGGATCATTCTTGGTTTGCCCGTTTCTTGCAGGGAAGCTGGAGGGTGAGGGTGTTCTTGTACACTACTAAAGGCTTTTTCTCAACTTCTTCACACACAAAACGTTTCTTGGAAAATTCTGCCCCGCAACCCCATGATAATAATGTTTGGCTCTTAAAGGGACATATCCAAAGTCCATTAAAGTCACCAGGAGTTTTTGATCAACTTCAGTGGGCCCTGGATCAGGACCATAGTGCACTTTTCACCAATAGATCTCAAAGTGCTTTGTAAAGGAAGGTAGGAATCACTATCTGTATTTTGTAGCTGGGGAAACTAAGGCAGCCGTGGTCTCCATAACAGGTCAGAAAGGAAAAGAAGAACTCACATCTTGTAATTCCCAGTCCACCCACTTTTACACTGCCTCCTAAAGCCCATATACATTACCGAAGTTCAGACTGTCTTTCTGCTCTGTACTATCATGCCCACCAAGGCCTGGGAATGAAATCCAGTTCTCCTGTGCTCTAGCCATTCAACCAAGTTGCAACTCACAATAGAAATATTGTCTATTGATAGAGGCAACCTCAAACTCCAGCTCCAAAAATCTATGGACCCTATAGAAGCTGTGATCCAGCTCAAAACTTTGCACTCTGGCTCATCTCTCTGTCTTTCTTTCTCTTTCATTTTCTCTCATTCCTTCACCTTGTCACCATAGCATCCAACATACAGCTATGATCTTGCCTGGGAAAAGAAACAGTGACAAACAGAAATATGCCCTTGAAACATACATATTTATGGAGAGCGACAAAGAAGCCCTCTCTTTCTAGGCCATATATTTAGAGGCAGGGATAAAAAAGAACATTAGAGGAAGAGAAATGTCCCAGAAGTATGTAAGCAATAACAGGTATAATAGGTACAAATAACTAAAACAGAAGTGCTCTTATGCTCCCAGAATAAGCTAACATGCATCCCTAATGATTGTGTTTCCTGGGCAAGGTGGAAAGAGCTGTAGCTATAGTAGGACACAAAGGGTGTGTCTACACTTACAAATTAAGTCGACTTAAGCTTGCTTAACTCGACTTAATTTACTCTGCATCTACACTACACTTTCCTTAAGTTGACTTAAGCAGCTGCTTAAGTCGACTTAAGGAAAAATTAAGTTGACTTTATAAAACCAGGTCCACCTAGCCCCTACAAGTCGACCTTGGCATCCAGTGTGGACACTCTAGGTCGATTTTGTAGGGTCCCCTCTAAGTCGACTTAAAATTTGAGTGTGGACATGCTAAGTCGACTTAAATTAATAACTGTAGACATAGCCAAAGGGAGGCTGGTCTAAAAAGATCAAGAGTGAAAAAAGAATTTGGGGCTTTGTGGGATAACTGCTCTGGGTCTCTGAAATGGCCCAGTGGACGAGGAAGAGATTTCATAATGGGGAGATTACTCCATTATCCCCTAAGAATATCTTCCATCTTCCTCTGAAGCACGTGGTAATAGCCACTGTTGGAGATGGATTCCTACTCTGATTCAGCTGGTAACTGCTATGTTCCTTTTTTCCTAACTATATGTGCTGCGTTGTCTCATAACCAAAGTTTACCCCTCCCCACCCCCAGCTCAGAGCCTCTTGCTGCTCCTCTAGGACTTACCACAGAAGGCCTCTTGAAACTTTTTGCTCAGCTTCTCAATGACGCTGTAGCTCTCTACATAGTCCACGTGCTCATCCAGCGGCTCACTGGCAATTTGCCGAAGGATGTTCATGTCAACTCGGCCCACCCCAATGGCAAACAGCTCAATGCCAAGGGATCTTGCCCTAGCTGATACGTCCTTCACGCCATCCTGGGGCCGTCCATCTGTCACAATGATCGCCACCTGAGGAGAAGAGGAAAGGACTGTCCCACTGCTGTTCAGCACAGATGTTTTCCTAGTAGATGTGAGCACGGTGTTTGCTCAGTGAAGACTCTATCTTAATAACTAATTTCTTCAAATTTATGGAATTAAAGCTGAGTACAGAGTGGAATCATGATTCACTTTCCCCACAGTACACCAGAACATCAGTGTGTTCCATTTTGTGTGCCACCATGGCTTGTTCATTTCTGGAATGCAGTGGTTAAATTAACATTGTCTTAAGCATTTTAAATAGGGGACATCTGAATGATACTAGATTTAAGGAAATCAAAATAAAGACAGCCTTTTAACACAGAGTGTTCACACTGGATTAAACTCAACAGTCTTTGCTCAAGGGAACTTTTGCTGAAGTCAATGGGCTTTCTAAGTAACAGCTGAATATGAATAACAATAACATTGTCTTTAATTCTGTAACACATTTTTCTCTCTGAAGATCTCAAAGCACTTTGCAAACATTAAGGCTATGTCTACACTTGTTAATTTAAGTCGACTTAGCATGTCCACCCTTAAATTTTAAGTTGATTTTGAGGGGACCCTACAAAGTTGAACTAGAGCGTCCACGCTGGACGCCTAGGTCAACTTATAGGGGCTACGTGGACATGGGACTGGTCCACGGTGGTAGTGGGGGCACCCCTTGCCAAGTGCCAGGGGGCTCAGCCTTTGCCCCATTGTACCTGGGTACAATGAGGCAAAGGGGGACAGGGACCCTGGCAGGGCATAGGGACAGGGCAGGGCTCTGCCCTGCCCTTTGTGGGGGCACGCCAAGCTGTGGCTGTGCCAGCCACCCTGGCAGAGAGGGCAGTGGGGAAGCCCAAAAGCCCCCTAAGTCGACTTAAGGTCAACTTCGGGCTGCTCCACGTCCACACTGGCTAAGTCGACTTTCTGTTTTACAGATGGGAAAACTGAGGCAGACAGAGGGGAAATGGCTTGCTTAAGATCAGTGACAGCCAACATTTTTCACTCTGAGGTCCCCACTATAAACAGCAGGGGTAAAATCCTGGCCCCATTTCAGTCCATGGCAAAATTTTCATTGACTTAAATGGGGCCAAATCAACTGCTAAATCAAATAAAATCTATTTCACAGGCAAATACCTTGTTAATACGGAAGATAAAGAACTATCAGAAGAAAAATGTGAGAAGTAGCTAATCTAGCAGCACCAATAGAATATTCAGTGACTCATCAACACAGAAATCATTAACCCTAAACTGAGAAGCAGCATTTACTGCCATACACTATCCATTGTGCATTATTCACCTTCACAAATTAAAAATCACACTTTTTTTTTTTTTTTTTTTTTTGGCAAATAGTAAATTCACCAAAAAAATGCATTGGGGGAGGGGGCATTGGAACTATTTGTGAATTTGAATAAAATCTAGCAAATAGATTTGGGCCAAAAAAAAAAAAAAAAAAGAAAAGAACATTTTCAGATATGTTGAAATGCTTCATTTTTAGAAAATGAAAAAAGAACCCTTTTGAAAGTATACTTTTAAACAGTTTTGAAACAAAATGTTGAATCAAAATAAAAAACTGTAAAAAATATTGTTTGAGTTGTCATTTCATTTTGAAAAATGTTTCCTTTTGACCCAAGTGAAATGTTTTCAGTTTTCCTTTTTGGCAAACTCTCCCCTCATCCCCTCTGCTCCCCCCTCCCACCCACCAAAAAAACAATTTCAGTTCAGAACAAACTGATTTTTATCCGTATCTTTGGTTCAGCCATTGAACCAAAAAATCTGTTATTCACTCAGATCTAATGAGAGAGAACTTGGACAGGGGTTCACCTGTTGCCCAGTTATAGTAGTATTAAGGCTGCCCTCCACTGCTGGACAGAGGGGGCAAAGTAATCTCCTCTGATGCCAGGATCTGGCCTTTGGTTTATTTCAAAGATGGTCCAGCCTCAAAAGACATGGACCTTCTATTCTGATAATGGCCCATCAATTCATGTGTTTATTGGAGCTACCTTAATCTTTTGGGGGCTGTAAAATTGGGGTTAAAAACTACAGCTGATTTAAATGAAATTTTACTGAAAATGTTCTGTCATCACTCCTGTTTGCAATGACACAGATTTTGATTTTTCATCAGAGACAGACTGTCTTACACACCCAACAATCTAATGGTTATAGCATTAACAAAGGGTGTGAAAGACCAAGTCCTCTGTATTCTTCAGAGCACAGTTTATCATCACAGATCACTCAAAATGCAGGCATACATTTACAGTGCTGCATCAACACAATTGTATTGATGCAGCTCTTAAGTGAAGATGCTCCTACGCCAATGGGAGAGCAACTCCCACAGGCATATTTAATCCATCTCGCTGAGAGGCGGTAGCTGTGTCGATGGGAGAAGTTCTCTTGCTGACATAGCACAGGGGCTTAGGTCAGTATAAGTGCAGCGCTCAGGAGTGTGGGTTTTTCACATTCTGAACAATCTAGTTATATCAGTGAAAGTCCGTCCTATAGATCTGGCCTAAGCAATGATTTGTACATGATTTCCTATAGCCAAGGCTATGTACTAAATAAACACAGTGCCATACATGCCCACTGATGCTAGCTTTGGTCCAAAAATAGACTTTTCAAGACAATTACCTTTCATTAAAGCATGGAAAAGGTTTTGGTTTTCTTCCAGTGTGGAACTAAAACAGATTCTGTAGCCCTGGACATTCCTGCTAAATGGCGTTACTGTCTTTTGGGCAGTTCTATTTGAAACCTTACAAGAGCACAAGATTTCTGTAGTTTGCTGTGTCCAATACTGACAGAAATATTGTAAGGACAGTTTCTTGTGGTTCGACCCTTCTGCTTCCAGCCAGAATCTGGAAATGTGGGTGTGAAAAAGATTCCTCTATTAAAATTATCAGTGCCTGCTGTAAGATTCGTCTCCATCAGGAAAGAAATAACGTAGAGTTTAAGTATAACTTTCTTTCTTCCTTTAGTGACTTGCAGCATCAATAGTAATATCAGTCAAAGTCAAGGAGGGCTCCCCTCTTTCCTGTTGCTGCAGAAGCCGGCCATGCAATCCATTCTTTTTGCCAGAAGAGAGAGCCATTTATTCAGCAACTCTGAGTGAAAAATGCCTCTCAGCAAATGGCAAACAAGCTTTGCTTCCATGCACTGTGGCTCTGAGAAGCAGCGCTACTGATTACCGCTTATTATGAAGACCCTACCTGTCATGAAACATGATGCATCAGCAACTACCTTTAGTGAGGAACACTACACTCTGAACAGGTTTCTGTCAGTAGTCAAGTGTCTCTAACAGCATCTATCATTAGTGGTTGGATGCACTCCTTGCATTTTCTTGTTCTGAGGCAGAAAAGTGACTTGAGGCTCCCAGCTAATCACTTCTCTAGGCCCATTGTCTTGTCAATCACACAGATCAAATATGGACCTGAACCGAAACCCCAGATCTCATCCCTGGAGATGCCTGATAGCCAACTCCAAATCTTGATCTGATGGGAGTTAGGGTTCAGGACAAAAATCCCAACTCACAACCACTGTGAACCCCAAATGTACATCCGTATCTGAACTTTACTGCTTGAGCCTATGTTTAGGAGAGATTGTGTTTTAGAATGATACTGTCTGTAGCGGATGCAGTATGGAGTGGTAACTGGAGCTCACGTACATTTCAGGGATTTGCGTTTTTGTCCCAGTTTTGCCCTTGACCTGATCTGTGACGTTGGGCAAATCTCTTTGCCTCTTCCACCTAACCCCCACCCCAGCATTTCTCTGCCATGACAGGAACAGTCTGTGGCTAAATCTAATTTGGAGCTCAGGGGTGGATCCCTAGCTCTTGTAGACATGCCCATGTTAGCTCTTATGGAGCCGCATGCTAAGAATAGTGTAGCCTGGCTAGCGCAGGCAGCAGTGAGTGGCGGAGCTCAGGTGAGGTTGTACTCAGTACAGCTAGCCCCTCCCCAACCGGACTGCTATTTTTAGTGGAATAGCTCAGTGAGAGCTAGTACGAGCACGTCTACACAAGCTGGGGGTCACACCGCCAACTGCAGGTGCAGCTGTACCCTTTCACTTTGTGTATCTTCAGTCTCTAGCACAATGGAACCCTGATCTCAGCTGGGGCTTCTAGTTTATGGGATTAGGATAATAACCCTTAAAATATTTTTTCTGGGTTCTCTAGCTGGGCTCACTGTATTCTCTGTGGGAGAAGAAATGCCAGAAAGCAACCAGAGCAGCCATATGTATGTAAATTGGCCCTCATGTCTGTGTGTATTTGGGATCCAACATGAAGCAGGAGCAGGCTCACAGGTCACAAGGAGGAAGAGTTTGGAGGAGGCACCCAGGAGCCAATCTGTGCACTCGTGGCTGATATTCTGGTTGCAGTTGTAGTAGCTCTGTAATGAGTTCTCTTAATAAAGAGCCAGTTTAGTTTTACAAGCAGGGAATCCACTCATGTTGCTGCCCAGCCTGCGCGGTTTCTTCATAGTGTTTTCCTTGGGCAAAGAGCCATAGACACATCAGGGCCATGAGGTGATGCTGTAATAATAGTAACGTGCTGGCCTTGCTCAATGGGACAAGAAGAGGCTCTGTGGTTGGGTGGAGCCTATGATAAGTTCAGAGGGTTATAACCCGTGAAATGTTAGGGATGGGGAATCTAGTCTGATTGTTAAAATGGCTGAGCTGATCTTCACCTTATCCCCCAATGGACTCTTAAATTAACCTTTAATTTTTTGAGGTTCAAAAGTTTCTGCTTACTTTTATCCTTATTATCCAATCTCTCTACAAGTCTCTGACTTTCCTAATGCTTGAACCCTCCTTGCACTGCTCCTGGGGTGAACAAATGTTTCTTGTCCCTTGCCACGGTTTGTCCTAGTGACATGATCTAGCCCTTGGATAACTAGGAAATATACATAGTTGCAGCAATTTTTAGGTATTCCTCACATTCGTACAGAGAAGTAGAAGCAATCCCGTAGATTCTGAGGTAGTCATATTTAATTATTCAGGGCATAATTGGATGTTTTCCAGGACACACTCTATAGCAAATAAGGCAGCCCACAAGCCTTGTGAGTCAAGTGGATATGTGAATAACCACCTCATTTTTGTTATGTTCTTTGCAATATGATGAGCCAATTCTTGCTGTTCCTAAAAAAAATCTGACATCAGAAACTACAATACTGCAAAACCTGTAGGGGAACACTTCAACCTCCCTGCTCACTCCCTTAATGACTTGTTAATAGCTCTGTTGACACAGATGAATAACAAATCACAGCTTCAAAGAGAGTCTGCAGAGCTCGAACTTATATGCAAATTTGACTCAGTTGCCTTGGGGTTGAACAGGGACTATGGATTTTTCTCGCATTACATCAAGTGAATTGACCTCCCCCCTCCTCTATGTGCTGTTCCCCAGTGTTTTGAATCCTAACACCTACTTTGATTTGCTGTTACAGCCTGACCTGATGCTATGTCATACACTCCCCTGCATTTAATTTCCTCCCACTCTGTAACTTTCCTATCTTCAAAGCGTCTGACGAAGTGGGATTTTCTCCCACGAAAGCTCATGCGATTAATAAATCTGTTAGTCTTTAAAAGTGCCACAAGACTCTGTTGTCTTCCTAAAAAAAAAGACAGTAATAGGCAATAGTCTGTGCAACTTTTAGTGGTAGAGTAGCCAGACCTTTGTTTTAGGGTATAGTAGAGATGGAAGACAAATATATTTACCTTGGTCCTTTTGTTCCCTTTTCCTCTGGGAGCACAGCTGGGCCAAATGGCCTCATGGTCCTCCTAGCACCTGTCCTAGATATCTGGAAATAGTGGTTTGGATTTGCAACAGCACCAGGCTTCAGTCTCACTCTGCTCCCACTGAAGACAATGATGGTTTTTCTATTGACTTTAACAGAAGCAGAGTTAGCCCAGCACCTCTGTTGTTTAGATTTCTAACCAGTCAGCCCGATTGAGCTCAGGGATACAGTCGGAAGCAGAATTTTGCTCACAAAATGGGAAAACAAGACTTTTGGCTGTCAAAGATTATGTTAAAAAGAAGAGAGTTTGAAAAAGGAAGTAAAAAGTACAAGATGCCTGTTGTCTGTCAAGGGCCTCACACAATGTGCTGGGAAGCTCGGTAATAATGAACAGAGAGAAAGAAATGGAAAGACCTGGAGAGAGAGAAAATCTGGCAAAGAGATAGGAAGATAAAGAAGAAATTGGCCAATTCTGTACCTAATGAAGTGCTCAGGGATAAGGACTAATATTGGGTGGCTTATTTAATAAGCTAGATACTCAGCTGGTTTAAAATGCTGCAGCACCAGAATAGCAGATGAACCTGATTTCATTGGTGGGATGAGATTTAGGTTTGTAAAAATGAAAAGGAATTGTGAAGAACTCCAGACAAACCTGGGTGATATGGACGGCAGCTCAACTCCAGAGCAGACCAGAGTCCAGCAACGATGCACATTGGAAGGAACTATTTAAACTACTTAAAATGGATATGGTGAGATAAAGATCCTGACATATTCATGGATAGTTCAGGAACGATGTCTGTTCAAATGGTCAAAGCAACATATAAATGTCAGATAGTATTAAGCAAAGGAGTAGAGAATGATATGGAAAATGTTTAATAAATCAATGGTGCATCCTCACCTTGACCCAGCCTTGGTCTCCTACTCTTAAAATAGACATAGCTGAATTAGAAAAGGGCTGAAGAAGATAGAGAGGCCTGTAAGGTAAAGTTGGAGTGACTGATGAAGGTGGGTTTCACCTGAGAAAGAATTTAAAATTTAATTTGAAAAGATGTACAATAAGAGAAGATGAGGTAGAGGTATATATAACAATGGTATCATGAAGGCCAGTCAGATACTGCTATTTATCCTCTCATAGGCACCCAGTGCAATTCAATGTCAGCAAAATAAAAAGTAGTTATAGCAAATACATGTTCATGCAATATACGGTTAATTTGTAGAACTCACCAGCACAAGATATTATTGAGACCAAAGACCTGTAAGATTTATAAGAAGATTTAGCATTTATGAGCAAAACCCCAAAACTCATACTTAGGCAATACTCTCATTAGCCCAGACCTGAGATTTTTGTACAGTCAAACCACTGCTGAAGTCAACAGTTTTACTTTTTACAAACAAAATGAGTAACAGAACACTAAGATTTGTCCTGTTGTCTCCAATGGGAGCTTTACAACAGATGAGAGTAAATATTCAGGAACTGCTTCATTACTTGCCCCTAAATAAATGTGTAGGGCTCTGACTGTTCATCTGATCACAAGTGGACTATACAGCCTTTCATCTCTACGGCCTTGTTCTGAATTCAGTTGAGGGAAGACTAAAAGCTGTTACTGACTGTGACATTTGGAGAACCAGTCTGGGTTCAGCTTATTCATTTTGGTTAATGTAATAGAATTGTTGTATCAGAGAATGTCTCATTCTGAGGAGTGTAAGCTGGGGGCCTGCAAGGTCTCCGTCATATATCTCCTACCCTATTTGCAAGAAGCTGTAGAATGCAGAAAATAAGGTATGCATCTTTGTGAGTGGGATCTGTCAGGACAGTAGGTATGCTAAGAAGTGTGGCTGATCTGGAAGATACTAGTTATCCCAAATGGTCTGCAGGGAGTGGGACAGTTAGAAGCATTGAAATTCCCTATACAGGAGAACAAAGTATCAGAGCAAGGGGTTAAAAAGAAAAAAGGAATGGCTGGCCATGAGATAGGAACACAGGCACAGAATTTCAGAGAGAAAGGGGATATTTTTTTAACAAAGAAATCAGCGAAGATTCAAGGAGGCTGGCGGGAGGGGAGAGAGAGCAGACACTCTGCTCCAGTGGAGAAGACATGAGGAGAGAGGTCCAGAAGAGAGGATTTGGAATCCTGAAAGGACACTGACCAAATCCTGAAGAATACTCCAGAATGATGGGGAAACTGGGCAAGGAATGACATACAGGTATTTTATGATTTTGTCTGGATCTGTATATTTCTTGTGCTGTCTACAGTAGGGAGTGAGTGGTTTGGGTACCCATTTGTAAAGCCTGTGTATTATGTGCTTCAATTTGTCCCTGGAAAGATCAACTGTAAATGAGTGCCCATGAGGTGTGAATTGTGTGGGCTGAGGTTACTGGGGAGTCTGGGGGAGCCTGCACAAAGTAGGAGGTGGTGGTGGTCTCAGCTCTCAGAAGAGAATGAGCTACAGAGGAGCTGCACCCCAAAAGTATTCCTAGAAATGCAGAGCCAGAGGCAGTGCCCAGACTCTGGTCACACTCAAGAAATCTTAAAAACACATGTGGTCCAGCATATGGAATTCAAACACAGGATCCTAGTGAGTATCCACATGGGGGAGCTCAACCTAGGCTGTGACACCATCTTACAGCTATTTTGTGGCCAATGTAAGGTGAGTTTGATGGTTGCAGTTGACATGAATCTATGTCTCAAAAACCACCACCACAATTTGGTACTATTTGGCATTGTTGCTGGTACACTCAGCAAAGAAGCCAAGGATGAAATGATCCATAGAGATTCAACACACCCAGCCCCATCCAGGATATTAACTAGGAGACCATCAATGACCTGAAACTCAAAAATAGTAACACAAAAAAATAGAAACTAGGTCAAATTGTAAATGATGAATATACATGAATCACACAAGCATATAGGGATAAAATTAGAAATGTCAAAGCACAAAAGGTGATTAGAGTACCTAGGGACATACGGGATAACAAGAAAACATATTACAAATACATTAGTAGCAAAACAAAGACCAAGGACAGGGAAGGCCCATTGCTCAATGAGCAGAGAAAGATATAATAGAAAATGCCTAAATGCTTTTTTTTTTGTTCCAATTTTCACCAAAAAGGTTAGTAGTGATCGAAAGACTAACATAGCAAACATCAATGTAAATGGGGTGAGTTCTGAGGTTAAAATAGAGAAAGAAAAAAATAAGACTTAAGCCTTGTCTACACTAGAACTTACGCCAGCAAAACTTTTGGTGCTCAGAATGTGAAAAAACACATCCCTGGACAACATAAGCTTTACTGGTATAAGTGCTCGAGTGAACAGCGCTATGTCGGCAAGAGAGCACTATGTCAGCTTAACTTCAGCACCTGGAAAGATAATGGAACAAATAATTAAAAATCAATGTGTATTTCTCTAGAACAGTGCTACATAGCAGTCAACATGGATTTGTAAAGAACAAATCATGTCAAACCAACTAACATCCTTCTTTGAAAGAATAATAACTCATGAGAGTCGGGAAAAGCAGATGATGTGATATATTTTGACTTTAGGAAGTCTTAATACTGTCTCACATGACTTTCTGATAGGCAAACTAGAGAAAGAGAGGCCAGCCGAATCTATTAGAAAGGGAGTGCACAGGTGGTTGGAAAACCATGCTCAGAGAGCAATTATCAATGGTTCACAGTCAAGTTGGAAGGGCATATTGGGTGTAGGGTCCCACAAAGATCTGTCCAGGGTCTGTTTTTATTCAGTATCTTTATAAATTATTCATATAATGGCAAAGAGAATACACTTGTAAGGTTTTCAGACAATACCAAACTAGGAGAGGTTGCAAGTGCTTTGGAGGAAATTATCAGAATTCAAAATTATCTTAACAAACTGGAGAAATGTCCTAAAGTAAAGAGAATGAAATGCAAAAAGGACAAATGCAAAGTACTTCATGAGGAAATCAATAGGGGCTGCCAACATTCAGTAATGAAAATCAGGCTACTTTCCAATATGATTTCCAATGCCTAATTTTAAGCATCCCAGTTTGAACATGTTGGCCTTACTTATTCTGTTCCTTAACTTCCTTTAGCTTTTAAATGAAGAAAATTATCTATAATCATCCCTGGAGTAACTTTACCATCCCTGTTGGTGGAGATGCATGAGAGTTGACTTAGGCCATGAGGCTGAATTTATAAATATGTGCAAAGGGCACTGGGATCACTGGGTGGAAGGGGCCAATACAAACTCCAAATTAGAATTCAAAATGCCCTTGACAAATTAGAAAATCGGTCTGAAATCAACCCGGTGAAATTCAATAAAGGCAAGTGCAAAATACTTCACTTATTGGGTGACTCATGGTTCTAACATTATGAGACGGAGTAAATAACACTTCCTTATTCACATTCTCCATACCACTCCTGGTAAGAATTTAAGAACAGACATGTTTAGGAAGGAAAATATACATGCAACTGCAAAATGGGGAGTAACTAGCTAAGTGGTACATAACTGAAGAGGATCTGGGGGCTACAGTAAATCACAAATTAAATATGAATCAACAATATGATGCAGTTGCAAAAAAGGTCAATATCATTCTGAGGAGCATTAGTGTTGGATGTAAGATATGTCCTGCTCTACCCAGCACTGGTGTGGCCTCAGCTGGAGTACTGCCTCTACCACATTTTAGGAAGGAAAGGGATAAATGTGGGTGGAGAGTTCAGAGAAGATAAACAAAAATGATCAAAGGTTTAGAAAACCTGACCTATGAGGCAAGATTAATAAACTGGGCATGTTTAGTCTTGAGAAAAGAAAACTGAGGGGGACCTGATATTGATAACAGTCTTCAAATATGTTAAAGCCTGTTATAAAAAGGACTGTAAGCAATTGAACTGTGTGCAACAGAAGGTAGGACAGATGTAGTGCACTTAATCTTCAACAAGGGAGATTTAGGTTAGATAGTAGGGAAAACTTTCTAACTAGAAATATTTGCAGGGGGAAGGAGATCCAAAACTATGATTCTCCTGTCCCCAGAAGACAAAAAAAGTTTGTTTTACATTTTCTCATTCAGAAGATCAAAATGAAAACTTTCAACCAACTGAAACTTTATGATGTTTTGAAAACCAAAAATGTATTTATTTTCCAGAAATGTAAAACATTTCAATAAAAGATTGAGCTTTCTCTTTTGGTGCAAAGAATCAGGAAAATTTTGACCACTACGAAAAATTTCCATGAAAATGTTTCTATGGAAAGCAAAGTTATTTCATGTAAAAGATTTTTAAAAAAAGTTTAGGTAAAAATATTTTGCCCCTATTTTAGTCCTCCATCCTCATTAGAATGGCTTTTCAGGAAAAGGGGCAGAAAATTCTTTTAATAGAGCAAAAATAAATAAATAAGTAGTCTCTACCTTTTTTTCTTATCACCAAAATTGGGCCAAATCCATTCCTGGTATAACAGGTTCACTGAGCATCTCCCATCGAGTTACACCAGGAAGGAATCTAGTCTATTGTTTTTTGCTCTTCTTTGGGTTTTTGCAATTGCTGTTCCTAAGACCAGACAAAAATACTATAGCATGTTCTTGTATGGTTTGTTTTTATGTTGCTCTGTGATTTATCCAGAGTAGACAGGTTAAGAGGACTGTGAATAACTGACTGGCATTCTCTTCCCAAAGTCCAGTATCAGACAATAGAGTGCACTGTTCTCTAGCACGTAACAAAGTACAATTATATTAAATTGAGCAAAAAGCTACCTATTTGCTCGGGGTATGCCCAGCTGGTCTCTCAGGGAAGCAATTACAGAGAGCTTGGGAAATCCAGCTGAAAGGAGTCCCTGTCTTTGTCCGTATCTGATTGAGCTTCCACAGTCTAGCTTGCCACCTCCAAGCTGTTCTGGGCTAATGGTTAACTGACAGGAGGGCTTTGGTGGAAACTTTAATGTGCTTCCCTCACCGTCCCCAGTCCTGCTGCTGCTGTCTCTCCTTGGAAAGGTCTCACTGGGGATAAAGTTTCTTATGCAAGATGTGGAATTACTTTTCGGTGAGCTGCAGGTCAGGTTCAGCGAGGTGAGGAAGGCTTGACTCTGCTCTAGCTCTTAAGCTATTCCCAGTTCCACAGCCCCACTGCCAATTCACTCCTGCTGTTTGACTCCAGGTAATCAAGCTTTGAGGGAGGGGAGTTTCCTGGCAGACTAAGGCAGATATTAAGGCATCACTGTACTCTGTGATGCAGGAGTTTCCTTATCACCCATCATTGCCTGGAAGCTGGCAAGGCTAGACATGTAGAAGCGTGTCATATGATGGGTGCGCAGAGCACTGTGTTCTGTGAAAAGGGCCCTCATGCCCCATCAGCAGGCTAGGCCCAGGCTTTGTGGAGGCTTAAAAAATGTTAAATGGATTGTCTTAGATAAAACAGTGGGGGGGAGGGGATGCCATTTTCAACGGCTGAAAACCAAATTTTATATTTTTAAACTGAGGAATTTGGGGTGGGGAGTGATTGTGTGGATGAACACTTGGAAAAATGTGGACTATTGAAAAAATGGGGCGGGGGGTGACAAAAAGGTCCACATGGGGAAAAAATAAAATAAAATTCCTGTGAGTCATTCCATGGAAGCAACGAGGCTGAGGACTCGAGAAGTGACAGGCTTCTAAAAGCTCCTAGGGTGGGAAGTTCCATACAGGGAGGGGAAGCAGGGTTGATGAGGTAGGAGATGAGATCAATGGCTTTTATGCATCTCCAGAATGCGTGGATGTGGAAGGGCAAGGCGGGAAAACTCTAACAGCTCATTTTTTAACCCAATAATAGAAACACTCCAAAAGGCCTGAAGGACAGTTTGTGTCTCAATCAGCCCTGAGGAGTTTGAAGCCATTTGGAATTTAGGCTGCAAGTGTCATTGAATCATCACCTAGATACTGTGCTTCAGTGAATGGGACCCTATAAACGAGATATATCAGATAAGGATGGTTACACCATCCCATTCTCTTGGGTGATTTTATCATTTCTGTTCCCATGAGTATCACCTGAGAGTAGTGAAAGACAAAATACACCAGAGGGACAGAATGAACCATTTTGAATCTCCAGAAAAGATTAAAGTTGAGTCCATTTTGTATTTGCACTAACTTGTCTAGAACAATGACAAGGATCCTCAAAGAAACATTTTACAACATTAATTATAGCATTTTACAAGCATTAATTAATAATAACAGTAGTAATAATAAAACCAAGCTATTATGCACTGCCTTATATCCATAGATCACAAAGTGCTTTACAAAGGAGATAAGTGTCCATAGTTTAGATATGAAGTATCATTAAAATTAGGCTCACAACATCCTGAGGTGGGAGAAAAAGGCTATTACACTTGACACCACTTTACACTTGGCCACACTTTGTCTCAGAGAACTTAAGTGTCTTACTCAAAGTCAAACAAGCCATCAGTAGCAAAAGTGAGAAGAAAAGCCAGGCTTTGAGCCTCTGCTGTCACTGCTCAAGGAAGGATGTTTTTGTGATTATGACACCAGATTGAGCTTCAGAAGATATCTGCTCAGTTCCTAACTCTGCTATAGACTGTCTGTGTCAGCTTGGGAAAGTTGGATTTTCAGAGGTGCTCTGTTTTGGCCTAACTCTGCTCCAACTCAATAAGAATTTTCCTATTGACTTCACGGGGAGCAGACTTCCACCAAAATACAGAGTGCTTTTTAAAATCCCGTCTTCAGTGGCTGTGTCTCACTGGAATTTGGGGATAAAAGGGTGTTGTGAGGTAAATCTATTAATATTTGTTAGGTGTGTCAATAGTAGAGTGATAGGAGGCTTCTCAGGTAGATATGTGGATAGATATCCCACCCACTAGCACCATTGTTTAGTAGTGTCTGGCTAACTGTAGCCTGTAAAATGCTAGTGTCAGGATGTTTTTTTCTTGTTTGCAGGAGTGGCCAAATTTTTACCAGAGTGCATAGGTTAGTTTTAGGCTTTGTTTAATTTTTTTTCTGCCTTTAGCTTCTTACCTCTCCTTTTTGCACACAACTCCACCACTCTGGCTTCCCCTTCTTTGCTAATAGCAGAGGAGAAAGGAGGGAAATTGAAGTTTCAGCAATTTTAGAGATGGGGAAAAAGCAAACTTCCCCTCTTCGAACAGTAGGTTTCTTTTCTGGCTGGGAGGGAAGCTCTAAGGCTATGTCTACACCTTAAAAGTTAGGTCGACTTTATGAAGTCAACTTAATAAGGTTGACTTTAAGTTGACTTAAAGTGGACCTTATTAAGTCGACTTAACAAAAGTCGACTTAACTTTTCAAGTGTAGATGTGGCCCCTTTTTGACCTTATTAAGTTGACTTAACATTTTAAGTCGACTTAATAAGCTCCACCAAGGTGCTTATCCCCATTTTCACTGGCTTAAGTCGACTTAATAAAGTGCTAGTTCGAATTAAAACTAGGTGTTATTAATTCAAACTAACTTTTCCTTAATTTGCTTACGGAACAGCTTAAGTCGACTTAAGGAAAGCCCAGTGTAGACGCGGAGTATTTTAAGTCAACTTAAGCCTCCTTAAGTCAACTTAATTTGTAAGTGTAGATGCACCCTAAATGCCCATGTTAAGCCTGTCCTTATTTTTCTGCTTCTGTCTTGCTAGCAGAGAGCCCGGAGCACCAGCTTTAGGGATGAGGGCCTAGGAAGCATCCTCACTAATTCTTAGTTAAAGTGCAAGCTGTTAAAGCAAGCTTTCCTCATACACGGAAGGAAGAGGTTCTTCCAGCTGTCACCGAACTGAGGCGGGTGAAGGGAGATGCTGTTATTATGGTAGGGCTAAGAAATACCAACCCAGACTGGGTACCATTGGCAACATGCCCAGTTTATGGACATATAAAGAAGTAGTCCCTACCTGCATAAGCTTGCAATCTAACTAGTCAAGACAGACATGAGTAGGATGAAGGTAGAAAGGTTGAGGAACTAAGATTACCAGAGCAACCTTAGGTGTGACATTTCCTACCTTGTGTGGTCTAGGTGGGGATTTCCAAAGACACAAGACACTTGATCCTCAAAGCTATTTAGGCACCTAACTCCCATTGAAAATAAATAGGAGTTAGGCTCCTAAATAACTTTGAGGATCTGGACCAAAGACCCCACTGGCTTTCAGTGAGAACTGGATTCCTCACTGCCCTTTCTTTCTTAGAAAATCAATCCATTTTCCATTGCAAAATTAAATGCCCTTTAGTATAGTTTCTTTGCATGGAATATTACTAAAGACTGGCTTTACCGTAGAGAAAAGAATCACTTTTTCCTCTTCCCTATTCCCCCCGTCCCCTCCATTTTCCTCAACTTTCCTTGTCTCTAAGAAGACAGAGGCAAGGGGGATGGGTGGGTGAGGTGATAGCATCTGGGAGAGCAACATTTACCCAGTGCAGCCACTCAAGAGATAATTTACTTACCTTACTGATCTCAGGAGACCTCACGCGGGCCCCTTCTGAGTCACTGAATGCCCTGTTGATGGCAAACTGAATTGCCAAGCCTGTCATGGTGCCTGTAGAAAGTGGCTTGATCTTGCGGACTGCTTGCAACAGGCTGGCTTTGGTCCTGTGGGTCTTGAGGGAGAACTCATTTTTGACCGTACTGGCATAATTGATCACACCCACACGAGTGGCATTGGGGCTCACATCTAGGGACTCGATGACCTGGGACATGAAGACTTTGACCTGCTCAAATTCATTCGGGCGCACGCTTCGGGAGCTGTCTATGATGAACACCAGATCCGTGGGTCTTGTCCGGCACAGGGAACCTGCAAGGCAAAAGTGGGAGGAGAAAGATGAAGAAATAAGGCTATAGAAAATATAGTGAGGTTTAGAGGTCATGCTGGGGACTCAGGCCTCTTAAGTTCCATTCCTGGTTCTTGTAGGGAGACAGGGAGTGGTCTTTACTGGGTTACAACAGAGATCTGGGAGTCAGGGCACCTGGGCCCTATTACCATTTCAGAGACAGATAAGCAAAGGCACACAGTCATTAAATATCTACCATTAAATAACATTAATATCTAGCCATTAAATATCTATCTCAAGGTATCAGTGAGTCAGCAGAGATGGAAATAGAACCCAGGAACCCTGATTAATATAACCCTCTCTGGTCTAAGCATTAAAGCACAACCTTTCCTATTGGCATCACACCATAGAGCACTGGAGATTTTACAGTCGAGAATAAGGCTGCACTATACAAGATAACAGTGTGAACATGTAAAACAAACTGACCTAACACTATGCGTTTCCTATGTAATTTCTGTTTCCTTGATAAGATCAAACACAAACATGACAGAGAAAAATATTGGTGGTCAAGAGGATCTGTAGCACAGCTGGATGGAAGTTTTCAAAATTGACCCTTCTGATGACATTTTTCCTCAAAATTTCAAACTATGCCAAAAATCAATATTTTTATGAAAATTTCCCCAAATTTTCCCATTTAGCCTCCTTCTGTGGGGTTATATTTTCATGTGCTCTGTTAATATTTCATTTTTGCACAGGGGGAGGATACAGGTTCTATGATAGAGGGGAAAAGATCTGGCAGACTTTATTAACAGATTGTTACACACAAGCTTTTTGTCCAGCAACTCTGTCTGACATAAACCTTTAAATCGGTCATTAATATGAAATCTAACTGAGCTCTCATACTGTTAGTCTAATGAAAATAGAGATGCATTGTTCTGAAGCCAGTGACACATTCAGCACTACGGTCTCTCAGGAAACTCACCTGATGATCGCTCTTTATAGATGTATAGCAGGATATTTAAACAACACAGTGTGAAGGAGGGAAACAGAATTGGTGGGACACAGTGGTTGGCACTGAAAAGTAGCCATTTACCTCAGAGGGTTGGTTTCACTTTGCTGCCATATTTTATTTCAGGAAAAAGAAAATATCAATTTATAATCAAGCTTACACAGTGCTTTAATTTTTAGATGAAAAAGAACTTTACAAAGTGTTGTTATATCCATTTTACAGGTAGGGAAATTGTGGCACAGAGCTTTGCCCAAGGACATGTCATATGACTCTGGTGGAGCAAGGAAAGGGTTCCTGAATCCCAGTCCAGAGCCCTATTGACTGTAGTATGATTGTTTTTTAATTGGTAACTGCTGCCCAGAAGGAAGCATGAAACCAAGCCATTAAGGCGTCGGCTAAGGACTGATTAAATGATTTGAGATTAACTTTTTTGCAAAGCATTTTTTTGTATTTTTGTCCCAAATAACTGTGTTTGTATCTCTGTTTAGGAAATTAAAATGTATTTATGGGCAAATAAAGAGAGAGAACTGGAAAATCAAAAGCAGGTCTAGCTAATTGTGTCCCGCCCAGGAAGGTCTCTAACCTCAGAACTTGTCTACAAATGGAGCTATTCAGGAAAAGCTATCCCAGAAGAATTAGTCCTGAATCACTCCACAAATGGACAATTTCATTCTGGCATAAAAGTTCCTCTTTCAAGTTAGTTTCATTGACTTTGGAAGTGGATTAAATTAAACCAAAAAAGGCACTCTTATTCTAGAATAAGAATGTTCGCATGTGGACGTATTCCAGAATTGATATTCTGCTTTAAATCCAAAGACTGCCTTATGATGGAATAATTTATAGTTAAGCCCTTCTGGCAATGGAGCAGAATTTGGGGAAGCACCGTGTTGCTATTAATTAGAAGAAACAGAAAACCTGTTGGCAACTTAGAATTAAAACATGTTTGTATTGAAAGTAGCACTTGATCATACTACAAATATAGTGGATTGGACATCTGAACCATATGACGTTTCCTGACTCTTGTAATTTCTAGTACTTGATGGATCAGTTGTAGAGAGAACTTGTCTTCACAAAGCTGACCAGCTGGGCAACCTGGAAAGACATTTCCTTTCTTGAAGTGGCTACTTAATGCCCTGCAGCATGTAATCGCATCACCATGACCATGCCACCATCTCTACATGTATGCATCTTAAAAAGTGTCATAAAATTACTCAACCCTTTTCAGATCCAGCCACAAAATTTGTCTTGCCGCCAAGAGTTCCGCAGGTTGGCTGTACCTTAAGTGTTGTCTCTAAGTTCATCCGCTCCCAACCTGCTCAGTGAATGGGCTCATTTCTTTACCATATTACAGACCGTTTTCACTGTTACCATTTCCTTCTGAATTCAACATTCGTTCATTTATTATCAATTATTTATAATACCAGAATGCCTAAGTACTCTGGACATGGACCAGGACCTCCCTGTGCTAGGTGCTGTACAAACACAAAACAAGCAGATTGTCCCTGCCCCAAAGACCAGAGACAACAGGTGGAGACAGACAAACAGGGAATACAAGGAAACAATGTGACAGTATTTTTCCAGCATGGTAAGCAGTGGTCTCACCACGCTGGCTGCCTACCATTGTCAAATGCTTTGTCGCGGGGAAATGGGGTTTTGTAGCCATTATAATTACTCTGTGGGCCTCCTCAAAGAAGGATGGTTATCTCTCAGGAAGCTTGTCTCCAGTAACGCTAAGCCAAATTCTGTCATCCCTATTCAGGCAAAATCTAACATTGGCTTCACTAAACTGAAGGGACTTCACTGGAAATTTGCTTGAAAAAGCATGAAGTGAAATATTAATGAAGGCTGACCTCAGAAACCGGTCAGCTCCTCTTTATTCAGAGAAGTTAACCCTAGCTAGGAATGGCTGATCAGTCAAGGCCAATTCAGTTCTTGAAGCCCAGCAAAACCAGCCTTTTGAGGAATGCTTTGAGAGGAGAAGAGAGCTCTAAACTAACCCTGAACTGAAGCGGCTGTCTGTTAAAGGGGTCTGCAGTGCACTCAGCTCTTATTCCAAAGTAACTGAAGCCAGCAGGAGAAAGCAGCACAGATATCAGGATATTGCTGCTTTGGTCATATATTTGCAAAGGATTCTTTGCCTAGTCCTGCAATCTGTTTAGTCCCGGTTTTCTCCTTTTATCCCCCCTGCATTTGCATCTCCCCTAGCAGAACGGCTCGGGTGACAAGAAGATGCCACAAGTAAAGTGAGCTCTTCACTTACCTCTTGGCTGAGGGGGGGCCCCAAAAATGCCATAGTCCTGGAAGAGAAGAAGCATAGAGAGCAAGAAGCCAGAGAAAATCCTGTCCATGGTTGCTCAGATGTTGGAGACAGAGTGGCAGGCAAGAGGCTTGGGCCAGAGGTATTAAGTTGAACATGCAACTCCTCAGAAAGGCAGCAGGCCAGCCTCTGATACGTGTGAAAATACCTGGAGGGAGGGCAAGGCTGGTTGGGGAGGGGAGGAGAAAAAGAAGAACACTTGGAATGAAAGTGTGGGAGGATAGACATTGACATGAAGAGTCTCTTGATTTTGCTTACTCCCTGGGGCTTTCCACAAGGGGTTCATTGCTTGATTAAGTTCCAAAGGGGTAGCTGCCTTAGTCTGTTGCAGAAAAACAACAGAGTACTGTGGCGCTTTTAAAGACTAACACTGACGAAGTGGGGTTTCCTCCCATGAAAGCTCATGCAATAAATAAATCTGTTAGTCTTTAAACTTGCTTGATTAGGGGATCGGAAGTAATCAAAGGGACTTGCTATTGCCTGGAATGTGGAGAATCTGAGACCTTAACAATGGGACCAGTGAAACCAGGTTGGGGAAAGGGGTTAACCTGCCAATCACTGGCTTTAATCTGCACAGCCTGATCTTTGCCACACTAAGTACCGTAAATAGTCTGCGGTGTATCAGGCTAGCGTTCTTCCTCAGCCTGAGACTGGATTTGGTATGGAATTGGACAAGATCAAGGTCACACAAATCATACCTTAGACAGCCTGCTCGGACATGAAATGCAGATCTCAGATTTAGGAAACATAAGCCTTGTGGTGGGTTTCCCACCACCACTTCTTTTTAATAATTTGCAGGCAAAAGAGTCATTCTGCTAAGGGAGGAGTGGGGTGTAAAGGGGAATGGCAAGGGCTGGAAGCACAGTTTAATGAGACATAATTAAAGTAATGTGAAACAGAATGCATTTATTTCAGGGGAAAATTGTTACATCCACTATAAAAAATTGTACCCTTTGGGAGACTAAAAAGAAAGAGAAAATAAGCCAGGAGCTATCGACAGCAAAGGATTCATAGATAGATTACAAATATGACATATTGTTTTAACACAGTGCATGGTTCTGACCACACCTAGAAGATACATTGCTTGCCACAGGCAGCTGACAATATAAATAGACAAATAAGACCCATGATGTGCTTGGTGACCAGAAATCAAATGTTTTCAGTATGCATAAAGCACTATGCAAATTTAGCAGGCTACATTAATAGCAAGTTGATAGATTCATCACAAAGTCATGCAGTGTTGGTTTGGGGTTTTTTTTTTTAAACTATAACAATGCCTCCATGTTGCTTAAGAAATGCTTTTAGGCTGCAATTGATCTGCCAATCTCATCTATCAAGCCATCCATTCATATCTTTACGCATTCACTCATTTCACCTGCACTGTATTAACCCAGAATCTCGACAAATCACTTTCAGAGATAAATGAGGCTAATTCACAGAGGAATTGCTATTTAAGTGAGCAAAAAGGGGACAATTTGACAGCAAGTTACTGTGGAAAAACATATACACATACAACAAACACAAAGATTTCTATAACATCTAGAGATTGTTAATTATATATATATATGTGTGTGTGTGTGTGTGTGTTTCACACACACATATATATATCCACACAAATACATTGATACAATCATATGTACAATCACACACTTGCAGGCGCACACCTATAACCAACCCCCGCCCCACACATCTATAACTACAGATAGTATCAGAACTAAATGGTATTAAAATACATGTGTCTTTTGCTTCCATCTCTATCTTATATATATAAAACATAGGATTTTTCCTTTTGCTCTGCTCTGAACACAAAGAGCTATTGGTGCAGACAGTACTGCTGGCCATGAATGGGGATCATTCAGATCCCTCTGTAAATGGAGTCTCTATAGCCGTTCTTGCTGAAGAAAATATAAAGTTTCTCTGTGTCATTTTTCTGCTAATTAGCAAAGAAAGATAAATACATTTTAGGTGAATTTTTTTCACTAGGGAAGTCGGGGCACACATGCGACAGTAAGGCTTTGAAAACAGGACGAGGGCAAAGTCATTTTGGATACCATATGTCTGCATTTATAGATCTTTAAAAGAAATGTTTATTTTTAAAATATGAAACATAATTTTTCCTGGGCCTCAGAAAATGAGAACACTGGATCCAATATTTCCAGAGGAAAATATGCACTTAGGGCTCTTCCCAAGGCCATTCGCAACACAAATAGACAAACCATTAAAGAAGTAATCTGGTCCCCAAGGCAGCCTTGCCATTCTGTAGGGTGGCAATTGCAGGTTTCACTTTTCCAGAAGCATAGAAGGTTGTTCTCTCACTCCCCCCACACATGCACCCCTCTTTACTGAAGAAACACTTGTTTCAAATTTCAGATCCAACTCATTCCTTCTATTTCTAAGGAGGTCTGCCTCAAGATACTATATCAGGACCAACCCTGCCCTTACTGACAACTGTGTAACTAATGGAAAAGTTTGCACGTGTTAACCTTTCTTTATCAAGGAAAGAAGAGAGTGAAGGTGGTGCAAAATGGCAAAGAGAAATACAATGCCCACTGTCTCAGTCTTAGGGGTCCCGGTAGATCTTACTTAAGAGTTACTCTTGTTCAGGTTCAGTGTCCCTCTGGAAGGAGCCAGGCGAGGGGGTGGGCGTGGGGAGTCAGTAGCTTTGATGCATGTTTCCAACCACCCTAGGAGTTCACAGCCTACACCCTGGAGTGCTGGTCCTTGGGGAAGGGACAAAAGCAGACAATGAACTGGGCACATTGGTTCGTGGCACCTTTACATCTAAGTTTTCTACAGAGGGGCCAACATTTCTGTCCCAAAGACACCTCAAGCTGTATTTGCCTGAGGACACTAACTTTGCAGTTGACCCCTGGGAAATCCTAGTCATACCCCACAATTGACCCATGACATCAGCTACCATTGCCCACTTGTTCAATTTTGCCACAAACATCTTTTTGCTTTCTCCCCTGCTGCCACTCATGCTTGGAAGGAGCTTCCCATGAACATCTGCAAAGCAAGCTCATTCTCCACCTTCCAATCCCTCCCTAAAACTCTCCGCTGCTGCACTACCTACAACAAACTGGTCAATGGTTAGGTCTGTAGTGTACCGAGATGACAGCTTGTTGCAATAAATAAAGGTGTTAGCCTTTAAAAGTGCCACAGGACTCCTTGTTTGTTTTGCTAAACCGGATGAACACAGCTACCTCTCTGGATATTGTCTCCTTGTTTCTTTATACTTCACTGTCTGCTTCCACTTGTCTCTTTTCTTATACATTGATTGTAAATGCTCTTGGGCAGGGACTGTTGCTGTTCTGTGCTTAAACAGCACCCAGCACAGTCAGAGGCGGATTAGGGGCTGCAGGGCCCCTGGGCCTCCCCCACCTAGAGACCCACCTCCCCACCTGAGGCCAGGGCCCCTCCCACTCCAACCTAGAGCCCTGGCTCTCTGCGGTCGGGCTGGCACTGGGGGAGCCCTGGAGCCAGAGGCAGCCCTGGCCCAGTTGGTCAGCCCCCGGGAGTGGTGGGGCAGACTTCCAGTGTGGCCCGAAGGCCATACTGCACACCAGAGCCCTGTCCCCGGAGCAGAGTGGCCAGTCATGACAGCCTGCCCTGTCCCTGGGGACGGATCAGCTGGCTCAGGGGTGAGGCGGGAACACAGAGCCCAACCTCTGGGCCAGCCCATCCCATCCCACTCTCCTCCCAGAGCCACCCCACAGTGGGGTCCTGGTTCATGGTAAGACTTCTAGGCACTGTGGTAACACAAATAATAATCATAATACTGAAAATACCCAAGTAAGGCTGAAGAACCCAGGCATGACCATAGCCAGCAGTGCCATACTATGCATAATCAATCAGTTACAAAATTTTCTCTCACACGTGAAGGGGAGTCTGGATTAGAATGAACCATTTCACAGGGGCGAAGTAGTTCAAAGCATGGGGCATTTGGTTAGTGGTCAAGGAATCTGAGTTTTAGTCCCTAATTAGTTGCCTCAGTTTCCCCATCTGTGCCATAGGAATAATGATACATCCCCTTCCTTTGTAAAGCATTGGGAGGCTTGTGGATGGAAAGTGCTGTATGAGACTTTCGACGTATTAGCATAATTAGTTCATTTACACAGTTCTCTTTCTGATCCGCTACCATTTCCTCTGAAACCATTCGGTCTTCTAGTTCCTTGGAGACATGCAATGAATTCAGTGTTTCCAGTCATCTCATCTGGCTTCAAAGTACCCAGAGCTGACATGCACATGGCATCACATCTCACGGCAGGATCCTGCAAGTCTTTTGCAAAATAATGTCTGAGTTTTTCCTTCCTTTTTCTAGCATTTTGGTTTTTTAGGGGAGGGGTTTTTAGGAGGAAGGCTCTTTTGACATTCGGAAATCTTAGCACCTAAACACCTGCTCAGCCTTTGCTTTCACACCTCCATTTGTTCCTGCCCCCTTCATCAGCTATATATTTTTGTGTTCTTTAACAGATTTTGGATTCTAATATCATCTGCAGTCAATGCATAGTTCACACTCCAGAGGGGTAGCTGTGTTAGTCTATTGCAGAGACACAAAGAGTCCTGTGGCATTTTTAAAGACTAACAGATTTATTTTTTGCATGAGCTTTCATGGGAGAAAATCCTACTTCATCAGACACTTTGAGGATGGGAAACTTACATAACTCAGAGATTCTCCTAGCCCAGCAATCCCAACACCAGGCTTTCAGCAGGTCCCTTGGTTCTTCAGTATACCCTGTAATGGAATAACAACTTTAGCTGATGGATCTCATTCCCATTCTAAAGGAGCCGAAAGTGTGTAGAGCCCTGTGGAGAGGTTACCACCTACTAGATGTGGAGATACACTTCAGATGCACTGCAGTTTGTTTAGGTCAACTTAAGTCTCCTTAAGTCGACCTAAGTTGCCAGTGTAGACGCACCCTTAGGCAGCCCCACTGCCTGGAGACAGGACAGGAGCAACTGCAGTTCCTCATTCCTGATGAACCATTTGAAACAGGGCTTTGTGAAATGTAAAATGATTTTTGGTTGGTTCAAAAACTGGTCATGATTTTTTCCTCTGGTTTTTGATGATTTTTTAAAAATAAACTGGATTATTTTCATAGAATAATAGGGTTGGAAGGGACCTCACGAGGTCATCTAGTCCAACCCCCTTGACAAAAAATGATTTTTCCCCCCATAAAAAATGTCACTGAGGTCAAAACACTGTTTTTTGGATGAAAAATGTCAACTCACTCCAATGAGACCCCTTACGTGAAATACCATATGTGATGGTTCCTCTAGTCCTGTATCCTTTCCCTGACATTGACTAAAGCCTGACTCTTTAAAGAATGGTTAAAAACCTCCATTGTGCCCCTAACTGGGCAGCATTAAACCATGAGGGAAAGGGTAGGGCTTCTTCCTGATGATAGCTAGTGTCCAATTTATACCCTGAAGCATGAGGTTTTGCTGATCTGAAGGACAATCATAAGCACAAGCAAAGTAAATGGCTGTGATCTCTTCTGTGCCTGCCCAGCTCGTAGTTTTGCTCCAGACCTGGTCCTGTCTTGTTCCTCTTCTGCCCAGTTTGCTCCACTCCTGCTTCCCTACTGGCTTCCTGATTCCAGCTTTGATGCCAAGCTTCAGCTCCCAAATCCTGCTCCAACCACTAAGCCTGATCAACCACATCCTAGTTTCTAATACATTTCTAGCTGTAATAACATTGCCTTCGGGGATGATCCTAAAGCTGGTGTTTCTCAAACCATCAGTCCGGTGGAGGGAGAGGTCAAAAAAGACCACAGAGGTTGTGAATAATGCTGGCTGAAAAATTTTTGCCAAAAAAATTTCCCATCCAAAAATACAGTTTCAGCAAAATCAAAATGTTTTGCAGTACTGTGATGATTTAGACAAAAATTTGGATGTGAAAAAATCAAACAAATCACTGTGGCTTCCTTATTTTGTCTCAATAATGTCAAACTCTGTTGTTTCAATAAGGTCAAAATATTTTGTTTTGACTTTTAATGTTTAGATTCATATTGTTTGAACTTTCATATTAAAATATTAATTTTAATACTATATTATTCATATTTGTATATATTGCATTTTATGTTCTATGTAATATATTTAATATTTTATTTTATATAAACATCCAAATGAAACTAATCAAACTGAGAGAATCAAAAGGGACTGCCTAAGTCATCTAATCTAAACCCCTACCTGAATTCAGGATTTTTTGTGGCTAAACCATGTAAGACAGATGAGCTATGTCTACACTTGTAAAGTTAAGTCGACTCTGTTAAGTCAACTTAACAGAGTGGCTACACTTTAAGTTGACTTAAATTGACCATGTTAAGTCAACTTAATAGTAGACATAGCCGTCCACACTGGCTTTAAGTCGACATAATAAGGTCGAGTTAGCACTATTCCATGTCCACACTGGCTTTAAGTTTACTTAAGAAGTCGACTTAAGGCTTAAGTTGACCATTAGAGGTGTTGTTATTAAGTCGACTTAAGCTGTTATTAAGTCGATTTAAGGAAGCGCTTAAGTCAACTCAAGAAAAGCCTAGTGTGGACGGGGCTTTGTGTAGGTTCGCTTAAGCATCTTTAAGTTGACCTAAGTTGCCAGTGTAGACGCACCCATGGCTAGGTAAATATGCCAATGGCCTGTGGTGGGATGTTCGATGTGGTGGGTTTTAATTCTTATTAGAAAGAATTCTTTCTTGGGGGTCTGACTGGTGAGTCTTGCTCACATGCTCAGGGATTAGCTGATCACCATATGTGGGGTCAGGAGAAGATTTTTCCCCCAGGGCAGATTGGCAGGAGTCCTGGAGGGGTTTCATCTTTCCCTGTGGTGTGGAGCATGGGTTGCTTACTAGTGGTTTGTTTGTACTGTGAAGTCTTTAATCCATGATTTGGGGGCTTCAGTGACTCACTCGTAGGTTAGGTGTCTATTGCAGAAGTTGGCACGAGGTCCTGCTGTCTGCATTGTGCAGGAGGTCAGACTAGATGATCATATTGGTCCCTTCTGACCTTAAAGTGTATGAATCTATTAATCAATTTAAAAAAAAAATTCAATTTAGCAGGAAATTAAGAAAATTCAGCTTTTTGTTCTGGTTTCAGAACAAATATTTGTTTTTGAAAATCTGGACTTTTCCATTCTGATTTCCATCCAGCTGTAGTTATGAGGCACTGGAATTTTTGTTATACCCTTAAGCAAAGAAAATCTTGCTCTCCTATTCTCCACAGACTCTGATTCTTCCAGGTCAAGACTTCTTGGCCACCTTTTTGAAAGGCACACACAAATACACAATGTAGGCTTAGCACTGTTATCATTTATTTTGCTCTTATTTTTACAGTAAATGTAAAAGAATCATGACTTTTTTTACTTCAAATAAAGGGTCACCATAAACTTGAAAAAAAGTGCTAACTTAAGTGGTACATTTTTGGCTCCAATATTTAGGGAACTGGCCCCTCAGAGCCAGATTATACAGATGGCTGCCTGTGTTCAGAGCCCTCAAACATAAATACTTTCTAGGAGGGATCCGGAGATGTGGCTAAAGTCATGTTAATTGGCCACCTGAGTCGTGGTGAAAAGGATAGGGCTCCGGTTGGGAAAGCCAGCCAAACACTCAGTAGTTTACTGTTAATTTTTATTTTAGTCAAAATAAATATGGTTGCTCTAGTGAACATAACTTTCCTCCCCTCAAGCCACCATAAAACTCAAAGGTTTTAGCAAAATACCTTAACACACTTTTAACAGTTAAATTAAAAAAAGCCTTCCTTTGATGTTCCCATTTCACTGCTACTGAGCTGCATGCAGCCTCAAAAATACATGGAGAATTTTTGTGTCTGACGCTTCTGTTTACTCAAAGTCAAATTCCAACATTTTCTTCCCAAAACTATTCTATTTCACTGATGGTTTAAAGGGAATGGAGAAGTCACTTTTAGTCCGGTTGTTTATGAGGGAAAATGTTTGTCAAACCACTTAAATAGAGAAATTAATAGTTTTGGGGTGAGGTGGGACGGGATCGGTCAAGGTTAAACAAACAATGGGAAGGGTGGGAAGTGGAAGAGAAATGTATGGCCTTAAATATAGACCTTCTGAAAATCTTTTATGACCAAAACAGTGAGTGAATATTTATCCTTTAGGCTGTAAATAGCTGGTAAATATTACTTTTAAATATTACTTGCATCCTCTCCCTAAAACACCGGCAGACCAGTGCTCCATGGAATCTATAAGTCCTTGTTTCTCAGACCGTCCCCGTCCATCACCGATGAACGACAACACAACAGTCATTCAGGTGTAACTTAAGACCCACAGGCTAAAGGGATAGGAGCCTGATCATATAAGGTGAAGAGTCCCTTGTTGGGAACTGAGGGTGCACAGAACTTCCAGGAGTCACTCATGGCCTTGCCAGACACTTCCAAGTCCCAATTTTAGGCACCACTGTGAGACTCAAACCTCCCGTTCAACTGCTGCCAAATCCTGTAGGTGCCTCAACTCACATGGTGCCTTAATTTTCAGGGTAAAAATTTCCCATGTTTCTGCCTGTGGTCTCCCTTTAGGGCCTAGGCACCTAGATGCTTGTCTCCTACCATAGCCCCAGAGCAATCCAGCAATGGGAGGGGGGGGGCAGAGGAGCTCATCTCATGTGTCAAGCCCTAGCCAGTAGGCATGTTCAGAGGACACCTAACTCCGCCCACAAAGGAGTAGTGGGAGAGGATGCAGTAGAATGCCTTACAATCTTTAGCCCACTGGCTCAGGTACACCTGCAGCGTGATGGAGACTTCCCAACTCCTGTCTGTCAAGTCACCCCTGTGCCTGAGGGGAAGAAAGGATTTTAGTGGAGATCTGCCACGTCTCAGGAGAGGACCCTAGCTACTTGACCATAGAATGTCTCTTGCTTTTTCTCTGGCCTAATTACTATTCAAATAAAGTGGAAAAGCTTCAACAAGAGAAATGGATGGAAAGCCAGGTCAATCTCATAGGATGAGCAGCTCTTACACCGCCTTTTTCCCTTTGGGAAAGGCTAGCCCTCTGCCTCACCTCTTCCAACTGAGAACCCACCTCCACCCGAGGCTCCACCTCCCACCCCTTCTGCTCCCTCTGCTCTCACCAGATGGCCTGCCAGCACAGGCCCAAATCATGGCTGGGGCCCTGCAGCCTTGAACTCTAACCAGCCTGCTGGTGCTTGGAGCAGCCCTGGCCAACCCACTGGCATCTGGAAAAGTCTGAAGGAGCCCTGTACCTTGGCCAACCAAAGCTCTGCCCTGAGTCCCAGCTGGTCAGAGCAGCTTTGACCTCCGCCTGATGCCCCAGTCTTCATTGTCCACTGTCCATGAGGAATGGGGAGAGGCAGAACCACTATGCCCAGGTATCCGGCGCAGGTGTTAGAACACATCTGAGAGACAGCACAACTTTGTTCAATCCTACCTTCCTCTCAAAGGGTGCGTCTACACTTACAAATTAAGTCGACTTAAGCGTGCTTAAATCGACTTAATTTAATCTGCATCTACACTACACTTTCCTTAAGTCGAATTAAGCAGCTGCTTAAGTCGACTTAAGGAAAAATTAAGTTGACTTTACTAAACCTGGTTTTAAGTCGACTTTTCTGGCTAAGTCGACTTTAGAAAGTCAACTTAGCCAGTGTGGACGTGGAGTAGCCCTAAGTCGACTTTAAGTTGACTTAGGGGGCTTTAGGGCTTCCCCACTGCCCTCCCTGCCAGGGTGGCTGGCACAGCCACAGCCTGGTGTGCCCCCCCCCCCACAGGGCAGGGCAGAGCCCTGCCCACCCTGCCCCTATGCCCTGCCAGGGTCCCTGTCCCCCTTTGCCCCATTGTACCAAGGTACAATGGGGCAAAGGCTGAGCCCCCTGGCACTTGGCAAGGGGTGCCCCCCCTGCCACCGTGGACCTGTTCCAGGTCCACCTAGCCCCTACAAGTCGACCTAGGTGTCCAGTGTGGACGCTCTAGGTCGATTTTGTAGGGTCCCTTCTAAGTCAACTTAAATTTTGAGTGTGGACATGCTAAGTCGACTTAAATTAACAAGTGTAGACATAGCCAAACAGAGTAGGAGCTCAAACTGGGACCCCACACCTTAGGGGATTACACTAATTTCAGAGCTAAAAGTTACAAGGGAGACATCTGCTGCTTCCTCTTCTCACTAATCCCTTTGTGTGAAGGGGGCACCTGACTCCAGGAGTGGGGTTCCTATTTCCAGATCAGGTGCAGTGATGTTGCCTGTTTGCAACCTGGAACTCTATTAGAAGGGAGGGGTTTTGCAGGCACCCCTGTCCTCAGCATCTCCTATTGGCTAGGGAGGGATAATGATGCTTCCATTCACCCATGCTTTATTTCTCATCTCTCTTTCTTTATGTAAGAAACAGCCCCTGCTCCAAAGAGTTTATTGCACATACAGTCCTATCATATGGAGCAAAACTCCACTCCTTCCCCGTCTTTCTTTCCTGTTTTGGAAGTGGGAGTTTCCCCTGAAATACACACTCTTCAGTTGAATGAAGCAGCATGTTCCCAGCCTGCCGTCCTGTGAGCAAAGTGTTGCTTTTTTTGAACAGAAGAGTTTCTTTACAAAAATCCCCATTTTACAGGTGGTGAACTGAGGACCAAGGAGATAAAATGATTTGGTCCAAATCATACAGAAAGACTGTGGTAAAGTCAGGTACTGAATAGGCATTCATTTCAGCAGTCACTCAGTAACGTACAACAGAATAACAGCAGTACATAAAAAAGACCCTTCTATCAGACTCAAATACAGCACTGAGGGCACCATAGTTTTACTCATTAAAAGCCTTGTGGCAGTTCGTACTTAGTTTGTGTTGGCCAAATCATCTAACATGTCACAAAAACCAAAATCATTTCCTGTCTAGCACCCAGCCTCTGACCTGACTGGAAAGGCACAATAAATGTATGCATTTTATCAGATTTTCATGGCTCTTTTGAGCCAGCTTTTCATGAGGAACTATTTTCAGTTCTGGATATAAACTATTATGCAGAGCAGAGCCACTGTCTGGCTTCCTAAAACCCACCAAACATCAGGTCCATTTATAAAGTCAGGTGCTCTGGTACGTGTCTGAGCATTTGAATCCTCTGATGCAGTGTACCATAATCCATCTCTCTGTGGGAAATGTCCAAGAGATTTTAACAGCTTTACTGTGGAAGATAATTAAATCAAAAGGCTTAGGAACTCTTATCTCTCTTTCAGTATGTGAAAAGCACAATTAATGATGATGTAATTTAAGGTAGAAGAGTACACCATTTACATTTTGGGAAAGGATTTTAGCTTATTTTAGCTAAATTATATGGATGGAGTGCTCTGTCTGCCTCTGTCTCTCTCTCTCTAACATTAGAAACCAAATGAAATGTTGGTGTGCCTCAAAATGATGCTTTCTTAATGAACCTGGATTATGGGGCAACATGGATGTTGAATGGAACAGCCGGGGAAGCATTCATTCCCTTCTGGTCGCTTACTTCTCCATGCTGTCCTAGGAATGCAGGTGGGGGTGGTGAGTTCTCCACAAGTCCACATCTTCCACAAACACTTGGCAAAGTGTTGCCCATGACATTAATTTTAACAAAGTTCTGCGCGCTTCATGCCATCCCACTGTCCGAAGATTAGCTATTTGCAGATGGAAGATGCCAAGCAG
>ML685764.1:38277724-38323619 GCA_007922175.1 Pelusios castaneus
GGGAGTCGGACCTCACCTGTCCCTGCTAGACTTACTCCACTTTGTGTGACCCATGGGAACATGCTTCTGTTGAAGGATGGTTGATAGATTCCAAGGCCAGATCATAGTCTGACACCCTACACTGCCCAGGCCAGAGATCATGCCCAAAATAATCCTAGTAGAGCCCAACTTGTAGAAAAATAGCCAGTGATGAAGATGCCCCACCCTTGAACAGCTGTGATGTATTTTCTAACTCTGTACTCCAAGCCCAGGTACTATGATGGAGGGTCACTTTGGGGCTGGACTATGCCTTTAGGTGCAGCATGGAGCTAGGAACAGTGTAAAAGCTGCATCATCATGGCTTAAATTACAGCAAGGGAGGTCTAGTTTGGACATTAGGGAAAAAAATCCTAACTATTGGGGTAATAAACTACTGGAATAAGTTGCCTAGGCAGATTGTGGAATCTCCATCATTGGAAGTTTTTAAGAGCAGGTTAGACAAACACCTGTCAGGGATGGCTTAAGAGGGTATTTGGTCCTGCCATGAGTGCAGGGGACTGGACTCGATGATCTCTCATGGTCCATTTCACTTTCTATGGTTCTATGATTCTATGATCATTGGATCCTTGGTAGGCATTATGTCCAAAAGACTCTGCTCTGGGGCACAGCTCCTCCCTGATGGCCTATCTTATAGTAAATTACACTATCTCAGCTGCTCTGGCCAGCATATTAGGCGGATGCATTGAGCAGATAAGCTTCCATCCAATACAAAGATTGCCACATGACCATCTGTTCCTAATAGCCTGTCCTCTACCTTGTCAGAAGTCCCAATCAGGGCCCAATGTCCCAAAATATTTGCCGTGTCTCAGTGTTTTGAGCATGTCCCATTTCTTTCTCCTGTCCCTGTATCAGTCCACCCCACAAAGACGCCTTGAGTCCCAAATCATTTTATTTCTCACTTGCCACGTTGGCTCCAGAATCAGGGAACTGTTTACCTTCCTGGCACAGAAGTGGTTGTCAGCTTTACTGTTGTTGTGCTAGTTTGTCTTTAAGATTGAAGGAAAATGAATGTATCGAACAAGGAAACCTGTTGTTTCTGGCTGGCTTTAGCCACAGGCCATGAGTGCTAGAAAACATACTAATAACAAAGGACTGAGGTCAGCCAGCATTGGCAGAAACATATGTTTAGATGGGGTGTGCTATTATTTGTTTTACGTTAACAACTAGGATCCTGAACTGAGATCAGGGCACCATTGTGCTAGGCGCTGTACAAACGTAGTAGGAGACAATCCCTTCCCTAAAGCACTTATAGCCTGCATGCGCAAAAGAAGTATTATTATCTATGCTGTGCAGGTGGGGATGATGCACAGAGATTGTTTCACCTTAGTGTATAACAGAACTGGGTCTTGTACTCAGCTTATGGCCCAGGCCACGGGCTTACCCATAAGGTCGCCCCTCCGCATAAGTATTGACTTGGTGAAAACATAGAAGAACAAAACTTGCCATCTTTATGTCACTTTTACTGTGGCAAATATCCAATTGTAGCCCATGGAAGGTTGTGCCTGGGTGAGGCCAGAGGAAAATGTGAACATGGACATCAGGATGTGGCCTGGGGCAATTCTTACAGGGTCAGTATACGTTACACTCTGTCCCCTCTGATGAGTAAGCAGCTCCCCCACAAGAAATGAAGGGGCTAGCTGGGGCACAGCGGGGCAAATGGTTGGCTCATTAAGGTAGTTAGGGATTTCCAGGCAAGAAGCACAGAGCACCTTGGGTAACATTTTCAAAAGCACTTAAGGGACATAGGCGCCTAATCCACTTATGGCCAGATCATCAATGGGATTTAGGCACCTAGAGATGTAGATAGAAGCCTAATAGGCTTTTCAAAATCCCCTAGCCAGACTGAGTGCCTGACTCCCAATCAACACTCGGGAGCTTTGACAAGCCAAGTAGGTACCTAGCTGCAGATTTTGGAGAGTAAATAGCTTTGAAACTAGCACTTCTGGTTATTGACTCCATACTAACAATGTATTTGGCCTGCAGACACCTCATCAAAGAAATAAAGTGTTATTAACCCCTGCGACTGATGGCGAAACTTGAATGCAGAAAATCCATCATCCAGTGCACGCCCTACGAGAACTGATTAATTTTTTAACCTTGGGTAGCCAGATTAGCTTCGGTATCGACAGCCAATAATGGTACAAACCCTACCGACTTGAGTTATCAGTGAGGTTGGAATACTAGACCTTTCACCCTGATGGGGCAGGACCATCTTTTTGGTTTGTATTTGTACAGCACATTGAGGTCCTGGTGCATGACTAGAACTGGCTACTGCAGTACACATCATATTCAGTAAGGCTATGTCTACACTTGCTAAAATTAGTTCGAACTAGTTAGTTCGAATTAACCCCTTAGTTTGAATACCCTATTTGAACTTTTTAGTTCAAATTAAGGAAGCCCTTAATTTGAACTAACTAAAGCCTAGTGTAGCCATGACTTTAGTTAGTTCGAATTAAGCCTCCTTAATTTGAACTAACTTGCCAGTGTAGACATAGCCTAATAGTGCTTGAGCTAATGCCCAGCCGAAGTAGGCCATGGTCTTTTCTGCAGGCCAGCTCCTCAAGCAGGACAAAGACCCATCTTCACCCAGTGATATAAGATATAAAGATATAAATCTTTGTCCATGTATTTGTATACAGTGCTTTCAGGTACCCTGAACCTGCTCAGTTCTCCTCACCTTGCCCTGAATGTTAGGTCTGATATTTTGAAACATTATGTTTGTTGCTTTCCTCTGATTTCTTTCCTGTTTGTCTTTGGTAGTGGCAGACTGATTCATTAGCAAGACTTTGCTGTCCAAGAGCCCAGGCCAAATCCCTGACACAGAAAACAACATGTGCCTTATGCAATAATTCATTCCCTTCCAGTTCAAATAGACATCTGTTGAAGGAGAACTTTCAGACACACTGGCATCTAGTTTACAGGGGGCAGCATGAACAAGCAGCAATCCACCTGCAAACTGAAAGGAGAGCCAGAACCCATTTACCCTCCTCTCTGATGATTTCTGGGACTAAATTCTTCTCTCCGACACAAGTGCAGCTGGTCGAATTTGGCTCACAAATTGGAATTTTTCATTTAAATTCAATGAGATTTGTTCATCTGAGATGCTTAGAAAAGCTCCCCTTTAAAGAGCTGTTCTCATTCAAACAGTGAGTGTCTAATAGTATCTGGGGATCCATGTTTATTGTCTCTCAATAGTTTATGTATCAAATGGGCTCAGATTAGGAGTGAGAAGATTCTGTTGTGATTGCCAAATCTGCAAAATTCTCCAGGGATGTTTGAGTCAATCTGGATTTTTTCCATCTCATGTATCCTCATCAGTGATAAAGGTTCTTGTGAGGCAAAGTAGTCCTTAGCAACATATGGGCAACCACATTCTCTGTCGTTGATGCCTTGATGATGTTATTATTAATAGTATTAAAATATCACCTACAGCCCCCATTTTGCTAGTGCTGTACAAACAAATAAAAAGAGATGGTTCCTGCCCCAAACAGTTTGGAAGCTGAGTAGACAAAAAACACAAATCCTGGGAAGAGAGGCAAGGCTGAAGTGGCTTGCCCAAAGACACACCCCTACAGAGCAGGTTGGAAATTTTTTGACTAAATGTTCCCTAGGGAAAAGTAAAATGAGATGAGTGTAGCTTGGAATATTAGTTGTAGAGTTGGGCAAATAACTGTGGGGTTTGTTCAGTTTGGTGACAGTTTGAAGGGTGGGGAGGAGGAAACGGGGGGAGGAAGGGTGCAAGTCGAAGCAATCTAGACTGTTCAGTGAATTGAAAAAGTCCATTTTGTGTTTGTTCCAGAGTGGGGATTCCAGCCTGGGTCTTCTTAACCACCAGGCTAAAGACTGTAAGGTGGAGAAGAGGATAAGAAAGCAGCGTCATCACGACAGCTCCCATTTCTTATTCCTCCTCTGATTGATTTGGAAAAGGCTAAAACTATTTGTGTTAAATTTGAGCAGTCTTGGGTTGATCAAAACTGCATTAGTCAGCAAGATTAAACTATATATTGGAAAAATTTCACCCAGCTCAAGTTACTTAATTCCTACTAGTTGCTTGTGGTCCTACTTGCAAAAATGGTTAGCTATAAATGGTGTCTTATTACTTGGGGGATCTTCGCTCTCTCTTTTGCTGACATTAGGTAAAAAAATCAAATTTTAACAGATTTTTTTTTTACTCTGCTGAGCCCGGCAATGCTAACACAGACCTGGGAGTTCAAGCAGGAATCTATTTCCCTTTTGTGCATCATCAGCAGTATCGTGTAATAAATTCTGATCAGTTTCACCTGTGCAACCTTAATTGGTTGCTAAAGTGTAGCAAAAAGCACAGTTTAGCAGGCAGGATCTTTCATTGGAAATGATGTGCAAGAAGGAAAGAACTCAGCTAGACTCTCAGATTGTATAGGAGTTTGCAGGGCTTCTAGAGTCAGTCTTTTTTTATTTGCAAATGAGACCCATCTGAACTGGAATCAGTGAGCTAAAATAAAACTAAAACCCCACGATGGCATTTTTACAGAGTTGCTTTTATGAGGAAAGCTACCCATTTGCTACACTCTTCTGACTGCAAGGATCTCGCTGTGCAGGCACCAGACAACAAAGGATTGGAGCCATTTAATGAAACGCATCTTTTAAATCACACATGAAAAGCAAAAACACACAGACTTAGACGTGCAGAATAGCAGGGCAATACTGTAACGATCCCAACACTTCAGACACCCAGAGCACGTACTTTTATTCCATACTACATGCAGACAGGCTGAGCTCCACACTACAATTCATTTGGGATCATCTGCCTTTTGCTGAGCCTTTTCTCGTAGGTCCTCATTAAAAACTGCTGGTTAACTGAGCGTATTTCAGAATTGTGCTCTCTCAGCAGAAAGCTGGTTTGGGCTCTGTTCCCTACTGTGTGGTTCCGATTCTTCTCTCAGCTATAGTGGTATAAGACGAGGGTAGCTCCTTGGAAGCCACCAGATTTGTCCTGGGGTGAAACCAGCGTGAGAAAAGAACCAGATCCTACACTTACATTTTCACAGCAGCAAGAGCTCAGTGTGAGCTCCCAGCCTGTTGAACCAGCCTGAGCCTGGTACAATGTAAGCATGTTCTTGCCTTAACTGAGGCTTTATTCAGTGAGACTGAGGATTTGAAAGTTGAAGCATGAAAGTGAAGAGGCATTCACAGCAGCAGAGATGTCTTCTTATCTCAGCAGGTGGGGCTTAGACTCCTGAGTAGGGTGGTGGCAATTCCTTGCAGGGCAGTTTCAAGGCTTCTTCGTATGAAGGCAGCATGACCTGGAAAGAGGAAATCTTTAGAGCACCTGCAGAGGGGCATTTTAGCAACCAGCCAGGTGTCCAAATCACTGACATTTACTGAGCTATCAATTATTCTGCTTATTGCACTTAACTAGTAAATAGGTCTTTGCAAGAAACTTAGAATAACTACCGCATCTCAGGAGAGAGGATAGAAAATGATCGCATGAACTGTACCTGATTCTACAGTCTCTCTCTCTCTCTCTGATAGGCTGAGTTATGTGTCTGTGAAAAACCTGAAAGTTTGAATCTCTTTTAGGACTGCCATTACAGAGAAATGTACTAACTGCTTGAGACTGCTTGCTTAACTTTTTTTTTTTAAAGTGACATGTCTGTAACTCTTGCTTCTGCCCAGTGATTGATTTATTTGATCAGCTATGTAGCTCTTTCAGATTGACATGTCTCTGTAACTTTGGGGTATAAGAGAGAGGTAGGGAGTCTGGCTCAAGTGGATTGCTTCATAGACAGATTGGAAAGATCAGCCAACTGGGAGAGCCGGCCAACTGGAAATCTCTGCCTGAATCACCCGAAGACCGCCTCACACTTGTGGAGTAACTGTTGGTTTGGGATGCTCTGTAATTTATTGTGTTTATATGTGCTTGAGATTAACAAGGCAGACACTTTAAGCAAAGGCATTTTGGTGAGCATGCAGGAAGCTAAATAAAGTGAAAGGCTCTGAAGTAAAAACTCTTGATTCTGATTTGTCTGTACTAGCTATATAGAAGATGGAGATGCTGCATTTAATAGAAATCATAGAATATTAGGGTTGGAAGAGACCTCATGAGGTCAGCTAGTCCAACCCCCTGCTAAAAGGTTTATGTTCTGATAGTGACTCGCAGAGTGTTATAGGTTTGAAGAACCCTGAATAACACACCAGAGTTGTTCTGGAAATAGGGAAATGTTTCAACTGGATTTGACCTTCATATTTTTCTTTCCCAGATCAAAGTACAATAGAACCTCAGAGTCACGAATACCTTGGAAATGGAGGTCGTCTGAAACTCTGAACTAAATGTTATGGTTGTTCTTTCAAAAGTTTACTGCTGAACATTGACTTAATACAGTTTGAAATATTACTATGCAGAAGAAAAATGCTATTTTTCCTTTATTTTTTTAATAGTTTACATTTAACATGGTCCTGTGCTGGTTGGTTGGTTCGTTTGTTTGTTTTGTGGGGAAGTGTCCTCTGCTGCTGCCTGATTGTGCACTTCCGGTTAAATGCGGTGCGTGGTTCACTGGTCAGTTTGTAAATCTGGTGTTCATAACTCAGAGGTTCTATTGTAGTGGGAAGGGAGTGACATGGCATATGAAGGACAGAGGATGGGAAAACTAAGGCATGTGGCAAGTACTAAATCCAGAACCTCTTAATCAAAAGGCAGGAAACCATACAGCCTGAGCTAGATGATCCAGCTCTGGGAGTGCAATACCAAAAGCAAACTCATAAACCTCTCTACTCTAGTAGTCTAGTCCCAGAGATCAGAGACAGTGTTTGGGTTCCACACGCTCCTGACTGCTCAGCTATTAGGACTGATTGAAATTTCCAAATTGAGACAAAGGAATAACAAAAATGTTTCAACATTTCACAAATTTTTCGGAGGGAGAGGTTATTTGTGGGGATGGGTGCTGCTTTTCAAGCATCTTTAATACAGATCTACTTTTATGGAGTATCTTTATGGTTTTTGGAATGGCCTCTCAGCAGCTCCACACACAATTGCAGAGCAGTTTCTGCTCCAATGACCAGCAGTGAAATGGTTTTAAATATTGGCAATCCAATTAGGCTTCAGCGTTAACACCCCCATCAAAATGAATGGGGAAGTATCCCAGGTTGCTTAGATGCCAATACAGCAAATACTTTTATGCCTGAGTTTAAATTTAAAGCATGTGCATAGTCCTGTTGACCTCAGTGACACTTTATGCTGTCAAAGCTGAGAACATGCTTAAGCACTTTGCTAGGTCAAGACCTTAGAGCAACAGATTCGGAATTCCTATCGATTCAACAGGCATCCTCTATAGTAGCAAAGCCCTGATACAGCGCTACATTATACCAGTTGTACATGCATCCCAGTGGAATCCCATCACCATAAACGGTTCAACACCGCACTAAAACTGGAATAATGTGGTGCTGAATCAGACCTTTAATACTGGTTAATGGAGGCTTCCATTGTGTATGAAGTAACCAAGGCTGAGGTGCCCCATCTTCATCCACACACTGCCTTTTAGTGATGGGCACCAGGTATAGGCATTTGGAACTTCTCACCTTCTCAGCAAACTCTGGCATGACTTTCACCTCTTCTCTCTTGCTGGCTTTAATATACTTGTAGCATCTCAAGACGCATTTGAACATGTAGGCCTGGAAGTCAAAGGGGAAAAGAGGTCCGTCATTGCTATATTGCTATCGAGTCACCTTTTCATTCTTGACAATAAGCAATCACTGCTATAGTGACATAGGCCAGCCATTGCAATGTTGCCATAGATCTGCCATTGTACAGCTGCCGTTCCTGTGAATTGCAGCCCTCTAAAGTACTGTGCGCCACACTGTCTGGGGTCTTGAAACAGCTGTCTCAGGATGGATGTCCTATCCTGTTGAATGCCCATCTCTGAGTGGGTCATAGAGGGCTTGATTCTGCGCCATCAGTGGGGTTATTCACATGGTTAAAGTTAAGTAAGCACTCTTGGGCTTTGGTGGATCAGGGAGAAGATTGCCCAGCTGAAATGAGCCCCAAACTGGAAGGCAGGTCAATCTATTTTGCTTTGATTTTATTTTTCTGAGTGGAGCAGTTATCCAGAAAAGTACTGGGGACCATCACCTTTGCCTCTCAGCCTCCAGCAGGAGCATGACAGATACTTTCCAACAGGAGGGACCTGAAAGTTCTGCCCATTCAATTTATTATGATTTCACTAGCTCCACTTTACTGGTAAAATAGCCCCTGCCTGTGGAGTGTTTTACAAGATGAAATAAATAGAGATTTTCTAGGAAAATGGATCAATTGACAGACTGTGGCCCAAGAAAATAAGCAACGTACTATATTAAATAAACATATGCTTTACTATGTGCAGCGAGGAGAAGTCAGGCATCTCGTATTTTTATTGGTGGGTACTTTGAAATGTACCTTGGAGTGTGCTTTAAAACAAACCCTAAACAGAGAATCAGCAAAACACTGATTTGCAAAGGAGATTAAGGGAGTTAGATGTCCAAATCATAAACCACTGAGATAAATGCACTTTTCTACAACAATTCAGATAGAAGAGCCCAGGACAAAGCATGCGGGAGCTGAGAACAAACATTCCCAGTCCAGGAGATTCAGCTGCGGAATGAACTTCCAGAGGCGATCAAGTGAATCCAGAGTCTGGGCATCTTTCAGAAACATTGCAACACCCACTTCTTTTCCACTTGGAAAGGCCTTAGATGGCTCTTCACAACATGCCCCTGCTTTCTGCTCATACCACAGACACCCAATATACTCACCCAATCAACCAAAGCGATTACCCTGAAACAAATCAACCTAAAAAAATAATTTTAAAAGATCTCCCCGATACTATCCTAAAACGGTCTTTTACCCCAGAAAAGAAAAGAGCCAGATGCTTCATGAATCCCACTAAAGACTTTACTATTGCTATTGATTTGATGTGAAATGTGCCATGGTAGTGGGTGGAGCACAATACAGTGAAACAGAGAGGGCGAGAGAGATCTCACTGAAAGTAGGAGGGACTGGGGCACTTAAATCTCTTAGGGTACATCTACACTACTCTGTTAAGTCGATTTAACAATTCGCCTTTAAGTCGACTTAGAGAGTCCACACTGGAACACTCCAGTCAACTGCCAGTGTCCACACTGGCAGGTGCTCGGTGGATGGAGGAGTGGTGCATTGTGGGTAGTTGTCCACATTGCACCGGGGTTTGGAGGCCAATTAGGTCAATTTATGGGCACTCCCCGTCCACACTGGCTTAAATCAACTTAATAAGGTTGACTTAAGCATTAAGTCAACCTTCAGAGGTTGTGTTATTAAGTTGACTTAAGGAAGCACTTAAGTCGACATAATAAGCGCCCAATGTGGATGTGGCAGTCTGTAGGTCGACTTAGCTGTCCTTAAGTTGACCTAAAGCTCCAGTGTGGACGTACCCCATGAGATCAGCCCCAATTCACTTAAGGTGATGCTGGAATCAGCCTAAATTTGAATGAATGAATGAAGGTGTATTCTCTAATAGTCAGCATGAATTTACCCAAAAGAGATCATGCCAAACCAGCTTGATTTCCTTCTTTGACAGGGTAAATGGTTTGATAGATAGGGGAATGTGGTAGACATAATATACCTGGACATCAGCAAAACTGTTGACATAGTCCCAAATGACATTCTGATGAGTAAAATGGAGAAATGCAGACTTTGTTAAGCTACCACTGAGTGGACACATAATTAGTTAAACAACTGCAAACATAGACTAACTATTAATGGAATTATGTTGATTGGAGGGAGGTCTCAAGTAGGGTTCCACGAGGATCCATTCTGGTTCTTGTGTTGTTTAACATCTTTATTAATTATCCAGATGTAGGAATAGTGACTAAGAAGAAATTTCCAGTTGACACAAAGCTAGCAGGGGACTGCCAACACTTTGGAAGATAGACCTAAGATTCAGAGGAATATTGATAAATTGGAGAACTAGGCTATAGACAGAGCTCAGAGGCAGTGATGTCAAGTTAGAAGGTGAACAGATGGCAACAGATATAATGGCAGGGCAATAAATGCTTGCAGTGTGCCATTAGGCAAGGCAACTGAGGCAAAAAGTTATGAGCCAAATGGTCTTTTTAGAGCTAAAATGACTCCATTTGTAACCATGGTCCTCATCAAAATTCTAGCGCTTGGAACTGGTCCCTTATTTGAAAAGCCATGGTGGCCTCTGCATCCAGCCTTCAACTCACTGGCTGCATTATGGACCAGAGGAAAGTGAAAAGAATATCAGAGCCTCCAGATTGTGATGCTCTAGGGGATGTGCCTTTGTACTTTTGGGGGACAAGTGTTGTGTTATGGTGCCAGTCAGGAATATCAGAAGTTCACCTCTCCTTGATCAAGAGCCCTGTCAAAGGTGAATTTAATCTGAGACGCACGAATACGTCCTAACAGTGAAATCCATCAGGCGGTGGAATAACCTCACAGGGATGTGATAAAAGTCTTCTTGTCTCCTCTGTCTGTACCCATTTGTTGTCCCTTGTCTTAGAATGTAAACTCTTTGGGCCAGAGACCATCTTTTGGTTCTGTGTTTGTACAACACCTAATACAATGGACCCTAGTCGCTATGTTAATGATGATGATGATGTCAGCAGTTCCCATCCTTTTATGTGCAGTGACCACAGATTACAACAGAAAAAAGTTTCAGGACCGCCCCCCCTGTCACAGCCATAAACAAAGGGGGCACTTTCACACTCCCCTAACACGTATTTGTGACCCACTCCACCCTCTTAGGGCCCAATATTCCTTTCACTTGGACCACGATAACTCCATTGGCTCCAGTGATATTAATCTTGATTTGTCTCAGTTGAGGTTCAACCCCAGGGTGTTTCGACTTCTTTTGAGTGCAATGTGTCATGGAGCAAGTGAACATTTTAAATTCAGTTGCTACTCTTACATCTCCCAGCAAAGGCATTAGATCCTCATCGCGCACAAGCCCTAGCCATGCACAATGTAAGAGTCATTCAAGCTGCTACGGGCCAGATCTTCACTTGATTTAGATTGGCATAACTCTATTGAAGTCTGTATTTTACCGGTGTAAAGCAAATCACGTTGACATTATACTGCCTATCTCAGAGGAATTTAGTTGCATTCATACATTTTCCTGTCTATTGTTACCAGCACACAAGGAGGAAAGCGTTGCAGTGAAAAATCATACATCACATACTCATCTAGCTAACCATGTAGTCAATTCAAAAGGAATTCTATTTGCCAGGGGCAGTGAGCCTTCGTCTGGAATGTCCCTAGTACCTTCGCATCCCCCCAATCAGATTTCTGCACTATCCCAGACTGCAAACTCTGCTTTGCTAATATTAAAAATATATGATGAAGTCATGTCTGAAGTACAATCAGATAAAAGATATTGTGCTTCATGTTGGGCTGGTCTGGCTGCCTGGAGAAAAATCTTAATAAAAAAAAATCTCCACTTGACAGATAGCATTTTCATGCAGGTCACATCTTCTGGATCAGCTGGTGATGTCTGTGGTATTCTGAACTGGCCTAAAACTAGTGAATGAGAAACCTGTTCTCTAAGCCACCACAGGATGAAGAATAGAAAAGTGCACTATAAAAGAATGTTCTAAATTATAAGATAGATCTAAAAGATTTGGAGCTGGTGGGTGTTTAATTACATTTTAGTACAGTAGCGGCACAGAAGTTCAGCTGGTATAAAGTGGAATATACTGATTTACACCAGCCAAGGGTCTGACCCACTTGTGACCCATCCTTGCCTAGGTTAGCCGACTGAAAATGCCTTTAACCCTCTCAGTATCAAATTTTAAATTTGGAATAGTATAGGGTTCTGATCCAAAATCCAAATGATCTGGTTCTGTGGATTCCGCCAACTATGTCAATGTGATTGATCCATGCCTACGGTAGCCCACCTGAAAATGCTATGATCACAGCAGGCTACAAAAGGAGAGCAGATTCTCCTAGAACTGGTAGATGACACTGAAGTTAGATTCCCCAACCAGTCACAAACATGCTCCTGATTTCCCACCTTGGTCATCAAGGAGGGGCAACAAGAAATACATAGCCCCCTTTATTGCATTTCAGCCTTTGGCTCCTAATCAGCAAGTGGACCCAGTAAAGTGATAAATTATTTAAACCCTTTACCAAAATATTCTCCCGGTCCCCAAAGGGTCAACCACATTGCCAGATCAATATAAGTTTGGATCTCACCCAAAATACCACCCTGCCAGCCAATCCTGTAGTATCTAAAACTAAAGGCTTATATTAAGAAGAGAGATGTTAATGATTAAAGCAACTGGATACATAAAAATGACTTCAAAATCAGTATATATCAGATTCTTAGCAAAATTGTGGTTTGCAGGCTTGTACTGTTCCTCTGGTGTATTTCCAGTACTTGGATAGATCTCAGTCCTTTGTTTCACAGCTTCAGTAGCAGATGAGGTAGGAAGCAGGAATGAAGACCAGTCTGAGATGGTGAAGCTGCATTTTATAATTTCTGGTCCACCATGTGGCTGGTTTCAAATACAAGCTCACAGCACATGGGCAAGGTAAAGCACTTGCAGCCCCCCTGATCTCAGGTATGTCCCTATGTACCCTGATGACTCATAGATGTCATCCTGGCCTCTCTCCCTGGACTCATTGTAAAGGTGATGGTCCTCGATGAGTCATCAATGTTGACATTAATCTGGTGGGGGGGGGCAGGAGGGTGTGAGCCATTAGCACAGCACAAGTATTTGGATATAGATGTGTATATCACATATATTTAGAACTCATAATACAACTCTGATAGTTACATATAAATGTGCTTATCAATCTTAGTCAATTATTATCTTTTCAATGGCACCAAACATGGCATATCTCATATAAATTACTGTAATTTTACAATATTGATATCCATATTATGAATGGTCATCCCAGTCCAGACAGCATCACACCTCTATCTACTGATCTGATTTATTTTGGCACACAACAACTGAAGCACCTCCCACCTTTGTTCCCAAATCATAACACCCCTGGACATTAATGTACTGATGTTATCTATAACAAGTGGGGAGAAATGGAGCCTTGGAAAGGTTATGTTTCATGTTTGAAGTGTGCAGAGGTATGGGAGCACAATCATTTGAATCTTAGACCTCTCACACACTTTTCTCCAATATCTAAGCTTTACATGAATTGCTCCTGTTGGACTCAGTGATTGCTCAAAAAGTGCCTCTAATGGCAGGACTGGAGAGAAAGAACAAACTCCTCATATCTCACTGGGCAGCAAACTTTTGTCCAACCCCATCAGGTGATGTGGTCAATTACCTTTAGGAGAAGGACAGCGATGAATGTGATGGTGAAGGTGATCATCACTTTGGCATACTCCTCAGAAGACAACTTCTCATGGCTTTGCAGCAAGCTCTGAAAGAAAGGGGAAGTGTCCACGATAGTTATATGTCTTTATCCCATCATCAAGGGCCAGATGAAATCAGCTGACAGTTTTGCTTTGATTTCTTGGAGACATATTTCTTGCTTTCCCTAACAGAGAAAGGTTCCATGACTTCAAGGATCAAACATTCTGTTTCTTGTGAAATAAAATAGTGACCCATAAAGGACAGTTTTTAATTTCCTGTTGATAACCAGGCATCTGCCATTGATTACTGGCTTACTTTGGGGCTTTTACTAACTCTGGCAGGATTTAACCCTCATCTCTAATTGCACCCACTCTGAGAGGAATATATATAATGGCATGTCTATGGTCAAAGTTCCTTGCTCTGATCAGCAAAGGCAGATCTCGAGCTGGTCAGAATGATTTTTCTCCCGTTAACAGAAAATTTCAACAGAAACAAATAAAAAATTTTAATCTACATTTTCAATAGAAATTTTTGCATTTTTCAAGGAAAAATAATCAACCCCCAAATGTTTCAGCCAAAAAAATGTTTTGGCAGAAAATAGAAATATTTTTAGTTCTGAAATGCTGCTTCAATGTCTCATGGGAGCTGCAGTTCAGGTGCCCCATGCTCCTATTCACTTCAATAGGCTGGAATCCCTGATCAGACAACATTTCCCATGATGCATCATGCTGCCCCTTTTGTGTATACAAAATATTTCAGTTTTTGGCTGAAAGGGGTGGATTTTGAAGGGGAAAGGCTTGGCCATAATATTTCAATTTTCAGATGCACTATTGTTGAAAAAAATTCAAAATTTTCTTCAGAAAGTAGACACTTATTATGAAAAATCTAATTTTATGAAAATCTCAGTCTCCCACACAAAAACAGCTTTGATGGAAATTTTTCAATCAGGCCCAATATTGTCACTTAATTTTAATGCATAAATTTGTTATTTTAAAGCTTGATTCCCAACCCATTGAAGTTATTATGTCGTCAGGCCAGCTGATTCCCAGCCTCCCAATTTTGCAGATCTAATCTTCAACCACAAAATTTGTACCTGCAAAATGTGTTGTACTTTTTAAAAACAATGACGGCAAAGGTCAAAAGTCTATTTATAGTGATTAGAAAGTCCTACAGATGAGCTAAGGCACTGAGCAGAACAGATCTGGGGATGCTGCTCTAACAGCAAGTATTAAAGAAACATTTTTTCATAACAAAAAAATTGGATGAACACTTAAATGTGGGACAGCCTTAAGCCTGCACAATGAGTATCATGCTGTGCATTAACTTATTAAGGAAACCAGTGATCACCTACCTCTTGGTGCACAGAATGGTAGCTGAGGTAGGCGGGGACCTCCAGGTAGGAACTACAAAGAGTTAACACGCTCAGACAGAAATCCAGTAATTGCACAACCAGGAAGGGAACCTTCGTGTGTGGTTTCTACAGAGACAAAAATGTCAGCATGATCGAGGTTTTATTTTTGGTTAAGTGAAAGAGCCACATTCATGGGTTTTGCTTTAGCTGCAAAAGGCCTGTTTCTCCTTTGTCTTGTACCTGACCCTTATTCTCTTTTATGCCACAACCCCTTTATGGCATGCTGTCACTGTAAACTGACTTTTAAGTGGACTTAGGTTTATGTTGCATTTGATGGTGCTTTTACACTGCTAAGCTGATCTACAGGGGTATTAAGGTGTGTCTACATTGCGATCAGAGGCGTGATTGATGCACATAGAGACATACCCATGCTAGCTTTCATCTAGATAGCCCGGGTAAAAAAAACAGTGAAGCCACACCTCGTACTGCAGTAGCGATATAGCCTGTTGCCAGCTGGGAGCTGGGCCCTTGCATTGCTGCTGAGCCCAGTGCAAAATGGATGTAATGCGTTGTTTTGCTCCTGCTTTGCACTAGTGTGTTGACAGCACAAGGGGCAGCAGGGCAACGGTGAATCAGGCCTGACACACAAAACAATTTTCCAAACAGTCTAGAAAGTGTAGTATATATGCTAGCCAATGTTTTTCAGACGGGGGGGGAGAGGCGTAATGTTATGCCCTCAAAATCCATATTGAGGCACCCAAATAAGTGGACTGAATTTCTTGCAGAAACCCAGTTTTCAGAGTTTCTGGTCTCCTGTTGATGAGTGCTGCTGGCTTTCAACACTGCTGGAAATTGCTGCTGATTTTGAGGCCTAAATATAATGCTTACAGTTAAGGCCCAAGGTTTGACTTTTGAACAGAGATTAAATATATACATTTAGTTCTCAATGACATGAGAGGAGAATTCATCACTTCATTTCTCTTTGAAGTACTGCCTAGGTCCATCACCAGACCTCTCGACCGTTCATCATCTTAGACACAAATGTTCCCCTGGCCAACCCTCTACCTACTGTTGCTTCAATTTTTATTACTGTAAATAAATTACCTCCAGTACGATGAATCAGGCAAGTGTGGATATAGAAAATGTGATGAATGTTAAATGAATGATTTCTGCAGTGAGGCAGAGATTCCAATTACACAGCATTGTTAGAATATCAGTGGGCTTCGTAGGTGAAATCCTGGTTCCACTGAATTCAATGGCAAAACACCCATTAGCTACGTCTACACTGGCAATTTAAGTCAATTTAAGAAGGCTTAAGTCGACTGAAATTAAGCCACATCCACACTAGGCTTTCATTAAGTCGACTTAAGAAATTAAGTCGACTTAATGAAAGCTTAAGTCGACTTTGTTACTACCACTAATTAGGTCGACTTAAGCCTTAAGTTGACTCCTTAAGTCGACTTAAGGACGGTGTGGACATGGAGTAACCTTTAAGTTGACTTTATTAAGTCGACTTAAGGGCGGTTAGGTCGACTGAACAAAGTGGACTAAAGTTGACTTAAAGCTAAGTCAACTTAGTCCACTTTGTTAAGTCGACTTTAATAAGGTCGACTTTAAGACGACCTTATTAAAGTCGACTTAACAAAGTCAACTTAACTTTTCTAGTGTAGACATAGCCATTGAGTTCACCGGGGTCAGAAATTCACCTTCATTCATACAGTGCAGCAAGTATCCTGCTTCGGATACTATGTCAGGTTAGATCATGGGCCTATCTGCTTGAGGTATTTATATAGCCCTATCACAGTAGCATCGGAGCACCTCAGGACCTTTTTAATTTATTTATCCTGTGAGGGAAGAAGGGACTATCAATCAGCTCCATTGTACCTAAAACACAGAGATACTAAGTGACTTGGACAAGATTCCTGCTTCTCTAGTGCCTTTGTCTAGTCCTTCAAGTCTAGTATCCTGCCTCCAGGTATGGACCATTGTGAGATTTCAAAGGAAGGCAAAGTCACTCGATAAATGAAGCTAACCCAGTAGGATTCCTGATTACTCGAGTCCCATGTTCTGGAGTCTCAGTCACATTTGTACTATATATCTGGGCACTGGGGCTATGTCTATACTAGAAAAGTTAAGTCGACTTTATTAAATTGACTTAATAAGGTCGACTTAAAGTCAACTTAACAATGTTGACTAAACTTTTCTAGTGTAGACATAGCCCCTTGTCGACCTTATTAAGCTGACTTAATGCTTTAAGTCGACTTAATAAGGTCGACTTAGGCGCTAATCCCCATCCACACTGGCTTTAAGTCGACTTAAGGCTTAAATCGATCTAAAATGAGGTGTTATTAAGTCGACTTAAGCTTACCTTAAGTCGACTTAAGGAAATGCTTAAGTCGACTTAATAAAAGCCCAGTGTGGACATGTAGACCTAAGTTGCCCGTGTAGACACACTCTGGGAGTCTGAAAATTGAGCTGGTGATTGTTACTTACCACATGGTTAATAAAAGTAAATGACTGTATTTCAGGGGCCTGCATATAGGAACTGAAGATTGTGAAGAGAATGAAGAGAAAATCCATGATTTGCAAAGCCAGAAATGGGATCAAGAGGCACTCTCTGTTCTGTAAGAGAGAGAGAAAGCAGGAAATGGCTTATTTATATTCAGCTAGGAGGCTATAAGTGTGATTGATTAGAAGGGGCTAAATGGGTTAAAATACTGTTAATAAAGTGCTGTTATAGCTATGAAAATTTACACACACCCACACCCCTGGCAAGTTATTCAACACCTTACTCTAAACATCCTTATATTAAATCTGCATTATAGACCTTAGAGCTGATCAAAAAACATGTTATTGTTGTCTCTTTTCTTTTTGCCATGGAAAATTTAGATTATAGATGGCAATTTGAAAGCTGAAATATTTCAATTTGGAAATTCTGCCACTTTGTCTCATGGGAATTGTAGTTTGAGTGCTTCAAGCTTCTGTTTCCTTTATAAACTGAGTTCCCTCGTCAGACTATATCTCCCATGACTCACCATGGTTCCCCTTATTGGACTGGAGGAGAGTTTCATCATAGGAGTCCCTGGTCATGGTGCATTATAGGACATATAGTCTGGCCAGGGAGTCCAGCCCATATAGGAGAACAACTGCCATGAGGCACCATGCCAACATTTCCAAATCAAGATATGCTGCGTTTCAGCTGAAATATTTCTACCAAAAATCTACACTGTTAATGGAAAGCAGACTCTGCATGAAATAATAATTGACTTGAAAACCCAATTTTTCATCCAAACCAATTTTGATGGAAAATTTCTCCCAGCCCTCAGAGCACATCCTGTCTTTGAGCAAATTTGTGAGTGACCAGTTTGATGCATTTGAAAGTGTAAATAACCTTCCCCCTTCCCTCCCCGCTTCTCCCCCCCCCCCCCATTCCTACAAAAACAAGACTGAATGTTTTTTTAAAATGACATACCTTCATCACTCCATAGAGAAGGTGGAAGCTGACGACAAACAGCATGATGATCAACAGGAAGTTGGTGGTGATATCTGCTAATAAAATAACAACAACAGCAAGACCCCAATGTGACTCAGCAACATTTTAAACCACAGGACAAATCTATTTATTCAGTCACTGATCAATAGAAGCTTGAACTGAGTTAAGGTCAGGAGGATTCGGTCCCTAAGTCAAAGTTTTTACTTCAACGTCATAGCTTAGCCTCTTGTGGGACTGAAGCTCAACACAGTTGCCTCCCTCCCATGAGCTAAAGAAGCACCTCTGCAAGGTCCCACCAACAGTAGTCTCTTCCCCTGTACATTCAGCAGCTGTTAGCCAGAGATATGACACAGTTAACCAAACAATTATATAAAGATGTGTTGCCAGTGGAAGATAAATATTTTGCAAGGGCTGGCAAATTGTCTTCCCAAACAAGTAGCAGAATCCACATCTCATGGGACATTTACATCTGGGGTGGACAAAGTAATGGGGAACGGACTATATGGGGAAAAATCTAATGTGACTTTCCATGGCCACCATCTGTGATTCTACAGATTGAGGCACATTCTTGGATGCTGCTGTCTCTGCTCTTCCCTAGGATCAGAGAGCACCTACACCTGGGGTTTGTATTTCAGGGGGCTTGAATGGATAGAACCGTGTTTCTTTAGCCCCAAACACCCTCACGTGAATGATCAAATCTGGACTGCCATGCCAAACCTGAGTGCCTATGTGATTCCTGAACAGAAGCACTCTGCATAATTCTCCCTTCCACTCTCTAGGGCAGGGAGCACCACTGCAGGTGCTACAATGGCCTCCAGCATGTAACAAAAACAATGATGGCCCCCTTTTTCCTTATTGGGGTTTCAGCTTTTGGATCCTGCCTCCCACTCACCCTGGGGGGATCTGGCCTGTGAGTAGTCACAGAAGCACTAGCCATTCTTTCTTATTTCTTCCAGCCCTGTACCCACTCTCTAAACTGCCATAAGAGACCTCCATGCGTATCTGAGGAGGATATGGACCCTCCTGCATGATCAGTCCACTCTGCTTGGGGATTTCTCTGCTGCTGGCAGTGAAAGTTTTCCCAAATTGGGATGTGTATCTCATGAGGCTGACCCAGTCCATGATTTATGCAAATAAACAAGCCAGCAAATGAATAAACATGCTGCATATGGCTCTCTCTCTCTCTTGTGCATTGTCTCTCTCTATGCATCACTGATTGCTCCCCCACCTGAGTCTCCTAAAGATACCCAGATGCCACAGGACTCTTGTTGTTTTAGAGATACCCAGTAATTTCAGGAGCAGGCAGAAGTATGTTATGAAATAAATGTCTTCTCTTATTGCAAATTGTGATATAAACAGTGTACACCACGGTGGTCTGATGAAGGCCATGCTATGTCTTTGCAACCCTAGCAAGGGGACTAATAAAAAACAGGTTTTATTTGACAAATGTGTATTTTGATTAACTTCTTGCCACATCAGAGTTATGTTCTGAATGCAGCTAGAAGGAACTTTGAATGGCTCCTAATGTTTCCCTTGAATGCAAAGAGGCCTGTTTTTATTTTATGGCCCAATCAACTGGCCACGGGAATGCAGGCAGGACTCATAAAATTGTGGCTTTAAAAAATAGTCACATTTGCTGACTATCAGGGATGAATATTTAGGTTGTCAGCTCTGCTATACTGCAGAGTGCTGCTTCTGAACAGGTGGGTTCAAAGGCAGGGCAGGATTGGCAAGAGAAATAAACCCAAAGATGCTTCAAGCATGTTCCACTTCCAGTGGGTGAAGAAGGGTTTTATCCCCATGACAAAAGTTGCCCAACAGTTTTTCCTGAATAGTTCTGGCATTTCCCTGGATGACTCTATCAAGAGTGTGATGACAACTCCCAGTAATTATTACCACAGTGATGTTTATATACTAATTAAAACAAAAGACATTGAAAAAAACAATGTCTCTAGGGTGCCACAGAACTCCGCTTTGTTTTTGCTGAAAACAGGCTGTGGCAAACTGAGCATTCTCAGTCCCTGTGGGTCCTGCGCTTCATGTAGTGGCAGCTAGCTGAGGCACAATTCTCCCACCTTCAAATCCCCAGTGCTATGGATCCTTAGTCCCTCCTACCCTGGGCTGGGCTCTCCATCCCACAGGCCACTGGGCCTGGGGCCCTAAGGCCCGTCTGGGCAAACTTTCCCTCACTGCCTGTATCTCCTAGGTGCTGTCAGTAACAGCTACTGGCCAGCTCTCCTCCATTCTTCTTCACTCTGTTCTACGCCACACGCCAAACTCCACTCCTACCTCCACCTCCAACAACATGCCCAAACTCCCTCACTGCCTGGCTGCAAGAGGGGCTTTTTTTATCTTCTACTCTTAATTGGAGTCAAATGATCCAACTGAGGCTAGATGCTTTAATTGAAGTCAGGTGCCTTAATTCGCTCAAAGCAGCCCCACACCAGCTACCCTGGGAACAGGGCCTTGGTGGCCCTGGGGCTAATAAACCTGCCTTCCAAACCACCTTCCTGTAGCCATCAGGCCTGGCTCTGTCATTGATCACCCCCCGTCCCCTCCCTTCTCCCACCGCACAATCCCAAGGGGTTGAGCAACTTGGGACGTCATGCACTGCATTCAGGACAGTCCATCTGCATCGGCATGGTGACTTCCAGCCCGGTGCCGTATGGTGAACCGGAAGGGTTCAAGGGACAAAAACCAGCTGGTTACCCATGAGTTCTTCTCCTTGTTCCGTTGCATCCACTGCAAAGGGGCATGATCAGTTATCAGGATAAAATGTCGCTCTATCAAGTAGTAATGAAGGGTCTCCATGGCCCATTTGATAGCCAAGCATTCTCTTTCCACCACCACATATCTCTGTTCTCATGGGAGGAGCTTCCTGCTGAGGTACATTATTGGGTGTTCCTCATCTCCCACCATCTGTGATAGGACAGCCCCAATCCTACCTCAGATGCATCTGTCTATAAAATGAATTCTTTTGTGAAGTCTGGGGCTACCAGTACAGGGCTACTGCAGAGGGCTGTCCGAAGGTCCCTGATGGCTTTCTCCACCTCGTCAGTCCATTTCACCGTTTCTGGACCCTAAGCCTTTATCAATTATATCAGGGGACTTGCTCTGGTGGGGAACGAAGCACCAGTAATACCCTACTATGCCATGGAATGCACAGACCTGTTTCTTCCGATTCGGCCGGGGCCAATTTTGGATAGCTTCCAATTTGTTCATCTGGGGCTTCACAACGCCTCTCCCTGCAATATATCCAAGGTATCTAGCCTCAGCTAAATCTATGGCATACTTGCTAGGATTCACCGTGAGGTCTGCTTGCCTCAGGGTGTTCAGCACCACTTGTACCTTCTCTAGGTGAGATGCCCAGTCAGGAGTGTGAATGATCACATCATCCAAGTACACAGCAACATAACTGGTGTGGGGAGGTAGCAGCTTATCTGTTAGGCGCTGGAAGGTAGCCAGGGCTCCATTTAAACCAAAGGGTAAAACAGTATACTGGACTAGTCCATCTGGAGTAGCAAATGCAGTTTTCTCCTTTGCTTCCGGGGCTAAGGGAATCTGCCAGTATCCCTTAGTCAAGTCAAGGGTTGTTAGATAATGGGCTTTGCCCAACTGGTCTACAAGTTGATCTATACGGGGTATGAGATAAGCATCAAACTGTGAAACCTCGTTCAAATGGCAGAAGTCATTACAAAATCTCGTGGTGTCATCAGGCTTTGGTACCAATAAAATCGGGCTGGACCACTGGCTACAGGACTCCTCAATGACCCCCAACTCCAACATCTTTTCCACTTCAGCCTTAATTTCCTTCCTTTTCGCCTCCAGGATTCGATGGGGCACATTGTTACTCTGGCTCCAGGGTTTGTGATTATGTGGTTGTGTACTTCTGTTGTTCGGCCTGGTTTGGATGAGAATAAGTCTTGGTATCGGTCAATCATTGCCGCTGTCTCAGACTTCTGCTCCGGCATTTGGTCAGGAGATATCCTTACTCCCTCTGTTTTTTTCTCCTCCTGGGGAGAGGGCCACGCACGCCTCTCGGTCCTTCCACGGCTTCAACAAGTTTATGTGGTATATTTGCTCTCGGTGATGGGCACCAATATCATCACTTGGTCTCCTGACTGGAACCATTGGATGGTTGCTTGGTGGTTATAGTGGGTCTGTTGAGACTGTTAGGCTTTCTCCCGCACAATAGGGGTGACCCGGGCTACTTGCTCTCTCATTTGTAGCACATGCTCAACCACATTTTTTTTCTGGGGTGGGTTCTTCCTCCCAGATCTCTCTGACGATATCCAAAATACCTCTGGGGTGTCGCCCATATAATAATTCGAAGGTGGAGAACCCTGTGGAGGCCTGGGGAACCTAACGGAAGGCAAACATGAGGCAGGGCAGCAGAGCATCCCAATCCTTTCCATCTTGGCTCACCACCTTTTTTACCATGGACTTAAGGGTTCTATTAAATCTTTCTACCAGGCCATCAGTCTGAGGGTGGTAGACAGACGTCCGCAGGATCCTCACATGAAGCAAGGTGCATAAGTCCTTCATTACTCGTGACCTAAATGGGGTCCCTTGGTCTGTCAGTATCTCCTTAGGGAGCCTCACTCTGGAAAAAATCTTCACTAGTTCAGTTGCTATCACCTTTGAAGCAGTATTTCGCAATACTGTTTGTTCAGAGCCCTGCTGGCCCTGATCATCCGGTTATTCCACCTACTAGAGTGAAGATCAGGTCACTCAACTGTTCAGTATGGGCAAGGTAATTCATTCATCTGAGTGATCAGATTGGGAGGCTGGCAGCCAGAGAAGGGGGGAAGCAGCAGCCCCTCATCAGCTGATGTGCGTGGGCTCTGGCAGGCTAAGTTCAGGAAGCCCGAGAAACAGCTGAGGGGAGAGAGTTGCCAACAGCTCCCAGTGTTTTTCAGAGCCTTCACTGGCTCTGATCTGAGCAACTGTTATTCTGTCTGGGCTGGGCTGGGAAGTCTGGGCTGCTGTAGTTTCTCAGCTGATCAGTGGAGGTGGGGACTGGCCACTGAAACTGAACACCAGCTCTGACAGGCTGGGCTCTGGCTCTCACAGTCTGGAGTCAGAGATTGAAGGACAGCTGGGGGCGGGACCCAGGACCCAGATGAGCCAGTAAAAGCCCGATGCTGTTCAGAGCCCCGGCTAGCCCAGATCTGAGCAACTCTTATTCTGCTGGGGCTGGCCATGTGAAATGGGGGGTTGCTGAGATCACTCAGCTGTTTGGTGCTGGGGGGAGTGGCCGGCAGTGGGGGAGATGGGAGGAGGAGCAACTGTTACTCCATCTGAACTGGGCCCTGGATTCAGTCAGGGCTGCAGCTGTAACCAATCGGATGTTCTGGATGGAACAATGGTGCTCTCTGCACGTATAGCCGAGACCAGATAAAAATAGTATCCATACCCGAGCCGCAATCCGCAGCAACGGGTCTGCAGATATCCACATTTGCACCCGCGGATGCGAATATCCGCAGATAAGAAGAAGTTATCCGCGGATCTGCAGGGCTCTACCCTTTGGTGCTTCTGTGGCATTAGGAGTTGTTGTACCTCTTCTCCCTGTACCTCTGCAACACGGTACAGCAGGTTTCCTTTCACCAGGATATATGGTCCTGGTCCCCAGGTTTTTCCCTCCACAAGGTACCGCATCAATTTCTGCCACCTCCTTCCGGGCATTATCATATCTTGGGTCCTCTACCTGGTCCCTTCCAAAGTTTCCTTGTGTTGAACTCAGCTAGCTGAGTCCAAGAGAGCCTAGCTCTTCCCCCTCTCTTGGGTCAGTAAGGTTTGTGTCAGGGTCAGTTTCCCTTTCTTCTGTTGTCAGGGTGCACTCATGGGCTATTGCTTGGGTTTGCCTGCCCACCTGGGGGGGGTTTGGCCCTGTGTCAGGATCCTGATCCCCAGATTCTTAGCTGCCCTTCTCTCTGCCTTGGTCTTTTGGCCCCTCCCAGGGGGAATGAACAATTCTTGGTCAAACTCAGAGAATGCTGGAGGGTGGTTGTCCATAAGGGTTAGTTCAGGGGTCTTAAGGTTCTCCTCCTCCCCTGGTCCCTCTGGGGGAAGTAAGGTTTCAAACCCTGGGAAATCTCTCCCAATGAGTACAGGGTAGGGAAGTTTAGGGACCACCCTTGCTGTTACCTTTGTGGTGCCCTCCTGCGTCTTAATCTTTACTGGAATTGTTGGGTAATAGCTGACAGTACCATGGATGCAGGTTACTCCCATGCATTTGGCTTGGGTCAATTGTATATACTTTACTAACCTCCCCAAGACAAGTGTAATAGCACTCCCAGAATCTACCAGGGCTATGGTCTCAATCCCGTTCAGCTTCACCGGCCTTGTATATTTGTGTGGAGTTACTGCAATGCCCACCAGGTTAAGCAGGCTATAGGGATCTGTTCATTTTCCCAGGTTATACTACATGGGTTCTTCTGCATTGAAATATTAGGCCGCTATATGTCCCCACTCCCCACAAGCATAGCATCTGAGAGGGGCCCTAGATACACCCTTGTCTTTCAGGCTGAGGGGTCTGACCCCATACTTTCTATCCACTTCTCTTCGCTCTGTGGGGACCCCTGGCTAGCCCTCCATTTCTTTTATTCTCTCCGTCTTCTGAACTCCTGAGTTTGGAGGGGGTCGCTTGACTTGAGGCGGGTCCTGCTGGGTTGCTTGGTTAGCACTCCGGGCCATATGTTGCCTCTCCCCTGGGTGGTCAGCTCATCATAAGAAGCGGAATCATTTTAGCTTATCCAGATATGGAGATCTGGCAGTAGCCCTTTTGTGTACTGGTCAATGATGAGGGTCTCTAGAATCTCCTCAGGAAGCTTCTAGCCCGTAGGGCATTGGTCCCATCCGGCCCCTTTGCAGTGGATGCAACGGAACAAGGAGAAGAACTCACAATCCATTTTTGCATGGAAACGTTATGAACATTTGAAATCTCAAATTTCTTCTCCCTTGCCACCTGGCCATTTAATTAAGAGTTTGTAAAATGTGAAATCTATTGTCACTAAATGATTTTTTCCCAAAAGAAAATTGGAAAATATGTCATTTTAATATAATCACTACTATTTTTATGCATCACTACTTATAGAACATTTTATATTCCATTTTAAAGTGGCTCAAACTATTTTGTACATAGAACATACAGGTATGTTTCCAATAATGCATACAGACATGACAGAGAGAACTGGCAGGGGAAAAAATAAAAATGAAACTGTAGATTTTAATTTTCTCCCCCAAAAACATTAATGATACAAATTTTGAAAACAAAATATTTTAATCATTGAAAAATTTCAATCAGTTCTGTACCTAATTTTAAAAGTTCATACAAATTCAAGAAAAAAATTAGTCTTTTAAAAAAAAATTTGGTCCAAAATTGCTTTTTTGCTGAAAAAACATCACTGAAAACTTTAAATTCTGAAAAATTTTAACCACCTCAGATCTGTTATGAGATTTAATCAGTTAATATTAGCCAGGTGCTTAGAGATCTGTGGTTGGAAAACTCTCTTAGAATATACAAGAAAAGCACAGGTTTATTAATATTTCCTCCCTAGTTTGTGTCTCTGTTTTAGGTACTAATATGGGTCATGGTGCAGTATTTTCATAGATGTCGCAGACAGAAGAGATGACTGTGATCTCATCTAGTCTGACCTCCTGTGTAACAGGCCATAGGACTTCCTTTATATAATTCCTGCCTTCAGCTGTTATGGGCTGGATTTTTAAATTGCCAATGATGGAGAATCCTCCACAGCCCTTGCAAATTGTTCCAATGGTTAAATAGCCATACAGTTAAAAATTTGTACCTTATTTCCCATCAGAATTTGTCTAGCTTCAACTTCTAGCCCTTGGATCTGAGCCCTTCACAGTCCTTAATGTATTTATTTCCCTATCCCCACCCACCCCCTCCCAATGCTCTCCTGTGAGCTAGAGCACCCTCTATGCAAACAGGGAATTGAGGCCCACAGTTACACAGAAAGACTGTGGTCAAGCAGAGAATGGAGGCCAGATCTGCTGAGTCCCAGGGGTGCTGTGGGGTTAAATCCATGAAACAATGGTGAGGTCCCAGATACTATGGTAATGGGGACCTTATAATTACCCTTAGATAGAAAGGGAATGCTCCAAGCTTATAAATGAGGTCTCTTGGGCTACGTCTACACTGGCAATTTAAGTCGACTTAAGGAGGCTTACGTTGACTTAAATTAAGACTTAACAAAGTTGACTTAACTTTTGTAGTGTAGACATAGCCTTGGAGCTGCCACTAGGACAATGCACTTACACAACCTTCTGCACTGTGAGGCTGCGCCTTAATGGCACAATAGAGTCTCAACATTTCCACAGTGTTCTGAATGCAGTCCTTCCACTGTTGCCTTCTCCTCCCCTCATTTCCTTCCTGTATCCATTTTGTCTCACAACTCATGCCATGATGGTGAGCTGTCTGAGATGAGGAGTGTCTCTTATTCCATGGCTAGACAGCGTCAAGCACAAAACAGCCATGATCCCCGACTAGGGACTCTAGATGCAATCAGAATTGCAAAACTCAATAAACATGTCAGGCCACAAAATACATTGAGACTGGCTTTAAAAATGTGTGTGAGTTTGATTGTTTGTTTTTCCATACACTTGGGGTTCTTTTTATTTGCCTTTTGGTTTCCAGAGGACACACTCACGTCAAGGTCTCAAGCTTTGGTCTGCCTTTGTGAGGCTAGAAATGTGCTTCTTGTTCAATGAAGGCGGAGAGTCTCCTGTAATCTTACTAATTTGTCAGGTGGGGCCTTATGTAAAACACCCTGTATTATAAGCCTCAGAAAAAGTTGAGAGTTCTGACAACAGCTTATGAAGTTTGTAAAACGTAATAAGAAAACACTGTGAAAGTGCCACAGTCAGAATTTTCTAAAGAGCTTGGCATGGACTAAATGGCAGGGGATGGCTCAATCAATAATGGCCAAGTTCTGTTCATTTCCTCTGGAGCACATGACACTGATGATTTAGTTGGGGCTGGTCCAGCTTTGAACAGGAGGTTGGACTAGATGACCTCTTGAGTCCTGATCAACCCTAATCTTCCATGATTCTATGACATTGGCCACACTTGGAAGACAGGCTACTGAGCTAGATGGACCATTGGTCTGACTCAGCATGGCCAAAATTCTTATGTTCTTGCTGAGTGCATGTGAGGTCCAGATCCTTAGGGACCTAAAACCATTGCAACTGAATCCTTTTGAAAATTTGGCCATAAGAATCACAGTGAGAAACGTGGCCACTTTTTGAAAATTTCACCATGGGTTTGCAGTAAATTAACCCTAAATAGTGAAGATGAATGTTCTCACTCTTTCTATTGCATTTATTGCATTCCTCTCATTGGTTACAGCAAGTTCAGCTGTGAATAAAAAGTTGGACTTTCTTTTCTCTCCATTAGGTGACATACTGAAAGGTGAACTGTCAAGCTGGAGGGAGGTTACCAGTGGAGACCCTCAGGGATCAGTCTTGGGACCGATCTTATTTAACCTTTTTGTTACTGACCTTGGCACAAAAAGTGGGAATGTGCTAATAAAGTTTGCGGATGACACCAAGTTGGGAGGTATTGCCAATACAGAGAACGATCAGGATACCATACAGAAAGATCTGGATGACCTTGTAAACTGGAGTATCAGGAATAGGATGAAATTTAATAATGGGAAGTGCAAGGTCATACATTTAGGGACAAATAACAAGCATTTTTCCTAAAAGCTGGGGACACATCAGTTGGAACAGACTGAGGAGGAGAAGGATCTGGGAGTACTGGTTGATCATAGGATGACTATGAGCCGCCAATGGGATGTGGCCGTGAAAAAAGCTAATGCGGTTCTAGGATGTATCAGGAGAGGTATTTCAAGTAGAGACAGGGAGGTGTTAGTGCCGCTGTACAAGGCACTGGTGAGACCCCATCTGGAATACTGCGTGCAGTTCTGGTCCCCCATGTTTAGAAAGGATGAATTCAAATTGGAACAGGTGCAGAGAAGGGCTACAAGGATGGTCTGTGGAGCGGAAAGCCTGCCTTATGAGAGGAGACTCAAGAAGCTTGGCTTGTTTAGCCTAACCAAAAGAAGGTTGAGGGGGGATATGATTGCTCTCTATAAATACATCAGAGGGATTAATATCAGGGAGGGAGAGGAATTATTTGAGTACAGCGCCAGTGTGGACACCAGAACAAATGGTTATAAACTGTCCATCAAGAAATTTAGGCTTGAGATTAGATACAGGTTTCTAATCATTAGAGGAGTAAAGTTCTGGAATAGCCTTCCAAGGGGAGTTGTGGGTGCAAAAACCATAACTGCTTTCAAAACTGAGCTTGATAAATTTATGGAGGGGATGGTATGATCAGATAGCCTATTTTAGAAATTGACTGATCTTTGGCTACTTGTGGTGGATTTACAAGTGGCCTAAGAAGGGAGGGTAGATGAGGTGGGTTCTGAGTTATTACAGAGAATTGTTTCTTGGGTAACTGGCTGTTGAGACTTGCCCACATGCTCAGGGTTTAACTGATCACCATATTTGGGGTCAGGAAGGAATTTTCCCCCAGGGCTGATTGGCCTGGGCTCTGGGGGTTTTTCACCTTCCTCTGTAGCACATGGCTCACCTACCGGTGAATTCTCTCTATTTTAAAGTCCTTAAATCATGATTTAAGGAGGTAAATAATTCAGTCATAGGTTGGTGGCCTATTGCTGGAGTGGGCGGGTGAGGTTTTGAGGCCTGCATTATGCAGGAGGTCAGACTAGATGATCGTACTGGTCCCTTCTGACCTTAGAGTCTTTGAGTCTATGAGACATTTCTTAAGCCACTCTGCTTATTAAGCTTCAGTGAAGGACACATTTGCACTTTAGGGAGCTGACTGTACCTCTGCTGGTATTGTAGAAGTGGGTTTGCTCTTTGTAGAGATCCCATCTGTTTTCATGAATACTAAGGGTTGTCAGTTACACTGTTGTCTGCGTGTCCTAAAGAAGCCTAATCGCTGGTTTCCTAAAACCAGCTCAGAATCTTTATCTAACAAAGCGGTGGTGGTGGGTGGGTGTTTGTTTTTTTTAATAACTGCCAGCCCTTAAAACTCCCCGTGGCCTCTGAGGGTTAAGATGGGTCCTTCCTGGTCCAACCTAAACGATGGGAATTTTATCATTGAGCCAAGATAAAATCCTGCTCCCTCTCTCCACCCCCAGAACTGCTCCCCAAAGATCAGAGGAGTGCAATGAGGCAGGTAAGTCTGAGACAGAGGGGAGAATAAGAAGCTAAGGACACAGAGAGAGTAGAAAGAGAGAAAGGTGGGTTGGAGGCGGTGTGGGGACGGAAAAAGAAGGAAGAATAAAGTGGGAGCTGGGATTGACGGTATGTTAAAAGAACACTATAGGTGAAGGGGAGAGAAAGCAGCAGAGGAAAGCTAGGTCCAGATAAGCTGGAGATATGAGGTGTGCCACTGAGTACAGACCAAATGTCTGATCTAATGCTGACTGAAATCAAAGGAAAAAGTACAGTTTACTATAATGGGCTCCAAAAGGCAAACATGGCAATTAGCCCTTGTATTCATATGGACTGACCCAAAACAATCCAAATTTTAGAACTGGGTCTGAGGTTTTCAGGTAAGGCCTCTCCGTTCAGAATGCCAGCCTTTGCCAGCTGGTTTGAAGAAGAATCAATCATGGATTAAATGAGCCACATCGAATGCAGCCCCCTCAGCTTCTCCTTCAGCTTCCCCTTCACCCACGGAACCTACCGATTATGTAGTAATCCTTGTCCAGGGCTTTGCAGTAACCTTTCCCAGTAGCTACATTCAGCGAGTACTCAATCAAGATCAGTACACTCATGACCTAGAAGAGCAAAAGCAGAGGACACCCGTTAGGAAATTGGCAGGCAGCCTGCCTATCAACAAACTAGTTTCCAGAGAGCACTACTGCTTGGAATTCCTATGTCGCCACCTGCCTGAGGGTCTGCAAGTATTGTATGGACATTAAAGATTGAAGCTGCTCTGTGAGAATCTGAGGGGAAACAAAGGCATGGAGTGATATGTCTTCCCCCAGGCCACGGAGAGAATTTGCAGAAGAGCTAACAAAAGAACTCAGTTATCCCCAGTTAGGATTACCAGATACCAAAGCATGGAAAGGAAGACAGGGAAGTACGAAAAGGAGGACATGGAGAAAATGTAGTATTAATATAACTGTCATTACCATATTATGTCATGGAAAATGGGTAATGATTAATGAATGCATGGCAGCATGAAAAAAATGGAGAACTAGCAATGTCACAATAGCATTTATTAATTGACCAAATTATGCCATTCAAAACGGTAAAGCCTATTCTTGATATTTATCAGCTGAACCTATTTTTGTCAGTAGGCTATCATTGTCAAGAATATATGAGTGAAATTACTCACATGACATGTCATTCATATTATACTGAGTTAATATAATGCCCTTCAGAGATTTAACTGATAATTGATTTCTCTCCTTTGTCCACTGAGCATTGATAGGAGAGAAAACCCATTCTACATTGGCATTATATCCAGGAATGCTGGAAAAAAAATCAGCAATTTTCAACAGTTCTGTGAAGCAGCCCGTGTTTTCACAGCTTCTGAAGAAGGAACTCCACTGTTGATACAGTTTATTTTCAAAGAATTCTTCTTCTTGATGTTCCACAAAGGATGTTAGATTGCAGTATTGATCAAATAATTTAACATAATCAACAGTAATACGCTTTTCACTTAGATATGTAAGGTATGGCAATAATTCACTGAATGGGCTTTGTTTGTTCTTACTGAAAATCATCCAATCAAAACACTGAAATTCATCAAAAGGTTTAAACCACTTTTCAAAGTAGCTTATGCATTGTTGATACACAAAACAAGTCTCTTCTAGAAAACTGTCACACTCTCTGTCCTTTCCATTTTCTTTTAGAGTTTTCAAAAGTGCTCTTACTTTCAGTGACATAAAATTCTCACTTAATCGTGCATTCAACGCTGACATTGTTGACTGAAGAAAGTTCATAATATCTAAAACAGAATTGTCTTGCCTTTCTACAGGTTTCTACAGCCTCAATTTTATACTGGAAGACAGACATAAGTGAAAGTAAGAACCACAGATAAACCTCAGCAAAATCATTTTCAAAGAAAGCTTTGATGGCAGTTGGTGGATGGCTTAGAGAGGAAAAAATATTCCTTCAGATCAGGAAACAGCTGAAGAAGTCTTTCTATGGCTGGAAATAAGCTGAGCCACCTAGTTTTTGTGTGATACAACAGCTGCTGATAGTGAATATCTACATATTCACATATCTTTCTGTGCTTCTGTTCGAACAGTGTACATGGAAAAGTAATTGAAAACCTTCAAAATGATTGCTTCAACATCAACTTTCAATAAATCTGAGCCATGCTGAATACAGTTGTGGAGAATATGTGCAGGACAACCGATGCCAACTGTGCTCCTTTTGAGAGCCTGCTTCAAACGTGAAAACACGTTATTGCCTTCCTTTCTATTGATGCCTCGAAAATTTACATTTGCATTGTCGCCTGTGAAAGCAACACACTTAGATAAAAGATTATATTTTTCAAGTGTCTTAACCAGATAGTTAAATATAGTTTCAGATGTTTCATTCGAAGTGGCTTCTAGTTCAAGAAGTTTAGTTTTGATTCCACCCGTTTTCCAGTCAAAATACTGGATAACAGTTGGAAAAATCTTCTCTGCACCATGGTTGCTGGCGTCACTTGCAACTCCAAGGCAAGATATGTTATTTAAAGTCTGTACTATTGAATCAACAGCATGAGGGCCAATCACTTTATTTATAATCACTTCTGGTTTTGTCCTTGCGTATGCTGTATTTTTGGCAGTCTCAGAGTCTCCAAACAGTTTGCGCATTAAGAACGCAATGCAGGCCATTGACTTGTAAGATTGATGATGTCTAACTGCATGATATGACAACGTTGCCTCAGCAGCACGTGTCTTTTTGTTTACGTCTGAGTTCTTCCACAAAAAATGACGTTACCTTGGTTGATGATGATGATGATACTCTGACAGCTTTCCAATGTTTCTCGCTGTCACATTGCCGCTCCAAATCAGTAGATCCTTTATTCCCCACAGACACGTAACAATCACAAATCAAACACTTTGCCTCACTTTCATTACAACCGTCATCGAAACACGGATATTTATTTTTCATTGCATCAGAGAATTTGCACTTTTTCTTAAGTTTAACTGAACTTACTGAAGCCATTTTCTAATTAATTTACATTATTTTTGACGACCAAAATAACAAAATACATGTAAAAAATGAATTAAATAATTATTTCTATGTACACCGCAGAGGCAGGAAAAGCAAAACGCTGCAAAATAAAACGCCAAAATGGGGAAACAGATGACGTAAATGTGACGTAACTGAAATTGCTTGATTATTAACAAGGCCGGTAGGCAGTGTTCCCTCTAAGCTGTGCGGGTGCGCGGCCGCGCAGCGGCCATCGCACCCCCCGCGCAGCAGTAAGGGACCCCCGCGCAGCCCAGCAGCCCCCGCTGCTCCCTCCAACCCCCGGGGCCGCGGTTTGCCGCGGCACACCTGGCTGGCGCCCGGCCTCTGGGCTGGCCCTCCCCGCCCCCAGGGTGGGACAGGCAGGCTCAGGCTAGGGTCAGGAGCGCGGGCCTGTCTGCCTGCCCCACGCAGCCAGGGCAGCAGGGTGGCTGCGGCAGCGGCGGGATCCCACCCCCCGACCGCCTCCTTCCCGGGGCTGGGGCCGGGCTAATCCACGGCCCCGGCCTCCCAGCACCGGGCCGGGATGAGCCTCTGGAGCTGGGGTCTGCTCCCCCCCCCCACTGGCGGCTTCCCAGGGCCGCGGTAGGGTCCTCCCCCGCCGGCGGCCTTGGCTTTCTTTCTTTCTTTCTTTCTTTCTTTTGCTTTCCTTTTTCTTTCCTTCTTTCTCTTCTTTGCCTTCCTTCTTTTTTCTTTCTTCCTCTTTCTCTTCCTTTCTCTTTTTTCCTTCTTTGTCTTCCTTTTTATTTCCTTCTTTTTTCTTTCTTTCTCTTCTTTCCTTCCTCTTCCTTCTTTCCACTTCTTTCCTTCTCTTTCTTTTTCTCTTCCTTCCTTTTTCTCTCTCTCTCTTCCTTCCTTCCTCCCTTCTTTTTTTCCTTCCTTTTTTAAAAAAAACTTTTAAAAAATTAATTTTAAATAAAAACCTTTCTAAAAATTAAATTTCAATTCAAAATTCATTCAAATTCAATTAAACACAATTAATTAATTCTATTTACAATTACTTTAACTTCAATTAATGCCTATAATTTCTGTCATGTGAGTTTGCACAAAAATTTTATTCAGAAAAAGTTTTGCACATGGCTTGAAAATTTTGCACACAAGCCGCCAAACCTTAGAGGGAACATTGCCGGTAGGTAGTGGGAACCAGCATATTGCGTAGGTTCAATAGGTCTTGTCACCGATTGGTCAATACGGAATACCATAAAATTTATAATAGCTTCATATAAAAAACTGAAATTTTAATCGTAAGTAAAAAGCTGGACAAAATCATGTATTTTTAAAATGCCTGCCAGACGGAGGATGTGAAGGTAAAAAGGAGGACGTCTGGTAACCCTATCCGCAGTGCAGTATTTCCATCATAACACTCTGCTTCCTCCAGTGGCATAGGGAGGGATTCCAGCACCTGGGGGCCAATCCCACATCTGTGCGCCCCAGCATCCCATGCCCCCCCCCCCACTCCTTGCAGGCCCTCATACAGGGCAGGAGCGGTCTCAGCATAACAGGGCAGGGAGAGTGGTTGGAGATACAGAGGTACTGCTGTTATCTCTCTTTCCTGCGGGGCAGCAATGATCATTCCCACTGCATGCCATGCCACAAGCAGTATCAAGACAGCTAACCTAGGGCTGGAGGTGGGAGGGTGGGGGGAGGGGGTTGCAACCCCAGCCCTGCCCTTCTTCTCTGACTTCTTCAGGGCTGGAGGCAGGTTTTTCAGCCTCACTGCCTCAGCCTCTGCAGGGGCAGCCAGAGACTTGGGGGCAGCAATCCCCCACCCCAGCAGGTATCACCCAGCCCTTAGACTGCATCCCCCAAACACCAGGAATTCCCCTGACTCGCTCCTCGCCCTCACTTATGGTGCAGTGCTGAGGGAACAGGAATCCCTCATCTGCAGCTGTGTTGTGAATTGTCCAGTCAGGTAATCAGGGAACTCAAAAGTCCTGGCTGCAGTCCCCTATTTTCAGCTCTAGTAGGGGAATGAAGGAGGGGATCGCAGCACCCAGCCTTGCTCCCCTCACCCCTTCAGGGCTGGAGGCAACTTTCAGTCTCAGTACAGCCGCAGCAAGAGGGCTGAGGGCAGACTACCCTCACTCCTCTTTAACCCATTCCAGGAATTCAGGCTAGCCATTAACCTGCATCTTTGCCCAGCCCCAGAAGTCTGTCCCCCATCCCCCCCATTTACCATATTGCTGCTGAGGGAATCCCTCACGCTCCATGCCCCTCTCCTGCTGCCTGGCCTCCATTCCCTTTCTAACTGCTCTGCTCCAGAAAGCCTGAGCAGAGCCCTCTCTGGGGAAGAAAGAGCCAGGCATTCAGAGGGGAAGGGCTCTTGCTCTTGCCATCCACTAGCCTAGCTGCACAGGAGGATATTATCATCAGATCCATGTTAGCATCCTTTCCTGCATGGGGCTTGAGTACTGTGCTGCAGCTGGGCTTCATTTCTTTATATGCTGGGCAGCTGAGCATGCGTAGAAATGGAAGACTTCAAACATTAGGACCCAGGAGGCAACACCAAACTGGCTCTGGCTCCGCAGCTCTGAGAAGGGCCAGTCCAGCCTGGCCAGTGCCCCCCACCAGCACTTACCCACCCCCCCAGCTCTGAGGATGGGGGGTAGCCTCCCCCACCACCTGGTGAGGCACTGGGCTAGCCCTTCACAACATGAGAGGGGCGCAGGAGGCTCTGTGCCTTTCAGAGCCTTCTGCATCTCTCCTCCTGAATCCTGCTACCTTGTGAAGGGCCAGCATGGTATCTCCTGCAGTCTGGCACCTGGGGGTCACGCCTTCCCCTGCCTTCCCTGCTTCACTACACCACCGACTTTCTCATCAACCCTAGGGTAGGTTCTGTGGTGAGGAATTTAATTCAAACATCAAAGGCTTTTGTCTCACTCAGGGCTCCATTCATTGGCAAATCTAAGGGCGAGATGTTCAAAAGAGATTAGGCCTAAAGTGAAATAAGTGGATTTTCCAAAGTGCCCAGCTCAATTATTTATTCTGACAACTGGCAAATCCATGTAAATACCAGTCAGATTGATCCAATATTGGCCAGGAGAGAATCCTGACCATGATGGGACCTACACTTTTCAACCCATCCCAATGATGATTGACAACCATAGAGCTGGTCAGAAAACAATTCTGTTCGGTTAAAAATTCAGAGGCTTTGGAATTTGTTTTTGTCCCGATGTAGAGCAAAACTGAGGCTCTGGGGATTTCTGCATGAAAAAACATGGGAGAGACCGAATAACCTCATGCTGGAGGCACTCAGCTGGGATGTGGGAGAGACTGGTTTGAGCTCTTGCTTCAAATTAATCAGAGCCAGGACTTGAACTAGGAGTCATCCACATCCCAAAGGTTGCTCACCCTGATAACAGCCAGGAAGAAGAATTTTCTGATAGTCTGGATGCCAGCCCCTTACTACTTCTGCTGTAGCAGAACTTTAATGTCTGGCAGTCAGCTCAGTGCTGCATCCCACTACACGTGTGCTGTGCTTGGATGCTGTATTCCCTGAGCCACACCTATACTTTACAAACAGCAGGTGCCTGGGATCACCAGCTCCCTCTGGGAAGCAGGCATTTCTACTTGTGGGCTTGTAGTATCAGAGCAGAGCAGCGTTCTAGCTGATGCTAATGTGAGGTTTGCACAAAACGAGCGTGCCATTGGTGGAGCAGAAGGCTGTTCAGTTACTACCATTATTTCTTACTGCTGGATGCTTTATTGAACCCTTCAGCACCACTGGGTGGGAAAATAGACTCCCCTTTCAGCCGACTGCTTTTCCTGCCTTTTATTTCTCTTCCTTTCTTTGTTTCTCTCCCCCAGTCCTGCCACTGCATCTCCCCTTCTTTCTTCCCTCAGCATTTCCTTCTCTCTAGTAACACCCAGCCCTGCAGATTTCATTGCCATGCCTTTCTCCCCACCCTGTTGCCAAAAAGGCCAGCAAATGACATAGTCCAGGTGACATGTAAAGTGCCATCATTAGCATTCAGAGGTAACACCCCGGTGGAGGAGCTGTAGGGTTGACAGAACCATTGTTTCAGGTTGTCAACAGACTCAGCAAGGAAGTGTCCCATCAATTACACTTGGAAGGTTTTTCTTCACATTCATCAGGATGAGAAACCTGGTGAGAGGGTTGAGCTTCCTTAAAATAGAAATTTAGACTCTGACGTGAGTTCCATAAATAGGATTCAGTTTGTATCCGCATGTTTGCAAACACTGGCTTAAGTCGTATCCAGCCATCATGGGGCCAAGCTCATATGTTTTGAGTTATGCATGGGCATTACATTATATGCGAGGAGGCTACATTGTACACTGAGACCTGTACATTATGGATTCTTGTTAATTAATTACATCCTGTTGTGCTCTCGGTGGCCATCTAACTATTACCCTCCCAGATCCCTTGTTACTGGTCATCCCTGAGCTGCTCGATTCATGGCTAGAGGTGGGCAGGAAATAGTTTCCCCACTCTGGAAAACTATTGGAGATTTCAAAAAGTTTCCCATTCTGCACTAGGACAAAATGGAGACCTTTCAAAAAAATTGTGAAGAAACTGAGAGAGCAACAGATCACCTACAGAATGGGTTGATGGGTTGGTCACTCACTTGAAATGTGGGAGACTACCAGAGTCAACTCCTTCATTCAGAGAGAAAAATTTGAACTCTGGTCTTCCACAGAGCATTCTAGGCACAGGGCTAGAGAATATTTCTCTGGTTCACAGCATATTGATTCAAAATGCAACAGCTACAGCAAGAGATCTTGAGAAAGCAAGATGGAGACTGACTCTGTCTGACATGTGGGACAGCTGGATTCAAGTCCCTCCTCTAAATCAGGCAGTGCAAGAAACTAGACCCAGGTGGTCACTTATATTCCACGTGAGTGCCAGAGCCCTCTAGGTAATTAGTTTTTTGTAGGGCACTCTTTGGTTCTTCCAGGATGGGACAAAGTTCTGTCAGATCCAACCCTTTCCCACCAAATGTCTCAGATTTGAGGAATTAATATTGTCATATGAAAAAACAATTGTCGAAAATTTCCCGACCATCTCTACCCATAGCAAGACATGGTGGCATTCCTCAGAAGTTGCAATGTTCTAGGACACTCCTTAAACTATGAAGTACCCAAGGCATCAGCAAGTGCCAATGTCTTGTCAAGAAGAAACAGATGAGAGAAACCATGAGAGCTCAGCCAGATTTCACAGATCTCTCTGCAATATGAACCCTACAACAAGCATAGGAAGCATGATCATAACTGATATCCTCCCACACCAAGATAAATAAATGCATGTGTTCTATGCACACAGCTTCTCATGATATTTAGAGCTGCCTTTCATTTTGAGAGTGTAGCCTGAAAAATGATGCAAAAGATGACAGACAGGAATAGCTGTGGTTTGTGCCTGTGTTTGCAATGGGTGCAGACAGGAAACAACACTGACGCTGACAAATGGAGAAACAACCAAACCTACAGCTGTGTGTTAACTGAACAGAAGAAAAATTACTCTTATGTATAATATGATAGTGCCTGGAAATCCCATACAAGATTAGGACCCCGAAGAGCTAACAGTCTAAACATACACAAGACAAAGAGGAGAAAAAATGGGTTATTGTCTCCACTTTAGAAATAGAGAACAGAGGCACAGAGAAACAAAGTGGCTTGCCCTAAGATTGCACACGAAACTTTACAAGAGCCAGGAACTGAACTCAGATTCACTGAGCCTCAAGTGGTGTGAACACAAGACAAACAGGATATAAAATTATATGTGGAAGAAAGAACCCTCTACAGATGCCACATATTTGTTTTCTCCCAGTCTATCACGATCCATCAATCTGCACTGTGTAATATCCCTGAACTGCTAACACGAGATGCTATTTCTTCTGTATTGTAACAAGCTTTGCAACTTTGCCAGAAGGTGTTTGAGGATGGAATTACCACTTACAGTTCCTCTTCCCGTGTTGCTGCTGTGAGGTCAATGCCCCAAGTGCTACTGAAGGGAACATAAGAGGAAATGGCTTTTTTCAGACTTCTGCTCAACAGGAGTGAAAGTGAAACAATGGATCTGAGCCCCCGAACATCAGGGGCATTCACACTGGGTTTGAGAATGGAATTTGCAAATAGACTAGCTGTGGGGTCATCCAATGCAAGCAGTCCAGAATGCTAGGAGAGTGTCAAGTTGGATTCAAAACGGAATCAGGGCCTGGATCTGAATTTCACAAAGCAGGGTCTAATTTCTATAAGAAGGAGAGATTCCACAGAGTAAGTAGACCTAGTTTTTTCTCATTCCCTCTTTCATGAATCAGGAGTAACCAGTGATGTAGCCGAAGGCATTTTGGTATAGAACAAGGACACCTTCCTCTGCACCATAGGGCACAGCTCACTTGCTGGTGGATTCTCTGTATCTCAAAGTCTTTAAATCATGATTTGAGGACTTTAATAACCCAGTCATAAGTTGGAGGCTTATTGCTGGAGCGGGTGGGTGAGGTTTTGTGGCTTGCATTGTGCAGGAGGTCAGACTAGAGGATCATACTGGTCCCTTGTGACCTTTGAATCTATGAGTCTATGTCAGAGGGAAAGCTAAACTGAAAGATTAAGGGTTTGATTGTCATTACTTGAAGCCCCCTTTATGCTATAGAGCAGAGTAAAAGGATCATGGAGTCCAAGGCCAGACAGGAGCCCTTATGATCATCTAATCTGGGGCCATGCTACATGATCACAGTGATGCCTTCTGGTTTAGGAAGCTGTGCTCAGGCCTCTTTACACTGCTCCGGAAGCCTATAGTGGCCTTAAAGTAAAGAGAATCAGGCCCTTAATCTTTCCGTTTAGCAAAGTGTGACATGTAGCAGACCCATGGTGTTGAAGCCACCTACTTTTTTCCCTTCCTATTTCCCCCTTTGGAGTTGGTTTGACAGAGGATCCACTGCTGGGGGAGGGGTGGAAGTGTTCTCCAAGAGAGGGATTTGGATCTGCACAGGGATAAAGTCACACTTGCTCTAATGTCTAATGAACCACAGCTCCAGGCCTGCAAGTACCACAGTAGGGATTGAACCTGAGACGCTTCGGAACCAAAAAGTTAGGCCGCTGCGCCTTGCTCTAAAGAACCGTTCTAAGGGAAATAAGGAGCAGACTTGTAGAGTCACCAGAGCTATGCTCAACATATAACCATACACCGCATGGCCAGTGCTGGGACCAAAACCCACTATGAATGTGCACCGGCACCACAATGAATTGGGGAATCTAATAGACAGACTTCCTGCTTCCTTAGTTGCGCTTCCCTCTTGCTCATGTTTCTAGAGTCTGTCCGTGTTTCTGAATCACCAATCCTGAGAGGCAGCAATGTGAAAAAATGAACGGCGGTGAGAATTCACAGGCCAAAGCCGTAGAGAAGAAGGATGTGTCTGTAAGAGAGGTGGTTGAAACCACCGGGGTGTGTTACTCCGCCATACTTTCTGCTCTCACAGCATTCCAGTGGCAGCAGCGTGTGGTCCCAGCACTGGGGAGTTGGGAAGCTGCACCTCAGAAAAGTGGGGGAAATATGTGGAAAATGGTTGCAAAAATTAAAGAAGAGAAGAAAGAGCCATGTGCAGCTTTGGTGGAAAGGAATTGACAGAGCCCCAGAAGAATAAAGCAACATCCTGTTATTATAGCGTTGCCTATAGGCCTCCATGTGTTAGGTACCGTGCAAACACATCATGAGAAACAGTCACTAGCCTTAAAAGCTCTCACAGGAAGCATAACCATCGCTATTCTGGTTGTGCAGATTTGAGGCACAGAGAAATTACACATCTTGGCTAATGTGTCAGTAGCTAAACAGGGGACTAAATCAAAATCCCCTGCAGTGCAGACCAGCACATTCACCACAAACCCATCTTTCCACTCCAGGCCTTGCTTCTTCATTAATTACTCTTGTAGTGAACGACCCGGGAAGGTAACTTGACACCTTCTGTTTTCTATGGATTTGCTTTAGCTTTCAGGGAATGCAGCAACTCCCACTATGGAAGGCAACTAAATGCTGGAAGGTTAAATGGATGGAAAGTGGAGATAGGGTCCATGAAGGGCATCCAGCAGCCAGAGGGATCTATATCAGGAACCAGAACCCATGATTGGGTGGAAGCTATGAAGGAATCTAGGTAAAGCGTCTGCCTACATGGAGTTTTTTCTGTAGCCCCCGCCTCAGGATGTGCTGGAGCGGACAATATCCGGTGATGGGGATGACGGTCTGGCACACAGAAGAGGGAGGAAGTATTCCGGCTGGAGATGGGGATAGGAAGAGGGTTTGGGGAGGAAAGGGGAATCAGCAGCTGAGGAAGGGAGGTTGCTGACGTGATTTGGTGTTAGCATTCAGTTTATCAATGCAACATTCAGGGTGAAGGCTCCCTTGATACTATTTAGCTAAGATGCTTCCATGGCCCCCATGACTGTAGCATGTGAATGACTCACAATAGAGCAGAGCTGTTACCCTCACTGTACAGATGGGGAACTGGGGCAGAGAGAGTGAGTGACTTGTCCAAGGTGTCACAGGAAATAGGTGCACCATATCTTGAGTCCCAGGCTAGCCACATTGGTCCATCTTTCTGTGCTAGACAGAGACTGAGCAATATTTCCAGTCTAACTTCCCTATCGCCCCCCAACCCATGCACACCCCCTATTTAAGTGGGTAATGAAAGACACCGCCATCCCCCAGACTAATATGCAGGGGTCAAGTCAAAGCTGCAGAGGCGCCACACATAAAGCTCTCCTTTGGCACCAACAGAGGGCAAAAGGCAAGTGAATCCCAGCTTCTGCGCTCATGTCACATGTAGAAGGCTACAGTTTGCCTGACTAAGCTGCTGGTGTTGGATAACTTGAGTCTATGCATCCTGGAGGAATTAACACATCCCTGCTTCTTTTTAAAGCATGCCGTGAATTTCTGTGCTTAATCTCGCAGTCCCTGTTCAACCTGTGTTAACCCCAGCCCTGGGCTCTGTCTCTCACTCCCTCCGCCTCCCCATTCATTTGAGAATCTCTACGATTTATTTCCAGAGTGTATGGAGAGATCATCAGTGAGACAAATCTAATTTACAGGAGTACAAGGCTCCAGCACAAAGCCTGAATCCTGCTGTTTGATGGTGTTACTATCACCAAGCATTCATCACTCGTATACACAGTCATAACTTTTCCGGATACAAACTAAAAGGACTGATGCAGTAAATCATCCAAATACTTGCTAGGCTATATAAACCCTCTTTCCCTTTCTCTGTGCCCGGCTGCAGATATATAATCAAAAACATGGGAAAGGGGAACAAAAATCTGTGCTCATATTTTACTTTTAAAGGGTTGATACTAGACAGCCTTCTCTGCAAAGAAACAGGTTTCCATATGACTCAGTGTGAGAGAGAGACTGTGAGAGAGCTGTAGGTGCATATAAACCACAGAGGAGCTGGGGTGACTGGGCTGTGTATTTTCTTTATTATGTTGTGAACTGATTGGCACCCTATAAGGAACCACAGATAAATAGATGGATGTGCGCAGATCAACAGACAGACAAGGTGGGAAAGGAAATATCTTTTAGTGGACCAGCTTCGTGGGTGGAAGAGACACATTTTTGAGCTTCACAGAGCTCTTCCAGAGGTCTGGAGAAGGAAAAAACAGATAAGATAGGAAAAATCAACAGAGTTTGTGGAAAAATAAAAGTGTGGGGGGAAAAGAAATGCCATTAGAAATTAAATATGTTCTCCATACTCTGTCTTGAGCGTTTTCTTGCATCCATCCAGCTTTGCCAGAGGTTTTTCTGTCTCTCTCACAAAACCCAGGCATCCCATTAGCTATGAAAACATGTTTATTTGTTTTTTAAATATAATCATCCTTGGAAAGGGCCCATTAATTTAATTTGCAGGAGGGAAAATTACAGGAAAGGCTCGCAAGCCCAAGTAGCCTAGTTCCAGAGGCTTGCCCAACCCTTTACCCAGCCTCCTCAGTAAATAGGGTGGGACACCCTGGGGACTGGTTAACAGAGGTGGAAAAGGCAAGACCCTGGGTTTAGAAATACAGGCCTCTACACCACAGTGGAAGCCTTCTGAATGACAGGATCACAATTTAATTCTCTCTTGAAACAAGGGAGGAGTAAACTGCCCCAGCTGTTCCCCGGCACAGCTGATTTCCTCCTCCACAACATCTAGCACAGTGGTTCTCAACAACTGTGTCAGGACACATTATTGTGTCACCACACAGTGGTAAGTGTGTCGTGGAGAGCTGAGGAAATAGCTGGATTCAGCCTGGGGTGTCCTGTAGGGTCGTTAAATGCAGCCGAGTGTGTCGCAAATCACAAAAGGTTGAGAACCACTGATCTAGCACAACAGAGGGGGAAGCACCCCTTGCTCCATTCCACTTCCTGCCCTGTCCACTCTCCATCCACCTGAATGGGAGAGAAAGTGGCAGCACAGCCTAGCATGGCGTGTCTAGTGATGCAGGTGGCCTATGTATAGGATGGGAAGGGAATTTATTCCCCCTTTACTCCCTAAATGCAGGCAAGTTGCAGTCTGGCTCCAAATAATAACCCAAATCTCATTCTTAACACTGCCTCCACCCAGAGGCCTAGGTAGGTTGCATCCATGTCAGCACCCTTCAGCCTTTTTTTTTTTTTTTTTGGTAATCTGGTGAGATGCTCAGTTGCTTTACTCAAACTTCATTGCACACTTGTAACATCGAATATGGAATTACTCTGTATAAGTGGCTTTTTTCATCATCTAATAACAGTTCTTGGCTCTTTATCGGTAGGTATTTGGAGGTTTACAAAGGAGAGCAGTAGCGTTACAGATGAGGAAACCAGGTGCTGAAGTGACTTACTCAAGGTCACCCAGCAGGCCAGTGGCAGATCTGGGACTAGAAGCGAAGTTTCTAAAGTCCTGGCCCAGTGCTCCATCCACTAGGCCACACTGCCTCCCCTAGTAATAAGTTTCCTCCGGTCACCGGAGCAGAATAGACCAGCCTCCTTGCACCGTGCCACAATTATTGTTTTCTGCCCACCGTCAGGGCCACTAATTGCAGCTTTAAAAATGAGAAATTAAATATGGATTTAATTGTAATCCTGAAGTGTCCCCTGAAATGACACTGGGCTTGACTGAAACCCCAAAGGAATCTTCCCACTGGCTTCAGTTGCCTTTTAAGGTAAAGCTCTATGCTCACTGAACTGTTGAAAAAGGGGGAAATGTTCACATTTTGCCTTCTCCTGGATTCATAGATTAGGTGAGTTTCATCTTTAAGGAAAAAGTATCCTCATGATGATGGAGAAAGCCAAAAAGCATGAGCAGCATCCTAGCGGCCCAACCACCAAAAGACAAAGAAACTGAATATAGGATTGATTTTGTTTTAAAATCTCAGGATTTTTACATCAATTTCAGGGTATTTTGGGGGCCCGATGCATCATCTCTGAACATTTGGCTTTGCTGGTGGTGCTATAGAATCTGGCAGCTCGATAGGTGCTTATATCCATCTATATCAACTTCTACTGATGAGCTTATAACCATCAATAACTTACACTGCCCATGGTTGCAGCATGCTTATAGAAATCTGTTGCTCATTTATTAACCCTTTCTAATCCATCTAGAAATAGAATCTTAGTGTAACGTGTGACTGGAACAGTTCAAGCTTCCACCTTGACTTCAGAACACCACGAATCAAATCTCACCTGGTGAAATCAATGGAGCTACACTAGTTTACACCAGATGGGGATCTGGCCCTTCACTGGGATTACACCATACAAACACTGTGGACCAGTTTGTTGCTTTTAAGCCTCTGGTTTGTGCAGGGAGGGATGATGCAGATGCAGTGTGCTAGAGATTCTGGCAAGCCAGCAAACAGATGCTCACCCATCAGCACTAACCTAGAAGTGCTGGCCCAGCACAGAGGTGCATGTATGCTGCACCCTTCCCAATGATGGTAACACTGCCTCCTTGGAGAATGAACCAGAACGCCCACTGCAGTGCAGCGACCCCACCCCTTCCCAGTGCAACAAGTAGCCTACAAAACACGGAGTCCCACTCCTTAGCTGTGTTCAACAGCTGCCCAGTGCAACTGGGGAAGTGATCTGAAACCTTTTTTGTACTTCCCCAATTCCAGGTTGACTGGGCAATGGGCCATGGCCTCCATGTGCATTAGAGCCACCTGGCAGCTGCTCTAACCTTTGCCACCAAGCATCATTTACAGTAACTGAGGTTCACTGGGGTGCAGAGCCTTCCCCCTCCCCCTAACAACTTCTGATTTTCCCCGACTGACCCCCCGCAGAAACCGCCTTAGAACCAGATATAATGTCCAAAAGGTGTTAAAAAAATTAGACATTCACTATCAGGGATTTTATAGCTATGATACACATACACACTCCTCTCTAGAGATTCATAATCTTAACCCTTCCACAACTCTTTTCATTGTCATCCTGCTGTATAACCTCTAACAAACTGAGCTGACTGTCTCCGATGAAAGCCTGTTTGATTCGCAGCACTGACTGCTTTTGCAGAGCTGCAAGGGAAAAACAGGAAATACAGTGAATTGCCATCAGCTCTGGCAGAAGAAACTAGTTAAGAAAACTATTAGCACAGTAAAACAAACAAGGAATCCTGTGGTGTCTTAAACACTAATAAATTTATTTGTGTATATTCTCCCCTCCCCCCTCCCTTGGGAACGCAGAAAAGCCAACACTTTGGGAACAGTTTGGGTTTTGACAGTTTACAGCTTTCCTATCTGTACATGTGTTTCATAACTTACTGTGTGGTAGATGCCCAGGGTGACTGTGGCTGTCTTGATGTTGAAGCAGCAACATTTCGGGGGTGTCTGAGGAGACATTCTTGATCCCTCTTGACTGTCGTGGAGGCGGCTGCACTAAAGAAAGCAAACAGAGCAATGTAACATCTTGTTGCTCAACTTCCTTCCTAGTCTATGAATCTGTCAAGTCATCTCAGTCACATGAGGCCTTTGAGATCTCTGAACTGGGAAGAAAAAAAAAAATATCGCAAGCAGCCCATCTCTGAATATTGCCCTGTCCTGGCTGCAAGTGTATCAGCGAATGCTACTGCTTGAAGCCAGAATCCATTGCCTCCGCAGCACGGAGCCATTTTAAACCATTGGTTCTCAAACTGGGGGTTGTGACCCCTCAGGGGGTCACAACATGGTTGGCAGGGGTTGCAAGCTGTGAGCCCTGAACCTGGCCAGCCATGGGGCTGTGAGTCTTTCTGTTTGCTCCTGGTGGAGGAACACTGGGAGGGGGGAGAGTGACACACAGGTGTCACTCTCCCCAATATTCCTTTGTGCCCCAGTAGGGGACTGCGGGGCAGAGGGGGTGAGACACAGTGCCAGGGCTTCCTGTATTCATGTACTTTTCTCACCTGGATAGTGCTGGGCTGTGAGCATCAGGAGCTGTTGCTCTCTGCCCAGGGCCATCCTTGGGGGGGAAGGAGGCGGGCGAACAGGGCGATTGCCCTGGGCCCCCC
>ML685764.1:38323629-38418778 GCA_007922175.1 Pelusios castaneus
AAAAAAAAAAAAAAAAGAGGAGTTGATCTGATTTAAAAATTAGTTGCAAATGGAGATTTTATGTGCCTTCCCTCCTTCGAGACCTTTTATTTTCTTTCAGGGTCCTTCCCCAAGACTTCCTAGAGACCATTTTCTGGGCCCATATAAATGAAGGTTCAAGAAGATCAAGTATTTCCTGTTCAGATAAAAAGCTTATTCATAATGTGAACCTGGCATCCCTGGGAAGGCATGTTTTCATATTGAAACCCCCTTGTCCTTTTAGAGGCAGACAGAGTCCTGCTTGTGTGCTGGAGAACGCTTGAACATACCGTAACCAAACTTAGTTCACAACGTACAAAAACAAATAGAAAATGTAGCCCAGGCTGAGCCATTGGCTTCCATAGTCCAGCAAGGACTGAAAGTTCTATGAACCCAGGAATGGTATTATCCAGAGGGGCCCCTTTCAGCGGTCTGCATTCCAAGGCCTTCAGACACCTGGAGGGACAAACAGGGACATTTTGCTAGAAGATCAATGTGGTAGGAAGTCAGGATGCACACAGGAAACACAGCCTTCTTTTTGTAGCACTCATGATATACATTTTGTACTCCCTTTCAGGGCCACTACTGGATTCTCCCTGGAAGAAATTCAAGATGGGCTCTCTTACGTAAAGGACACTCTTGGACAGAGATTGAATTAGCAAAGCCTCAGTCCTCCAACATCCCCTCACCAAAATCAAAACAGAAGTCAACGGGAGTCTTTCCCGTCAAGCCCTTGATGAGAACCCATTGGTGAAATTCTTAGGAGAGAACCATGGCACAAGGAAAGATTAAACCCCCAATGAGCCACATGCTGCTCTTATTTAGAACAAGTTCACTCAGTTCAGCTGAGCCACTCTGGATTCATCCCATTGTAGATGGGTGTAACTCTTCTGCCAGACAGAGTCAGCAGCAGCAAGAGCCAGGTTTTATATCTAGGGGTTCCTGTCAATGATACAACACCAAATTGGCTCAAGCCCATGTCGTCACCTTGGAAATAACACCCTATCCCCTGGGTGCCCCCAAAAAGCACTACTTCCCCTTTTGTAAGCACAGAGTCTGAGTGTAGAAAAGTAAACCTTTTAATAAAAGGAAGGAAGCAACACAGCACTGGCTTGGGAAAACAATGCAAACAGAATTCATGAACACAGTGAACAGAACCCACTCCACCCCAGAGAATGAGGGGGTATGCCCTTCATCTCTTCCATCTCAGTTTCCCCTTCCCTACTGACCATTGTAGTTTCACGGTCCACCATGCAAGGCTCAACCAATCCCCTCTGCAAGCTCCCTCCACCTGCCAGACATGGGTTCAACTGACCCCTCTACTTGTTCCCACCTCTGGGCTTCAACAGCTGACTCCCACCAACTGCAGCCCTTGACCACCACCCTCTGAATGCCACTTTTGTTGAGTTCTATTTCGATGAGAGTGAATCTTTCATCAGACCAGGCTAAATGTAGTTCTACTGCCATTTATTCAATTATATCGTTCATGCAATAGGAGGACAACAAAAATTATTTATAACCCAGCACCAGTCAAATTGGCCATTTCCCATCATGTTCAGTCCCTAGGTGTACTTATGCAAATACAGTACACTCATATTGAGCATCTAATTGTATTTATGAAAATATAGAGACTCTACAAATACAGTGTTGTCCTACCTTTCAGCTGACTGAGAAGGGGAGGGCAACTCAGATTTTGCTTACACAGGAGTGGAATTGGGATCAAGCCCTGAGAGTAGACATGAACTGCAATGTTGCCTTGATCTATTTTTCCTATGTAAATTTACATGAATCTTTCACAAATAATCATGTGGCTGTACCACACAATAAGGTGAATCACTGAAGATGCCAAAGATCTTTGGCAAGCGTTTAAAGTGTAACAAGGCAAAAGCCAGGCTTACTATCCCGACTTTTCAGAAGAAGAAATAAGGCACAGAGCAATTCAAATGCTTTCCCAAGGGCACATGAGAAGCTTGTAACCCCAAGCTAAAGAACTGAACCCAAGACTCTTGAGTGATTTAATGGAGTTCCTTATTTATGCAGCCTCTAGACACCCTTCTGTTAATGGTCACTCGTTTTCCACTCAACCCTGATCGTGTTCTGTCCCAGTGCATAATCCCAGCCAATCAGAAATGTGTCTTCCATAGTTCTTGATGGGCTTGTTCCACAGCATTGACTTATATATTTGCCTTTAAAGGCAGCCAAATAATGTGTAACCCGTTTGCCGAGCCATGACGGCAGCAGCAAAGGACCGGGTTCTATTTCTAGGGGTTCCCAAATAATGTTACACCAACAATTGGCTCGAGCCCCCACCCAGTCTTCTGGGAAATTACACATCACCCCCTGGGCGCCCTAGAAGGGCAATACTTCCCCACTCGCAAGCACCAGTCTGAGTGTAGCACATAAAAGGTTTAATAAAGACTATATAAAGGCAACATCAAAATGCAGCACTGGTTGGGATACAGTGCAAAGATTCCCACAAAACCCAATAGACAGAAGTCATTCCACCAGTAAGGTGAGGAGGGGGAGTCAGCCCTCAGTCCTCCCCTCCAATTGTCCTCTGCCACCTCAAGGTCTGCTCACACCACCCACTGGCCACTCACACCTGCTGTCCGCAGACACCGTCTGGGTCCGCCAGCTCTGCCGCTGGCCTCTGGTCACACCTGCTGTTCGCTGGCTCCGCCGCACCGCCCGCTGGTCACACCTCATGTCTGCTGGCTCCGCCCGCTGCTCACACCTGCTGTCCGCTGGTTCCGCCTGCTGTCAGCTCTTGGTGATTTCAGCTTGCTGGAAAGTGTCTGCTTCCCTAGTGACTTCAGCTCGCTGGGAAGTGTCTGCTTCCCTAGTGATTTCAGCTCGCTGGGAAGTGTCTGTTTCCCTGGTGATTCCAGCTCAATCAAAGTAACAATAGAGCCTCTACAAGGAATCTTTAGGTCTATTCTTTAACAATGGGTGGGGAAATAGGTGTTGACTTAAGGCACAGCTCCAGCAGAGCTAGTGCTCACACCCCTCCTCACCTGGTTTTACAATTCTGAAAACTAGGGTTGCTCACTTTTCCAAGTTCTCTATTGCTGATGGTGACGTTTCCATCAGCTACTTGGTCAATAACAGATATACAATCAAAGAGTAGCATATCATGAAAGAACAATATTTCCTTTCCCCCTTCTGATAAAACACCAGATTTAGAGGATTTGAACCAGTCACACATACCAACTCCCATCATGCCCAGCCTCTGGGTGAAATTATGCTGAGTGTCATGCAAATACCAAGCACAGGTAAATCAGTGACCCCCCTCCCTACTTAGCTGCTAAGCAAGAGAGGCTCTCAGATTCCTAACCTTGCTTACATCCTTACATCCATAGTTCTTGATGGGCTTGTTCCACAGCATTGACTTATATATTTGCCTTTAAAGGCAGCCAAATAATGTGATAGCACGTGCCAAAGAAGCACCACACCATGCCAGGAGAACAATAAATCTCAGGCAGCAGCTAGCACTCGCCTCTGCTGCTCTAAATTTCATTTGAAGTGAGGTAGACTCCAGCATCATCTCCTGCTGGGAAACAAGGGGGTTTGCAGTTAAATGAACGCTGGCAAATGATTCCTGCCTCTTCATTCTTTTAATGAGAAAAATAAATCAATTTTCCAATCACACCCCCAGCTCAGGAAGATGCAACTGTTCAAGGATTCATCGAAAATGATAGACCTTGCAGCTACAAAGAGCTCTCTTCAGCCCTGCTAGAACAGATCGCAGTTCGCAGTGGCCCTGTGTTACACCAGTGGAGGCTATGTGAACATTCAGAAAGAGAAGGGCAACTTTAACTTGTAGCTGGGACTATTCAGAATTATTCTGATTTGTATTATTGTAGCGCCTAAGAGCCCTAGTCATGGCCATTGTTTGCGCGGGGGTGGGGTGAAGGGAACAAACTAGAACAAAAACATAGGAAGCCAACATAATGCAGGTCTGAGTTGAATCTGAAGAACCTATTGACTTTGGAGGACTGTTAGTGGATGTGCCAACCAAGATCAAACTCCCACTGCAAAAACACACGATGCAAAACATTCCCTGCCCCTTTGTTATATTCCCAGACAAAGGTGCCATTCAGATGGAGTTAAGGAAGGAAAATGGAACTTTAATGATGACCAGGGAAACTCTTAAAAGGCTCCATAGTCACACAAGGGTCTAAACAGAAACAAAATGAAACCCAGCAACTTCCACAATACCAGCCAAACCGAGAAAGAAAGATAGACTTCTCAGCATTGCCATGAAAAGCAATAGATTATAACACTGTTGGGGGAAAAAAAAAGACATCATTCTGTGCTGTATTAGCAGGAGTGTTGTCTGCAAGACACGAGAAGTTACTCTTCAGCTCTACTCTGCGCTGAGTATGCCTCATCTGGAGCATCATGTCCAGTTCTGGGTGCCACATTTCTGGAAAGATGCATGCAAATTGGAGAAAGTCCAAAGAAGAGCAACAAAAATGATTGAGCTCTAGAAAACGACCTATGGGGGAAAATGGAAAAAATGGGGTTGTTCAGTCTGGAGAAGAGATGACTGAGGGGGAGGGGACATGATAACAGCCTTCAAGTATTTAAAAGATTGTTATAAGAAGGAGGGAGAAAAATTGTTCTCATTAACCTCTGAGGATAGGACAAAAGCAGCAACCAAGCATTTTAGGTTGGACATTAGAAAAAACTCCCTAACTTCAGGGTAGTTAATCACTGGAATAAATTGTTTGTGGAGGGTGTGGAATCTCCGTCATTGGAGATTTTTAAGAGCAGGTTGGACTGACACCTGCCAGGGATGCTCTAGCTATAGATAAACTTGGTCCTGCCTTGAGTGAAAGGGTCTAAACTAACCGACCTCTTGAGGTTCTATCCAGCCCTACAATTCTATTTTGGAACAAATGGAGAAAAGAACTCTGTACAGTGATTCCCAAACTCCACCATGTTGCGTACCACCAACATAAAATGCCACCACCTGCGTAAGGCAAGCAAAAGACTTTGTGATGGTATAAAAATAGTGGGCAATGGAGGCCCCCAAACAACTTAGGGGTACTTTGCAAATTATGTGGTAAACAAGTAGTTATCTAGTTATTATATTGTATAATTAAGGTAGTGGGAATCAACAACCCAGCAGACAGTCTATGGCTGCGTCTACACTGGTAAATTAAGTTGACTTAATTTACCCTGCATCTACACTACAGTTTCCTTAAGTCGACTTAAGCAAGCTGCTTAAGTCGACAAGGAAAATAAAGTCGACTTAATTAAAATTAAGTCGACTTTATTAAACCTCCTTTCCACTAGACCTAAGCCTTAAATCGACTTCCTAGAGTCGACTTAAGCCAGTGTAGCCATGCGGTAGCCCTAAGTCAATTTAGGGCTACCCCAGGGCTACAGCAATGCCCTCCCTGCCGGGGGGGGGGGCACAGGGGGAGCCTGGCATGCCCCCCCACAGGGCAGGGCAGAGTCTGCCCACCCTGCCCCTATGCCCTGCCAGGGCCTTGTCCCCCTTTGCCCCATTATACCTAGGTACAATGGGGCAAAGGCTGAGACCCCTGGCATTGGGCAAGGGGTGCCCTCCCTGCCCCCGTGAACCTGCCCTAGGTCCCCCTAAACCCCACAAAGTTGACCTAGACATCCGGTGTGGATGCTCTAGGTCGACTTTTTAAGTTCCCCTTTAAGTCGACTTTATTTTTAAGTGGAGACACACTAAGTCGACTTAAATACACAAGTGTAGACATTGCCTATGTGACTAGGGGAGGGCCTGATCATCCCTCCCTGTGAGTGATGGGCTATAATAATAGCTCATTCCCAGGCCTAAGTCAGACTTCACTGCAGGATCCTGGGAAGAGAGACCTCGGACAACACACTCCCCTGCTGAAGCCCGCGGTCGCAAAGGGGTCCCTGACTGCTGATGGGGTTGTAAGCCTGTCTATATTACTTTGTTTTTAACTCTGCATATATCACTTTATCTGGGTATTAATTAAGTAATCTGTTAGTTAATAAACCATGTTTTACCCGCTATTTGCACCTCGGTGATTGTTGCTACTGGAAATCTAGACCTGAATCTCCCGTGGTAGTGGGGAACAACCTGTAATACCACCACTAGTAGGGGTGGAAAAGGGGGCAGGAGTGGGAAAGGGAGCATCCAGCTGCTTTGTGTCTGAGGGGAGAGGGTGCAGAATGGCCAAGTCACTGTGCTGCCTGGGGGCGGGGTCGCTGCTGGAGCAGTTCCTGGCCAGCCCCCAGTAAGTAGACAAGTACCATTGGAAGATGGCCTGTGTTCCATTGGTGGCATGTGTGCTTCATGAACAGCATCCTACTAACTCTGATGCTGAGGGGGCTCTATTCAGAGTACCCTAGACCAATCTCAGCTATCAGCATTTCGATGGACAGCGGGATCATATCCCGCATAGCTCACGTGGCTACGGGATATGCCTAACAACTTAAACTCCATATGGAAATCAACAAGCATCCAGGGCAGCCAAATAGGACATATGCGAAATGGACAAGGTAGCTCATTTTGTTAGTTAAGTTTAATTTCCTTTATCTCCTACCTCATTCCCCCATTCCCCAGCCAGCCTACACTGCCAATACTAACCCCACATACCCTCATACCGTCCCACTCACCCTGTCTTCAGTACTAGCCATCTCCACATTGGTGCATTCTAATACCTCTTCTCACTACACATTCCCCTTTAGATTGTAAACTCTATGAGGCGTGGACCTTTTCTTTGTTTGGTGTTTGTACAGCAGCTAGCACAATGGGATCCTGGCCCAAGACTGAGGCTCCTCAGTGATACTTCAACACATAATAAATAATAAACAACCAGATTTCTTATTTCCCCCGGGTTTTTTTGCCCCACTTCATCCCTCATCCTGCTGTGTTCTCTGAACCCATTCTTTCCTATCTGGAGTTCAAGCAGTCAGTGGGACTGGTCTATACTTACAGAACAGCAGCTGCCCAGCTGTAGCACTTTGTGACGTTGCTACCTATGCTAATAGAATAGCTTCTCCACTTAGTGTTGGTATTCCACCGCCCTGTGAGGTAAAGTATTGGTAGAATGGTACAGTGTTGATACTCCACCTAAGTTGGCCAACAGGAGTTTAAAACCTGACAGTAAGTTTTGGTGAAAGACAAACAGAGTCCTGTGGTACTTTTAAAGACTAACAGATTTATTTATCGCATGAGCTTTCATAGGAGAAAATCCCACTTCGTCAGATGCTTACTAACATGGCCACCCCTTTTGGTGAAAGGTATTTGAAAGTGCCAGACTTCCTTAGTTTCAGCACAATGAAATTGGAAACTCCTCACCTCAGCTTTGTATACCAACCAACCAGCCCTCAGAAAGCTCAGAAGACAAAGATGATTGCCTCAGTTACTGTATGTGACAAGATTGATCTGTCTATTAATGTGACTTTCATCCATCAGTTCATTATACTTTATGTCTATGATGATGTGTGTTTTGCCATTTGCTACTTTTTTATCTCCATTATATGACGTGCTTTATTCATCTCACTCAGATATACATCCGTCTTGTTCCCTGCTTCATTCTTATCATGACATTTTGTATCAGTTTTGTTATGCTTCACGTCCACATAGCTGCGCTTATATGTGTCTTGCTATATTTTATGCCTTGTTTTACATGCTTTATGTTTAACTAGTTGCCAAAAAATTCTCTGCGTGTATTTAAGTGCTCACAAACGTGAATCTATTGTCTTAAGCCACCCAGAGTGCAAGAAGCTACTGTGTAAGTTTTTGCTTCTAAAGCAACCTCAGAGCAATTCCATACTTTGCATTTTAATAAGACAGCATTTTCAACTTCCAAGTGCTTTTTAAAGCTGAATGCCTGAATCCTGATGCCTATTTATTTATTGTCTTTCAGTAGTGCTTGGTGAACAATTGAAAATGAGGCCAGTCCTGTTCTGTTATCCACACAAAGTAGTATATAGTCCCCACCCCAAGAAGCTTCCAATCTGAATATACAAGACAGGCACATGACAGGGAAAAGGCAGGAACACACAAATAGAAGGACAGATGGACAGGTTGCACGTGTCTTGTTACTGCCATTTTTTGTTTTAATTCATAGGGTGAGGATTAGTCAAGAGGGGATTAGCTAAAGGGAAAGGCCATGGAAGGGAAAGGCAAAGAAAGCCCCTCCTCCGGTAAGGTAAATCAATAATTTTTTAGATGAAAGTATAGTACCTGTTGAGGCCCCATCCAAGATCAGGTCCTCATCGTGCTTGGCACTGTTACTGTGTGTACGTACTCTGTACAGGGAGTACCTTTCCACAGAGAGTTTACAATCTAAATAAACTAAACGTAGGTGAGGAAACAGTCAGAGAGAGCGAGAGTGCCTGTGGTATTACACAGAATAGAAACCAGGTGGCCTGATACCCACACTGGTGCACTCCCCCACCTGCCCTCGGTCTTCTTAAATAAGCCCCTTTTTCAGATGGGCTAGTAGTGAGAACACAGGAAAACATCTGGGATCTCTGGCTAGAAAATTGATGGTCTGTGGCCTTGAGGAAATTATCATGGATGATCTTCACACTTCTGCAGAGGGCAACTAAGGCAGAGGCACTTATTCACCATTAAAGATCTCTGGAATGGGCGGGGCGGGATGCATGTCTGAAGATTGAAAATGTTTTATGGGAAATGTAAAAAGATGACTGTTTTTCAAAACATTTTCAAAAAATTCCCACCAAAAAAAAACAAGAGGCATTTTTTTGACCAAAGGTAAAACTTTCAAAAGCACTTAGGTGACTAAGGATGCCATGTGCCAGGTTCAAAAGTGATTTAAGCCCAGATTCTCAAAGGTACACAAGCGCCTACCTCTGTTGATTTCAATGGGAGCTAGATGTCTAAGTACCTGTGAGGAGTTGAGTTTTAGGATCTTTAATCTCATGGAAAGTCAATGAGACTGAGGCCTGCTCTACAGCTAAAACTTAGCTACATCACTTGGGACTATGAAAAATTGACACCCCTGAGAGAGCTAGTTAAGCCAATCTAAGCCTTGGTGTAGACACCCTGGGTCAATGGAAGACTTCTTCCAGCAACCTAGCTACTGCCGCTCAAAAGGATGTGTCATGAGGCCCACTCACCACTTGGGCACCTCTTCCTGGCCACATGGGGATTAGCTCTTTCCAAGTTGCTCTTCCCAGTCTGTCTCTGAAACTCAGGGTGCTTCCTCTTCATAGCGAGGCCCTCTGAGGTATCAGAGTGTCCCTATATAAACAATCTTGGGCACTATTCCATTCACTGCCCAGACGGTGCCACTAAGGCTGCTCACTACTCCATATTCCAGCCCAGTGACCCTATGCTCCACAATTATGGTCTACTGACCCCAGACCAGTTTACTACTTCCCTGGGCTCTGCCCTATTTCCTCCTTCTATCCCCTGGCACCTCTAGGTTTGTCACCCAACCAAGCTGCCTCCACTCCTCATGGCGCCTTCCCTTTTTGGCTTCTTACCAGATTGTATAATCTCCCAGACACCTCCCTCTTGTTCTGTCTAGGAGTAACCAAACTGCATTCCACTGCTGTTCTCAGCCTCTTCACTTTATAGCAGCCCCACTTCTTCCTGTCCAGGTGAACATCATCCCTCATTAAGCTTTATTGATCCCTGACTCCCCTCCAGGTGACTAATTGCCCCATCTAACCTGCCTTAACTCCTTCAGGACTGATGTGGGGTCAATACCCCACACACAGTGGATTATCTACACTGGTGAAAAAATCCTTTCCGTCGCTATAGCAACTACCTCCATTGAGGCGCTAGACTGGCACAGCTGCAATGCCCTGTGGCTTCTAAATCACATAGACACTTTTGAAAATGTTCCCCCAGGTCAATTCTGATCAACAGGTGGATCTGCATTTTTTCCCAGCATACTGGCTTGGTTCAGCTCCTTACCAAGGCAGGGGTCCAGGTGGGAAGTACAAGTCTAGAAACAAATTAACCCTTATTGTGCGGGGCTTCTATAGCCAGGATTGTGGCTTTGGGCCCAACTTTATTTCAAACTTTTAGAACACTGACCAATGCTGGCCCTTATCTATGAAAACCAGGCCTCAAAAACCTGTACTGTTGCATTGCTGCTTACATTAATGGGAAAACAACACATTTGTGGAGCTGCATCACATTAAAACCTTGCTTCCCTCAAATCTCCCCCCCCCCCACCCCCCCAAGTTTATTCAGGATCTGTTCTTGTTGCTCATCACAAGTATCTCCCATCACCCATCCTCTAGGTGGTAATTAATTTTGTGCATAGACCTCATTCCAAATCATCCCATCCCAAGCTGCTTACCCACAAGAAACCACTTTACTCAAGAAAGGAATTGACCTCCAGTAGATTATTTAGCTGCAAAAAGAAGAAAGCTCTGCTAGCTGTTATGTTTACAATCCCCCAAAAGATTTATTAGAAGACACCAAAAAAGGTGAGTGCATCCTGCAGAGCACTTGGCAGAACATACTGTATGAATAACTGAATGACCTTTCAAATATTTACTCATATGTAAAGTCCCTCTTGATGGCTGCCTCTTGCTCCTTCATTTATCTGACAACTTCCTAACCAGAAATGATCGATTCATTTACAGTTACCAGCCAGCTTTTTTTTCTCATTAGCCAGCCACCGCCAAGAACAATAGGAGAGAAGTGACAGAATCATAAGGCACATTTGCTTAGCAACAAGGAGCCTGTTTCGCACGATGAATGTGCTTTAGTCCTTGCTAGCCTAGGAACATAGAGAGCTTTTAGGTGTTAGCCACACTGACAAGGGCCTTGTGAAGAGGAGAGAGAAGTATGGACCATAAGGCTCCCATTGGCTTCGGTGGAAAGTATCGTTTGCTATGCTAAACAGAAGCATTTTAGTTGAGTTTACCTACCATTGATTCAGTGATTTGAGTGACTTTTGAACATAGTCAGAAGGCTGCCAAGTGGGTAGTAATGAGATCGCTGTAGGGGAAAGCAGGCAATGAGCAACAAGGACAGGTGATTATTAGCTACAAGTGCAGTTATTAAGATGAGCTTAGCTTGTGAGCTACCTGTGACAGGCTGTCTGTGTTATTGTAACCCATATGCCCAAAAAGGCTATCTCTGAGAGACCTGCTGAGGGTGGGTTACTGTTGCTGGGCAGATTAGCTACCTACAACTAGAAACTTCCAGAAGCAGGGAGTGGTAGCATTTTGAGCATGCTCCACAGGGTGTCCTGCTGGTGTGATGTGGTGTGGTCAGTCAGATCACATGAGAGCAGCAGTCTGTGCAGACAGCAGGCTAGAGCTGCCTTGAAAGGAGCCCATGTGCTCAGTTTTCAGGAGAGAAGCTGAGTCGGGAGTGAACAAGATGTTTTCTCCCTGTAATGGAGTCATTTGCAACAGACCTTGCAGACATGCATATGGGACTGAGGGCTGGTTGCAAAGGAGAAGAAAAAGCCTGAATGGAATGCTACAGAAGATTCCTGCAAAGAAAGAGGAGGACAGCTATTTCTTGCCACTCAGGCCTCTACACTGGAACAGAGACTGGAGCTGAGAGTTGGGTGAACTCCACCTGGACTTTGGGACTCTTGGGTATCTTTCCTGCGGGGTTTTCTGTAGGGATTGTTCTTGGTTAATTGTATTTTGTTTTCTTAGGATAAGGTTTATTTAGTTAGTAGTTAATAAAGTTCATTGTTACGTTTGTTTTTAGTAGTATTTTAATATGAGAGGGTAACTGAGCAATCTTCGCTGTGAGTCCCACCCAGACTGGATCCTGGGTCTCCAGCTGCTTTCTCCATAGGGATTGGGATTGATTTCTGTGAGGCACTAGAGAAGGCAACTAAATGAATTTTAGCCCACCCGAAGGTTACATTATTTGTTTGTACAGTGCCTTATACCATTATTAATCATATTTAATAGGGTAGTGCCTACAGACCAAACAAGATTTGGGCCCCATTCTGCTAGACAGGTCTGGATGGGAAATGGTTTTCCTGTACCACCAAAATTTTTGAGATTCTGACAATTTTTCCCCTTCCAAAAAATCTTGAAAATTTTTACAAACACAAAAGCTAAAGAGAATTTCAGCTTGGGTTAATCCAAATGAATCATTTTGATCATTTGGAACATCTACACTGCCTTGGGATTCACACCTATTTCCAGAGCAGTATAAAGAGGCCTTAGCATAGGACAGACCTGAGCTAGCTTGATTCAGGCTGGCGTGGGTCCTGGAATGGTGAAGCCGCAGCAGCATGCACTGTACAAAGCGGCCTGGAACCATGTGCCACTACAAGTGGGTCTGAACTTCCTTACCTTCATTCCTTACTTGGCCCCATTAAAACTTTGAAGTTGTTTAAGGGCTGCCCAGTGTTTCACACATGATCAAATGACACCATTCCTAACCTCCAGATGCTCTGTGGCCTCTGAAGATGGGATAACTCTTAAATGCCTAGGGACTCTTCCTCCGTTCATAATCCACTTGGCCAGCCTGAGCCAGAGACCCGTGGGCTTCAAAATGTCCTCACTGGGCCATTGAAACTTTTCTCTCTCACACATGCAACTCACCCGTGTCAGTAGAACTCAGACAGCACGGAGCACATCCAGGAACTCACTGCCCTCCTGGATGAGAAATACAAAACATATAGACCTCATGTGGTCACTTCAACGATTCCCTGGAATACTGAAAGAGAGAACAATGTTCCTATGTCAAGTGATTTATTCTCTTGGTTTTGGAGCTCAGTGCTGATGTCATAGTGCAGGGCTCTGAACAACATCACAGCACAGAGGTGAGATGCCCTTCCTATTGTCTCTGTCCTTTCTCCCAGAGTCAGAAACATAGACTTTAAAGTCAGAAGGGATCAATGTGATCATCTAGTCTGACCCTCCCGTACATTGCAGGCCACAGACCCTAACCCACCCACTCCTGTAATAGACCCAAAGCCTCTGACTGAGGTACTGAAATCCTCAAACCCTAGTTTAAAGACTTCAGGTTACAGAGAATCCACCATTTACAGTAGTTTAAACCTGCAAGTGACCCGTGATTCATGCTGCAGAAGAAGGTGGGGGGGACCCACAACTCGAAGGATTCTGCCAATTTGATCTGGGGGAAAATTCCTTCCCAACCTCATATCTGGCAATCAGTTAGACTCTGAGCATGTGGGCAAAACCCACCAGCCAGACACCTGGAAAGAATTCTCTGTAGTAACTCAGGGCTCTCCCCATCTAGTATCCTAGCACAGTTGTGAGTCATTGCCTGACTTTTCCATAGAATGTCTTTGCCTAATGGATAGTATGAGGCAGTCACTTCCACAATCCCTGCTGCCCAGATCAGGGAAGCAAAAAATGGCTCCTATTTTCCATCTCTCCTGCCTCCTTACTTGCACAGTCATTCATCTCTGGGTTTCCACTGGGGATGGGGAGGTCTTCTTTGGTACACTGGAACATTTCACACTCAGCCAGCAAAGCACTCAGTCAGGACCTCATCATCTGTGCAGCTGAAAAGACAGAAGGCAGAAACCTTTATTTGCCACATTGATCTCCTGGAATATCACAACATGCTTTGTAAAGTGTTCCTAGCCATTGAAGCCTAAATCAGACTTCTTCTCTTGCGGGAGGTCTGACTCCTGGTGTTTGAAGCCTTACAGTTGGCTATGCTGCAATCCACTTTCTATGCCATGCACCACACCTAACAATCAGAGAAATCTCCAGCACCCCAAAGTGGGACACTTGGAGGACCCTCTACATTTCCCAAGTTGGTCTTCCCAAAAGTGGGGGTTAAACCCAAATGGCCAGGGGATCTGAGAGACTTTTGTGTCCCCCTTCTCCTGCAAAGCTGCTGGGTGAAACCCTAGGGAGAGGATGGGGTGTGGAGACATTTATGAAATTGCCTATTGATTCCCTCTCACAAGTGGAGTGTCTCTGGGATTGTCCCCCTCACTCTCCCCTCCCCTCAGTGCATTAAGCTGAGGTGCCCTTAGAGACAGAGAGCTACCTTGTGCCCCTCTGCTGTGACCTGGACCTGAGAGGGCTAGGTCCTTTGCAGTGCACCATGTGGCCATTCCTGTACCACTTGCCCTGAGTCTATTTTCTATCAGGTGATATGCCCTCTTGCTGGCAGGATGACATCACAGTGCAGAGCTGAGATACTATCCTGCTGGGTCTGTTCCCACCCCACCACCAGCCCCACCCCCCACCCCCTCCCAGAGTCAGGCAGCATTTTACACCCTCACTTTTTGATGGAGTGTTTGCCTAATGGGCAATGGGAGTAAAACCTGTCTGTCCTATTGGGGAGCAGAAAATATCTCTAGTTTTCAATCTCTCCTCTGTCTTCTCAGCTGTACAGTTGTTCATTTCTGGGTTTGTCACCCCTCCCTTCTCCATCCTTATTATCATCACAGATTCTAGATATTGTGTGGCTCTGCTTTGTTTTCCAGATCTCACTGTGGAGAGAATCTGGAACAGGAAAGTTTTCACCTAGGGAATTGTAGCGATACCTACAGCAGATTTCCCATTCGTGCTTCATCTGCTTAGGACCAGCAGCCACCAGTCCTGCCCTCCCCATGGTGCCTTGGAGATGGAATAGTTGTCAGCCACCTGGGACTCCATCCTTCCTCACCCTTCAAGATTCATCTGTGTAGGCAAAGTCATGAGGGCAGCCTTCATGTTGCCCTCACTGGGACATTCCCACCTGGGATTTCAGTCAACACAGAACCCATGTTAGATGTTCTTTCTTTCTTTCTTTCTTTCTTTCTTTCTTTCTTTCTTTCTCCCCCCCCCCCCCCCTTTGCCGTGAGGGCCTCTTTGGACATGAGACTTGGCACTGAACTGTCCAGACTTCATCACCTACTCATGTGCTTTTATGACCTCAGCACTGACATCACAGTGCTGGGCTCTGTGCTGGAAAGATGATGTCACTTCACTAAGCTGAGATGCGCTCCTGCTGTCTCTGCTCTTTCTCCCACAGTCAGAGTCTGCTACTAATGTGTAGTTGAGGAAGTCACTTTCCCAGTCCCTGATGTCCTGAACAGAGGAACAGAAAATGTGTAAATGTTTTGATCTCTCCTCCATCATGGCAGTTGCATAATTATCCATACCTAGGTTGTATCTTGTACTTCCTTCTTCCAGCTCGTGATCATAGAGTCTAGCTATCATATGACTTGGCTTTGTTTTCTAGAAGTAAGTCTATAAAATATATGCATGCTAGCAAATGCTTCCTCTCTCTAGCTCAGTGGTAAGGGCTCTCAGCTGAGGTCTGGAAGACACATTCACATCCCTTGGGTGCCTGATTCTAAGCTGAGTTTTTCCTCTCTAATCAATCTGCCCCAGGCAGAGTAAGGACTTGAATCTGGGTCTCCCACATGTGGCATTACCAATGCTTATAATTTTTTTCACAAGGGACAGGATTTCAGCCAAGGTGGGAGCCAGTGTCACAGTGATGCTAGAAACTCCAGCTCTCTACCTAATGTGAGCCCTCTGATTGGCTACCTGCCTCACATACCTGTCTCCCTGGGCAGAACAACCAATCAGAGCTGCTGGAGGCAGAACGTTCTCTTCAGGGCCTGTTTTAGGAGTGGGCAAGCAGAGCAGTGGCCCTGGAGGCTAACATGGGAGGGCATCCCATTGCGGGTTGCCTCTTTTGGCCATTGGAGGATACTTTGCCAAAAATGGCGTCTGCTCTAAGAAGCACGTAAGTGTGGCCCTGAGTGAGATAGGGTTCCCACCTAGCACGTGCCTTAGACTATGTCCCCAGGGGTGTGCTAAGCACAACAGCGGCTTTACCTTTGATATTGGTACTTGCTGCCCATTCACCCAGTGCTCAGGGTGTTCATGAATCATATAAGACTAGCTCTGCCCTTTAGCTGGAGCGTTCCAGGAAGATCCCTTACCCTAAGCAGCAGAATTCCTCAGGCTCATGTGACCAGAATGGGGCTTTATGCTCAGGCAGAAGAATCTAAGGAGACGGTTACAAATTAAGGACCCACTGTAGAAATCAGCATAAAGCCATTGGAGCCAACAGAGTTGTGTCAATTTATATCAGCTGAGGATCTCTTCTTAATGGCCAAACTCTGCTTCTTTTTCACTGGGGTAAATTCCACCACTAAAGTTAATGGTGTAAATCTGGAACAATTCCACTAAATTCAACTGTGTAAACCCAGAGCGACTCTACTAAAAGTTGATGGAGTTACTCTTGATTTATGCGAGTATAAACAAGTGCTAACTATGATTGAATGAATGATCATTTATATTCCTAAGCAACTTAAAAATCCAAACTTTTGTCATTTAAATTTTATAACTGCAATATCATATTATAGCTGTGGGGAATAACAATAAATGTCACTCAAAGCTAACCATATTAGTTGGCTGGGAATTGCTTTTATTTTAACCCAAAGAAATTAGGAACTGGCAAACTATTTGGAATAATATAAAGAAACAACCTGGCTTTTCTCCAAGAATTTGAATGAACCTTTTTTAAAAGTTAAAAAAGTTTTAATTAACTCGTATCAGAAGAAAAGAAGAAAAAGAGAGAAAAGGAAAGAATTTTTGTACATATCCACTCTTCCTGGTTTCAGACTAGAGTCTATGAGAAGACAGAAAAACCCACAATAAAGAAACAAACTTTTCATGACAGATCTTGGCGCTCTTGAATAACAACCCCCTGGATGAGTTATCAGAAGAGCTTGAACTTGAGACATTCATCACCAAAGCAAAAGCCTTGCTATTTAAGTCAAAGGAGTGGCTCTAGTAATTGACAACAGCAATAGATTGTTTGCTAGCTGGTCAGCCACTAGAAAGGGATATGATCACACATTCTTGTGTACCCTAGAAAATGTATTCTGTTTCATCTGTGCTGGTTAGTGGCGTGATGTTTACTGATTTACTCAGAATATCTTAAGTGACACAACCACTTCTGTAGTCCAGATGCAGTTATACTGGTAAAACCAGAAACAGAAGTGATGAATTACCAAGACAGTTTCTCATCTCTACCTGTTATTAGTGTGATGTGACCCTGAAAAGATTCAGAACTCAGATGAACACTCAGCAGGCCAATTCCGTTTTCATTCCCAACTGAAACTGTACAGTGAACAGTCACGCTGCAAAATGAAACAATAACAAAAAACCATCAGCCAGCTGAGCAGATCCTTAACTCAGGAATCACATGCTTTCTCTTTTAAACAGAACTGTTTAGACCAAAACACCCTCAGTCCAGTTCTGTGGCTGGATTCTGTAGAGTAGTCAACTCCTGCCAGAATGCATGATCTAGGCCAGGACTTAGGAGCTCCTAAGCATTGTCACTAAGTAGTTCGAGCTGAGCTAATCATTCTGCACCAGAGAGCACAAGAGGTCCTTTCTGTGCTCTACAGCTTCAATGAAGCTCAGACCTGTTTTCTCCCAAGGGACACTCTGTTCCAGACCCTCAGGCCATGTACACACTAGCATCGCTATCGCGCACTTACCCTGTTGTGCGTTAAATGTTCCGTGGTTGTTGTTGCGCGATACCGCGTACACACTCGGCATGCTGTAACGGATCAAACAACCCCCCCCCCCTCTCAGTCCTCCAGCAAAACAAAGTGCACTCTGGGTACCTATCCCACAGTCCCCAATATCATTTCCCGTGGTGCATTGCGCTACCGACGCTACCCAGCAGTCGCCAATAGCAACGGGCGCTAATTTCAAACTGAAGCAACCGTCTTTCCGTCACTGCCTTTTAATAATCGCCATGGATTCAGCTGTGATCTTGAATGCTGCCTTCAGCATTGTGAACACAGCCCAGATTCTGTTGCAGTACGCCTTTGGCTCTGACTCAGAGCAGGACTCGGATGACTCCACTTCGGAGAATGACAGCCATGAGAGCAGAACTGATATTCTGATCAGTTTTGCAGACCAGCTGCACAGCCTGAACCGCCGTGTTTGGTCCCGGCAGACAAGCACAGACTGGTGGGACCGAATCGTTCTCCAGCTGTGGGATGATGAGCAGTGGCTACAGAACTTCAGAATGCGCAAAGCCACATTTATGGAACTGTGCCGTGAGCTTGCCCCTGCCCTGCATCGCAAGGACACGCGGATGAGAACAGCCATCACAGTGGAGAAGCGTGTGGCTATTGCCCTGTGGAAACTGGCGACTCCGGACTGCTACCGCTCTGTCGCAAACCAGTTCGGTGTCGGACGGTCGACCGTTGGAGTAGCACTGTCACAAGTGTGCAGAGCCATCAACCGTCTCTTGTTAAGGAGGACGGTGACCCTGGGGAATGTGAGGGAGATCATCGAGGGATTTCAGGACTTGGGCTTCCCGAACTGTGGGGGTGCAATAGATGGGACCCACATCCCTATTCTCGCGCCCGACCATCTCGCCAGCGAGTACATTAACCGGAAGGGATACTTTTCCATGGTTCTTCAGGCACTGGTGGACCATCGTGGTCGGTTTACGGACATAAATGCGGGTTGGTCTGGAAAGGTGCACGATGCACGCATCTTTAGAAACTCTGGACTGTTCAGAAGGCTACAGGCGGGCACCTTTTTTCCCGACGAGAAACTAACAGTGGAGGGTGTTGAGATACCCGTAGTTATCCTTGGGGACCCCGCCTACCCACTGATGCCATGGCTTATGAAGCCTTTTACCGGGAAGTTGGATCCTGCAAAGGAGCGTTTTAATTACAGGCTGAGCAGGTGCAGAATGGTTGTGGAGTGTGCCTTTGGCCGCTTAAAAGCCCGCTGGAGATCGCTTTATGGCAGGCTTGACCTGCATGAGGACAACATACCAGTTGTTATTTCCGCGTGTTGTGTCCTTCACAATATCTGTGAAAACAGGGGGGAGAGATTTATGAACTCGTGGACAAGGGAGGCAGAACGTCTGGAACATGCCTTCCAGCAACCGGACACCAGGGGTATCCGGGGTGCACAGTTAAGGGCGGTGCGCATCAGGGAGGCGTTGAAAAACCATTTTTTTTATGGGGATTGAAGGACAGCGTCGCCCTTTCTGTACTTCATGGTACACATATATTATTCTTAAGTACAAAGGTTAAGGGAAATACAGTCCTATTATTTTTTTATTCTTTCTTTACTGAAATTCAATTACCATTATCATACTGTAAATAAAAATAAATACAGTCTTGATTAATTAAACAATCTCTGAACTTTATTAACAAATCAAAAATGATAACACAGAAGGAGGGGGGGTGTCTAAAGATGGGTGTAGGTGCGGGACTCCACGACATAAGTTGGGGGAGGGGTAGATGTAACATTATACCATGGGTGTCCATGGTGCTCTATGTATTGTTTTGGAGGTGAATGTTGTGTGGGTGGAGGCAAAGGCAAAGGAGGCTGTTGGGGGGGGGGGGCGCGAGCCTGGAGCAGACCAACCATGGTCTTCAGGAGGTTTGTCTGCTCGTGAAGGATGTCTATTAGTGCATCCTTCTGCCTCTCCCTCCTTGCGCTGCTCTCTCTCCTGTCCTGCCTGCACTGCCTCCTCCACTGCCTTGTCTCCCTAGCGGATGCCTCCTGGGAATCCATGAGCTCTTTGAAGATCTCTTCCTTGCTCCTTCGAGGCCTCCGCCTTATCTTTCTCAGACGGCCCACAGCAGCTGTACATTGTCCATCGAAGGTCGTTCCTGCGTACATATGAAACATTGTAAATGCCGCTATTGTTCAAACCTTGGTCTGGTGCAACGAAAGATGTTCTCCCTACACATTCCTCGCCTACTACAGCGAGTACATACCGGGGGGGGGGGGGGGATTATGACCATTGTCCAAAGCGAGGGACGGGTTGCTGTGAGTTGCTCCACGGGACAGTTGACTATTGCCACTGCTTGTTCTGATCCTGTGTCAGAGATGGCTGGAACAGAAGCTGATATGACACTGCTTAGAGTGCCTATGCAAGCGAGAATGCATCTTCTGCATGTGGCTGACTTCAAGCCGGGACCTTACGCTGCAGGACTGTGCGCTGCAATGCTTCCCGCGGCAGTGCTAGCGAGCATGAGAGGGAAATTCTCCATGAATGGTGGAGGGCGACGGCTCGCTCTACCATCCAATTTTAAAAGAAGAATTTGGAAATATTTGGAGAGCGCTTTCAGTGACTTAAGAGGGGACGAGTACTTGTCAATCGAGGCATTCATTGACGCGGTTTTTATGTAATGACAGTGTCCCCACACCACATCTGTTACGCGCACAAAAGAAGACAGAAAAAAGGAGGACAGAACGCGTTTCCTTCCTGTACCCGCTAAGCTTTAGCTGATAGAATAGAAAGCACCGCAAGGCCAACTTACCGGAGCTGCCATCGGCTGATTCCTGGGAAGGCGTGCCTAAGGAATCCGTGGAGCTGGTCTCTGGAGGGGTGGCGAATAACTCCTGGCTCCCCATTTCAGTGGCTCCGTCGTCACCGTCCTCGTCCTCTTCCCCCTCTGCATCCTCGTCCAGGACAGCATCCTCGCCTTCAGCTCCCTTGTCATTTTCTGATGATGTCGCAGAGGTGTCAACGGTCAAGGTCGGGGTGGTTGTGGGATCCCCTCCCAGGATCGCCTCCAACTCCTTGTAATAGCGGCATGTTGTTGGCGCGGAGCCAGAGCGCCGGTTAGCCTCTCTGGCTCTGTGGAAGGTTATCCTCAGCTCCTTGACCTTGGCCCGGCATTGCAGAGTGTCTCTCTCGTAGCCCTTCTCAGTCATGGACTGAGATATTTGGCCGAAAATGTCGAAATTCCGCCGGCTGCCACGTAACTGTGACTGCACAGCGGACTCTCCCCAGATTCCTATCAAGTCCATCACCTCTGCTGTCGTCCAAGCCGGAGATCGTTTGCTGCGCCGCGAAGACATTGCGAACGGAGCACACAGAGGCAGCAGCACCGAAAAGCAAGCCAGAAGGGAGAGTGTGGAATTCAAAAATTCGCGGGGCAGAAGGGGAGGTCGGGAAAAATGACGTCACGGCAATAGAGTACTGACGGGGGTGCAGAAGGGACGGGATTGGAATTGTGGGCCATTTCCGGAATGTTCACATTGCGCGAGAAGCGTACACACACGGGCTGTCGCGCAATAGCTATTCCGCGTTAAGAGATACCACGCTCGTTTTGGTGGTTTACATCTTGCGCAACAAGACGGGTCTTAACGCGCAAAAACTGTAAGTACAGTGTGTACGCTCTGCTTCTTATTGCGCGATAAAGGGCTTTATCGCGCAATAACTTTGCAGTGTGTACAAGGCCTCAGTCTTTTCTGATTTACACCAACTGATGATCTAGCCCCATAGCCCATCTACAGAGATCAGACATATTGTACCCTTAAAATGGCTGCATCTTAGGGCTTTGGAGTTTGAGAAAGCTTGGATCCAGCTTTCAAATGCCTAAGTTGCAAAGCATACAGGACTACATTATGATTCTGCTCCCTGTAGAGAGATGGGGGTAGTTTCAGCTCTCACTGTCACCACTGGAAATGTGAAGGCCTCCCATTGAGGTCAGTGGGTGCTGCGTTTTTTGGTGGGTTTTTTTTGCCTTCCCCTGTAGAATTGAGTTGATTCTCTGTAGTTTAAAGTCTTTAAATCATGATTTGAAGACTTTAATAACTCAGTCACAGGTCAGAGGTTCATTACAGGAGTGGGAGGGTGAGGTTTTGTGGCCTGCATTATGCAGGAGGTCAGACTAGGTGATCATATTGGTCCCTTCTGACCTTAGAGTCTATGGCTATGTCTACACTAGAAAAAGTTAGGTCGACTTGTTAAGTCGACTTAATAAAGTTGACTTTAAGTCTATGTAAAGTTGACCTTATTAAGTTGACTTAACAAAGTGGTTACCCTGAACTGGGACTTAGTAAGTCGACCTAACTGCCTTTAAGTCGACTTAATAAAGTCGACTTAAGGATTAAGCCATGTCCACACTGTGCTTAAATCGACCTAAGGAGTCGACTTAAGGGTTAGGTTGACCTAACCGGCAGTTCTTACTAAGTTGACTTAAGCTTTCATTAAGTCGATTTAAGGAATTTCTTAAGTCGACTTAATGAAAGCCTGGTGTGGACCTGGACTAAGTTAGGTCGACTTAAGCCTCCTTAAGTCGACCTAACTTGCAAGTGTAGACATACCTAATGAGTCTATGAGTGGAGTTATTCCAGATTTACATCCGTGTTGCTAAGAGAAGCATCTGACCCACAATAGGCAGCCTTGGGCAGAGGATACAGACCCAGAGTTTTGGTTCAAAGGCACCTCTAGTTATAAAATTAACCAAGCTGACTAACAGTGCAGGCCCTGGGCCTTGACTGGACACTCTGTCATTCTCCACTTCCTCTAGTGGGTCAGTCTGTCTTTACCCTATTTCACTCTGCCATAGGGCCCTCACATTGAGGGTGGACAGCTCCTCCTGGCCACTCTGGGGAATCAGCTTTTTCCAGGTCCAAGGCCCCCTTTTGCTGCTCACACGTGACCTACCATCACTCTCACTCCAAGTTTCTGTGACTCCAGGTGTTCCTTCTTCATAACTTGCCCTCCAGCCAAGTGACTCTACATGTTTTCCCCTTCCTGGGTATCAAAGATTTTCCTCACTAGCAGCCTCTGGCAGTCTTCTAGGGTGCCATTTCCTAGTGGCTGACAGGGGAACCCAGGCCTGCCCTCTACCGCAGGTTCCAGCTCAAGGACCCTCTAGCCAGCGGCCAAGATCTATACCCTCCTTAAACTTGCTTCCTTTCCCTGAGCCTGTTCCTTAACTTTTTCCTTTCCCCTCTCCCCTGGGTTTGCCAGCCTTTCAGCTCCTTTCTCCCAGAGAGTAACTGCAGGCTAACCCCCCAAACACAACACCCTTCTCCCTGCAGCCCCTTTCTGCTATCAGCACCCTAGCTTTATAGAAGTTCTGCCTATTCACACACAGATGAGCTTCCTCTGATTAGGGCTTTTCTCTCAGCCTTAATTCTCCTAGCTTGAAGCCTAATAGGTTCATTGGCCCATCCGGCCTCCATTAACCCCTTTGAGGCGAGCGTGAACAAACCCCCCATCATTTTACTGTTTCTGACAAGCAAACAGTAGGAATCTGTCGTCTCTGTAGCAGCCTGTCTTTGCCAATTCTGAACTCAGAACTTGGAACCAGAGTTGCTATAGACATGGCACTATTCATAACCAGAACATGCTGAACCTGAGAGTGTTGGCCAAAAGAAACAATTCCTCTAAAATTTACAGGTGAAATAACATTCTCAGCCACCTAACCGTACGGAAAAAACACCGGTGTCCAAGGAGAGGGTTTTTTTAGTGGCTAGTAATTAGCATTCTTGTGAATTTGTAACATTTCTGTGGGGTTTCAGTGGTGATACGTTAAGCCAGTATCACCTCTCCCCCAGCCGGATTTTGTGTCATGTTAGAACATTGCCTTTCAGGCAGAGATCAGACCATTTGAAAGGGGGAGTTTAATCCACATTTCTGAGCTAACGGGGGCAGATTGAAGCCCTAAGTGAAAGTAGAGTATACAGCTAGCTTCCCAACTTCCAGCAAACATTAATTAATGCCCCTTAAATGGGAAGTATTATTTAAGATTTTACCCACTAGAGCTGGTCAAATGATTTCCTGGAAATAAATAATGCAGTGATTTGTGTATCTATACTGCTGCCTGTTCTTGGAGTCTTTACATCAGGATTGCAGGTCTCTTTCTAAAAGTTCAGCTGTAGCTCAGCCAGAAATGATGGGTTGGATGCAGGAATCCCTGGGTGAGGGTCTCTGGTCTGTGTTAGATAGGAGGCCAGGTTAAATGGTTTAAAGCAGGGGTGAGCAAAATATGGCCCATGGGCCGGATCTGGCCTGCCAGATGTCTCTGTCCAGCCATCCGCCCCTGGCCCGCTCTCCCCCTCCCCCCGGCTGGCACTGCGTTGCTCCGGGGCAGGGCTGGGGCTGCACTTCTCCCTTCTGCCTCCCCTGGCTGGCACTGCACCACTCTGGTTCCAAGGATGCGCTGTCCCCTTCCAGCCTCCCCACAACCAGCTCTCCGGAACCCCACCGGCTCTCCTCCCCTTTACCCCCATCTCTGTCCCTGGGGCTCTCCACCACCACCACCAGCCTACCTGGGAATTTTATTGCCCAGCCCTGGTTTAAAGTCTATAAATCTGTATTAGTAAAAGGCTGATTCTGCAAGATGTTGAACATCAGCTGAAAGTTGCTAAGTACCTTTAACTCCCATAAGGCCTGATTTTCATTTTTACATTAACACCCTTTTACTTTGGCACGTCACACTGCAAGACTGGTGTAAAGGGGTTTTATCATAAAATGAGAATCAGGTCCATTGACTTCAGGAAAGACCATTTACACTAAAGGTGGTTTACAACACACCAGCTGTGGAAAGGGCCGTCTACTTTAACTGTGTCTCAGAGCAGGCCCTGAAAGTTGAGGGCACTCAGGATTGAAACTGGCTGCTGTGAATGCACAAAGCAAATTTTATTTCTGTTTCTCACTTTTTTCTTTTTTGAACTTGTATTTAACAATTTAGGAAATAAAGGGCTTGTCTTCCCTGCAGAGTAAACGCAGGCTCTTGTTTGTGTGATGCCTCTAATGCCCTTTCTGTCCACAAACAAAACCCCCTAACTTCATCCCATGCTAGCTAGCCCAGCTGGGGCTGCATGAGAGCCCAAGTGCTGCTTTCACTTCAGCTGGATAACTTGCCTTTTTTGCAGTGAGGACACAAGATAAAACACTGGAAGGCCGATAGTCCTCCAGTACCTTCCCACAATTCCCCTCTTATGCCCAGAAGGACTGACAAGTTGTCTCTCACTGAGAAAGAATCATAGAGTGGGTCATTTTGCAGCAGCACAAAGACCCCTGGGATGTGTTTCCTGAAGACCTAGCAACACATCCAGGGGAACTTAGAACCAGATAGAAACTCTGGCAGGGTCTTACTGGTCACCAGTGTTACCACTGCAGCGAGGACATATGTGAAATGTGAAAACCTCTGTTTATACTTTTGCCACTTTAAGGAATTTTTAGCCATTTGCAAACCTAGAGAATTGCATGAAAAAAAAATTATGTAGATACAACATCAGTTCTGCATATACAATGCCAGTCTTCAAATGCTCAGCACCTATCCCAAAGGCGAGATTTTCCAAAATATTCAGCACCTGGACACCTCCTGCTCTAACTGTAAGTGTCAAGGAGAGTTGGCTAGAAAATAATTTTGGCCCCCTGAAAAACTGAGACAAAGCCAGAAATCTCATGAGGTTTAACAAGGACAAGTGCAAAGTCCTGCATTTGGGACGGAAAAATCCCATGCACTGCTACAGGCCGGGGACCGATTGGCTAAATAACAGCACTGTAGAAAAGGACTTGGGAGTTATGCTGGATGGGAAGCTGGATAGGAGCCAACAGTGTGCTCTTGTTGCCAAAAAGGCCAATGGCATATTGAGCTGCATCAGTAGGAGTGTTGCCAGCAGATCGAGGGATGTGATTATTCCCCTCTATTCGGCACTGGTAAGGCTGCATCTGGAATACTGTGTCCAGTTTTGGGCTCCCCACTACAGAAAGGATGTGGATAAATTAGAAAGAGTCCAGCGGAGGGCAACGAAAATTATTAGGGGGCTGGGGCACATGATTTATGAGGAGAGACTGAAGAAACTAGGCTTATTTAGTCTGTAGAAGAGAAGACTGAGGGGGGATTTGATAGCAACCTTCAACTACTTGAAGAGGTGCTCCAAAGAGGAGGGAGCTAGGCTGTTCTCAATAGTAATAGAGGACAGAACAAGGAGCAATGGTTTCAAGTTGCGGCTGGGGAGGTCAAGGTTGGATATTAGGAAAAACTTTCTCACTAGGAGAGTGGTGAAGCATTAGAATGGGCTACCTAGGGAAATTAGTTAGACAAAGCCCTGGCTGGGATGATTTAGTGGGAGTGGTCCTGCTTTTAACAGGGTGTTGGACTAGATGACCTCATGAGGTCCCTTCCGACCCTAAGATTCATAGGCTATATCTACACTGGCAAGTTAGTTCGAATTAAGGAGGCTTAATTCGAACTAACTAAAGCCATGGCTACACTAGGCTTTAGTTAGTTCGAATTAAGGGCTTCCTTAATTCGAACTAATAAGTTCGAATAGGGTATTCAAACTAAAGGGTTAATTCAAACTAACTAGTTCAAATGAACCAATGTGGCCATGTTAATTCAAACTAATTTCTTAGTTCAAACTAACCTGCCATTGAAATGAATGGGGATCGCTAATTTGAACTAAGCAAGTGCCATGAATGGCACTTGCGTAGTTCAAACTAACATTCCAGTGGGGCCATGCTAGTTTGAATTAAGCTAATTCGAACTAACTAAAATTAGTTTGAATTAGTTAGTTCGAACTAACTAATTCGAACTAATTTTAGCAAGTGTAAACATAGCCTATGATTCTATGATTTGTCATGTTTATGAAAATTTCTCAGGCTTTCCTCAAAAAATGAGAAATAGAAATTGCTCTACAAAAATAGACAGTATTTGGTAAATATTCCTGTTTTAACACCCCCCGAAAAAGGTTTGATGAATAACTTTTGACTAGCCTCCAGTATTGAGCACTTGAAAATCTGCCTCTTAAAGTCACCAGTGGCAGAGATCATCAGAAAGTGATTCCCCCTGAATCATGGAAAAATTCAGTCAAAAAAAAATCCACATAAAATGTTGGTTATTTGATGAAAATTCAAATGTCAAAATATTTCAGTAGAAAACCAAAATATTTTGATTTGGAAATGCTGCCACAGTGCCTCCTGGGAGTTGCAGTTTGAATGCCGTATGCTTTCACTCTACTTGATGGTGTGAGGGTCCTAATCAAATTCCATCTCCCATAATGCATCACAGCCTTCCTTCTGAAAGATGTTATTCTGCCAGGGAACCCTAGTATTTGACTTCTAGTTGAAAAATTCTCTGTGGAAGGCAGACACATTTTGTTAATATTTTCGTTTAATAAAAAATCCAATTTCCCCTCAGAAAACAGTTTTGAGGGAACATTTTGACCAATCCCAACCAGAAGCCAAGATGATGCAAAAGTCAACATTTCTTAAACTTTCCTTGGCATCCTCCATCCTGCTACATTTAGAGTGCTCTCCTCTTTCTGCCATAGGCAGCTGCGGTTGAGTAATTTCTTTTGTTTCCAATACCATGTCATCCTGTTGAATATGGGGAAGTATCCTGGCATCACTAATTTAATATGATGTATTTTGTATCTGCATCTGACCCACCAATTGACGAGATCAAGTAGAGGCTCTTTCTGAGCACCAGTTAATTGGTTTTCAGTTTTTAATTGGCTACTTTGATAATCATTTTGTTCTGGAAATCTAAGAATCTTAAAAGAGTCTTATGGAACTGAGTATCTCTCTTCTCTGTCTGCAGTCCTCCAATTAAGCCCCAGTCCTATAAAAAACTAAAACTACTTCACAGCAAGATGAATGCTAAGGCACACATATATGGAATGCCATAAATTGAGAATGCATGCTTTCTTTCAAACAGTGTGATTTTCTTCTGGCATGTCTCACACAAGTTCCTCTGGGCCCTGTAACATAGACCCCGGTGTTCTAATACATGGCGTTCTGAGAATTCGCTGCAGACTCCCTTGTGAGTTCCTCCTCCTGAAAATACTTTCCCCAGTCCCTTTTTCTGATAAAAGCACCCTTATGAGACATGTTTGTGTTTGTGTAGTGGCTTTCAAGGCTTTTCATTCATTCTTTTTTCCCCTCTCCCTACAACAGTAATGACTGTATTTCTCGTCTCCAAAAATGCCAGCAGAGGTTTAGGATATGGGAGCCCAAGCAGAGATTAAGGCAGATTATGGCTCTGTGCAGGCAATGAAGGGCATAGCAGCTTTTGTGACAAAATATACCATGCGTTTTTACACTGAGCCAAATCCTGATGTCTCCCCCACCAGAGCCTCATTGCTCCCCTATTCTCTGTGAATGGATGAGGTGGCCTTAACCTTTTGGGACTTTTCTACCCTTTTTGAATCTCCCTGGATGCCCAGGACTATAAACTAATTTGTTCGCACCCCCACCCCCCTTTCTCTAACAAGAGGAAGACTTGCTGGTGCTTAGCTACACATCAGCTCTCTGACACCAGCGACCTGTTAGCTACATAAACAGGTATCTGACTGCACGTACTTTGCTTCACAGGTTAGCAATCGGTGCACCCCAGTCTCAAAGGCCCATTGAAGCATCCCTTGCAGTGTCTGGCCCTTAACCACTGGACACTCCCAGAAATTACTAGGTAAACGCTTTCCGAAACCAGGTAAATGCTCCCCAAAGGAACAGTGCACACATCAGTTTTGTTTGGCTCAGTAAAGGATCAGCTTCAATGTCACATCACAGCACTGAGATAAATCTATAGTGAAAACCATTATAATTTTTGTCAGTAGCTAAGTTTAAGAGATAATGAGTAAGGATAATAATGGAAGAGGAATTGATTCCATATAAAACAAATGGTGTAACATGCTTCCTGGACTCTAAACTTGATTTTAACACACTAAACCCTTATCTGAAGTAGTTTATCTCACCTCATGCAATCTCCCAGCATCACCAACGGACCTGGCTGGGATCCCTCATTCATAAAGTGTTGTCCTTTTTGCTTTCATAGTGGTGGATAAAAAGCTGCCCTTTTGCCTTCTCCTCATATCCCCCTAAATTAATTTTTTTTTCCACAGATCCAGGATGAGCCCTCACATTACATTCAGTCTCCAGTGTCTTGCCTCCATGTTTGACTGAAATAAAATTGAAAAGAGCAAGGTTAAGAATCAGCATTTTTAAAAGTTGCTTTATATATATTCATGTAATGTACACTTTGAAAAGCCTGTATGTGTGTCAATGTAGAGAAAGTTCATGATTATGAAGTAGGTCATAATCTCTTAAACACTTTCATTTCTTCAGGGGGAACTGTTTTCATTCCAAAATATTAGCATTTTAAAAACCCTCAATGGAAGCAATCAGTCTGGCTAGGGGACCCTATTACAGTGTGCTTTCTCAGGGCATAGCACACTATAGGGGCCTCAGGCATGACTGTCTTGTAAATATTAACTAAATGACGATCTCTAGCTAGGTATTCATACTGGCTTCACTGCTGTGATGAGTGATGGCACAGGACACAAAAAGCACGTTTGAGTTATGGTCTGGTGAACTGGATCAAAAAATACCCCCAAAAGAAACCCTTTTACACAATGCTAGAGCCAAAACAAAACTGAACTCTTCTCTTGCTGGGAAATGATTCTGAATGTCCTATCTTCTGAAGGCCAGATCCTTGTTTGGTATTGATGGACGAAATTCTGTCAACGTTGATGGAGCGATGCCAGTTTTGGATAGGCTTGTGAGAGCATTATCAACAGGTCATTTTTAAAATTTGGATGGGGGGGTCAAGATGATAAACTTTCATCAAAGTTTGGGAGTGTTGAGATCAAGCTCTGAAATTTTTGCTTGACTGGTACTCAGATGTCGGGGGTTTGGGGGGCAATGGATGAAGCAGTGAAATGTAAAAGTATAGATTACTGTGAGTATGGGGAAGCCTCAGCTGGATCACTGCGTCTAGTTCTGAGCACCACGCTTCAGGAAAGATGCAGACAGATTGGAGAGAATCCAAAGGAGAGGAGCAAAAATGGGTTTTTGTTTGTTTGTTTTTGTGTTTTGAACAACCAAAATACAGACACTGAAATCTGAAGATTTTTCAGAAGGCATTTTGGGATAAATGATTGGTTGTCAGTTTTCAAAAGCTGAAGAAAATGTACTGAATCCCCAGTTTTTTTATTATCACCATTTGACCAAAAAACTGTTTCTCAAAAACTGAAAGCTTTCCAGTTGTTGATTTTTGAGTTTTTTGTCTCAACAAACAAAAAAGTACATGAGAAAAAATAATAAAATATTACATTTAAAAATTCTTTAAAAATAATTGGCATCTTACAAACTTGTTTAATTATAAAATGATAATAAATGCATACCCCAGCCAATGCTTTTTTTCATAGTTTCATAGATTTTTGTAGCCAGAAGATGCAATTGGGTCATCTAACCTAGTGTGATCTCATGTATAACACAGAACATAGAATTTTACTGACTTACCCCATATTTGGAGACATGCATCTCGATAATGTCTTACTTGAAGTACAGAATAATACACTGCATTAATAATGCGTGAAAAAACACTTCTGATCAGAGTAAATGCTACTTAGTAACGCCTTATTATTTATTGGTTATAAAACATTGAAAGACATGTTAAAATTTGAGCAAGGGGTTGGACTACAGGACCTCCTGAGGTCTTTTCCGTCCCTAATATTCTATGATTGCAAAATACGGAACAGGTGGCTACCCTGTTACAAGCGTTTCAATCATTAGCTATAATTGACTCCATTAAGCCTAGAAGTTTACCTTTAATTTTCTTATTTGTGTGTGTTGTGTCTGCAGATGGACCTAAGCTACCGAATTCAGATCTGGACCCTTTTGTCTCTAAAGTTCTGGGCTATTCGAATGCAGAGTTTTGGGCAGGGGCCCATCTTCCAGGGTATTACAGCTCTACTTAACATTATGCTGCATATGTCAATATTTACTCAGTGCTGTTTTCCTGTGGTTGTTGCAGTGGAAGGAGGAGACATCAAACCCAGTTAAATATTGCAAAGAATGTTTGATCTGGCACTGGGCTATCAGTCATTTACACACATATTGGTTCACGAGCCCAAACAGTGGAGATGAGGACAACGAAGTAACCAGCCAATGTGCTTACTGTTGGGAAAAAAAAGTGTATGTGGTGTTTCTCCATGATGAAGACTCTCAGAGTGGCAAACATAAGCCCAGGTGCTCTGCTGGTGTAAAGTGGCTTTTTACACCCATATGATTTTATATTTCACTACCTCATTAATCAAATTAATAGAAGGGTCAATATTTCACTAGAAAGTGGAAGTTAATTTAATAGAATTAATAGAAGGGCAATTAATAGAAGGGACAATAAAACACTGGCAAGCAAATCTGTGCAAGAGTTTCCTAAAGAAATTCATGGTTCCATTACAAACCCCAGCCTCAGGGGGACTGTGCAGAAGAGAACTGTGGGTGAACTTCACAATCCTGTGGAGCAGCCTGGACCCAAAATTCAGAATGGGTGGAGAAGGAGTCATGGCTTTGAGTGGCATCCATGATTTTGGCTGCAGTTGGTTTAAATTTCCAGATATAGAATAATAGGGATGGAAGGGACCTCATGAGGTCATCTAGTCCAACCCCCTGCTGAAAAGCAGGACCACTCCCACTAAAATCATCCCAGCCAGGGTTTTGTCTAACCGGGCCTTAAAAATCTCCAAAGATAGAGATTCTACCACCTCCCTAGGTAACCCATTCCAATGCTTCAGCACCCTCCTAGTGAGAAAGTTTTTCCTAATATCCAATCTCGACCTCCCCAGCTGTAGTTTGAAACCATTGCTCCTTGTTCTGTCCTCTGTTACCATCGAGAACAGCCTAGCTCCCTCCTCTTTGGAGCACCCCTTCAAGTAGTTGAAGATTGCTATCAAATCCCCCTCAGTCTTCTCTTCTGTAGACTAAATAAGCCTAATTCCTTCAGTCTCTCCTCATAAGTCATGTGCCCCAGCCCTCTAATCATTTTTGTTGCCCTCCGCTGGACTCTTTCTAATTTGCCCACATCCTTTCTGTAGTGGGGAGCCCAAAACTGGACACAGTATTACAGATGCGGCCTGACCAGTGTCGAATAATCATATCCCTCGATATGTTTGAATCCCAAACACTTAGCAGAACGGGATGGAGGGAGCCCACTAAACAAAGAGTCATGGAATGCTTAGTGAACAGACATCAAATCCACACTCAGCCGCGAAAAGACGGTGTTTCCAGTTTGATTTTGTTTACCACTATAAAATCAAAGCCATTGACAAGGAAGGAGTTATTCTGTATTTACAAAGGAGCAGATCAGTGAAAGGAATCATGGGGTCTCTGAGGAGAAACAAGAATGCCTGGTTAATCGATCTAGGTCTTGCCCTCTGTCCCTCCCCATCTAGGAGCCAAGAATAATCACTGACCTTTCTCTAGCACTGTCCCTCAGGGGATTTCAAACCATGGGAGAATGTTAAGAAGTCTCACAATCTATTACAAGTACAGTGGGGAGACATTTGTCAAACAAATAGTTTATTTGCCAAAAAATGCAGTTTTGGGTCAACCCAAACTATTCACAAACTCAACACTTTTGTGAATAGCTTCAGCCAAAAAGGGAGGGGGGCTAGATTCAGTAGGGGACTTAGGCATCATTCACAAAACTGAGACAGAAGGACCTACTACCCACCTCTGACCTCAAAGTCCAGTGGTTAGAGCACATAGCCAAGATTGGGCCTCTGGCTTCCAGACCCCACTGTGCCTGATTTGGAGCAGGGACTTGAATCTCTCATGTTGTAAGAATGCTCCCTAATGTCTGGGATGAGGATCTCACCGTCTGGCCTGTTGATTCTGTTCCACTGTATATAACTAATGAAATATTCATTGGAACAGGAACTCTAACTCCCAAGTAAGTCCTGTACCCACCAAGGTATAGAGTCATTCTCTCTCTCTCTCTCTCTCTCTCTCTCTCTCTCTCTCTCTCTCTCGGTTTCCAGAAGAAAAAAAATGAAAAAAATTCATTTTGGGTCAATTTGAAACAAAGGTTTATTTGACATTTGTGGTTTTGTTCACTGGCAGATTTGATTAAAACTGATAATTTGCCCAGTTCTAATTGTGAAGTTGGTAGATCTCATTATCCTCATTTTACAGTATGGAAAAAAAACAAGCCCAAGAGAGGTTAGATGATGTAGACAAGGTTAGTTGGGGGTCTGTGTGAGGAACAAAGCCTAGGGTACATTGCCTCCTTTTCCTGTGTTCAAACTACATTTTTCCTTCTCCATCCATTCTTCTGTGATGTTCCCCTCCTGCAGCATAGACTGTTGTGTTGCTGTGCCATCCCAGGTGTCCACACCTGGGCTCTGACTTACCCTGCCTTGCTCAGGGTAAGTCAGTCTCCTGAGTGTAATCGGTCCCTCTCCCAGTGGAAGAGTGCTCTCACTATCCATGCATGGGGTAGATCCCCAGCACACGCTCCCTCGTTCCAGATGCCATATTGGGAACAACCGTCTTGCAGGGTTCAGTGCCACCCAGTGCACCCTGTTAGCTGATTTACACCCATTCGTCAATTTAACAAAGAAATCGATATGCACCAGCTTTCTCACTCTCATTGAGGTCTCTCCACACATTCAGTCCACATGCTCTGCTTCAGATAAAACAAATTCGTTTATTGACTACAGTAAGAATTTGAGTTATTATAAATCAGAATATTATAGCTCCCAAAGATTAACAGTAAGTCAAAGAGTTAATCACAATCAAATACAAGAAAACTGGTATTCCAAACTAAGGTCACTATTCCAGTTTATTCTCAGCTTATCGCAGAGGTGGGCTAAAATGTGTTTTGCAGCTTGACCCTCCCACACACACTTTCCTGTGGGTAGATATTCAGTCCTTGATGTTGCATAAAAGATGGTTTCCAGGGCGAGAGTCCCTAGCAACAGTGCCTCTTTCTTTTAAAGGTTTCCTCAACACCCCCTCAGATGAGGTGATCGCCCATGTCTGGCAATGGGTGTGATTCCTTCCACTTGAGCCAAGTTGCTCACAGGTGATTAGGTCAGTCTGTTGTTTCTGTATACATGCCTCTATCGGGTGTGGAAACACGGCTCTGTTTGTCTGTGTCCATTCAAGCCATGTGACACACACATTTGGGGATATGACAAAACATGGCTTCATGTCTGTACACATGTATGATGTTGCAGGAAACATGCTGTTATAACAATAATGTGACAAGCATTCCAAAAACACCTGACATGACATACTTTGTATAGGCCACAGACAGTTATACTTTAAGGGTGAACATGAATGATACACAGATCACACCCCAAAGCTGTACATGGGTGCAGCATGTCACCCCCTCCTCTCCAACATCTATGAAATCTCACACCTTGAAACTGCTGCACCATGGTATTGTATAGGTATTTTCACAGATTGCCCATGCACAGGAGCGGATGGAGCAGAACATGGAAAGCACTCATAAATTTCCACAAGAGGAAGAAGAAATATGCTAAAGGGACCTTGCCAAAACAGATAATCAAGAAACGAGACTGTTCAGAATCTAGAATGGAAAAGGTCCAGATGGTAGAATCCCTAAGCTCCAAAGGAAGTGTCAAAGGAGATCAAGGAACTGGTAGACCTAGAAACAGTGTGTCTAAAACTTCCTTGGAAAGTAGGATGTTAATGGTAGGGAGAAGAGATGCAGTTACAACACTGGTCCAAGAGAAATGAGCAGCAGAGTAAGCGATAAGCCTGTAAAGTTTGATATTGGCAAAGGGTAAAGTCTAGGATACGGGGATGGGGCAGATGAGGGAAAATGGCTGGTAAACTACAATTTGGTTAAGGAGAGCTGGACTGGACTCACAAAGGGGAGATCATGTATAGCAAGCCCAGCGAAGCATTTTTCAGAGGAAGACATGGGGAACTATTTTCTTTTTCCCCCTTCTCTGAGATCTTTCCAGGCTCCCATAGCCAACTGCACCTAACGTCAGTCTTGGTCAAGGTGACCCTTGGCACTTTCGAGGTCAGCATCTCGTCCTGTATTTCCCACTAAGAATGACTGTCTTTTATTACCTCCCCCCCCCACACACACACACAGACATCCAAAACGTCACTGAATTTCAGCCAAAATGCCCCAGATGTCATGCAGCTGAAATGAAAATGAGGCCATTCGATCAATGTCCCTGGCTGTCCAGTAGGGGCCAGCAAAGTGTTACCTCACCAGTGGAATCCCAGCTCCTCTGAAATATTTAAGCAGCTCTGGGCCATTCCTCTCCCATATCACCAACAGGTGGCCGTAGTGAGTTCCATCCTCTCTCAGACTTTAGGCAACACAGTTTACGTGTTGACTTCTTTAGAGATGAACCAGATTATAAGCTGTGATGCCTTTGCACATACACCCACTGCATGGGCCAAAGAAACACTTTGCATACTTTGCATACGATTGCCCAATTTCACACCCAACGGGCACAGGTGCTTTATTTTAGCCATAGCTGAGGAGGGCGATATTGAAAATTTAGCTCTAGAAGTCCAAAGTGATTGCCCAGGCTGTAAAAGGTTCTGATGTCATGTGTTTCGAATGAAAATCAGTTGACGAGGCTTTGGGATCAGGTCTTGGCCTCACTGTGTGTTTTCACAGAATTTTGTATTTCCATAACATGAACTTAAAATACAACTGGCAACACAACAACAAGGCTATAAAAAGTGATAAATGTGTGTGTGTGTGTGTGTGTGTGTGCATATATATATATATATATATATATATATATATATGAATGGTCAACAAATATTTGTCAAGATGCTGTTTTTGTGGATAAACACAGCCAGAGATGAGGCAAATTGTCCCAAATCGATCAGTGTGTTTGTTTTTGCCTGTCTGCTTCTTATTTCAAGGGCCCAATTCTGATCTCACTCACTCTGATGTAAATCAGGAATAAGTCCATTGAAGTTGACAGTGTGCTCAAGAGTGTACATGAGCAGAAAATCCGATTCGTAAAACTGGATTCTGCTTTCATTGCTATTGATTTGAATGCTGCTACTCCAGATTTACTCCTGTGTAAGTAAGATTCATATATTTTAAGAGTCCCAAGGGTCCATTACGATTGTATGGTCTGACATTCTGACCAATGGTTCTCATCCCATGTCGCAACACATCAAGTGTGTCATGACATGCGGCTGAGTGTGTCACCTGGAGGTGATCTGCCATTGAAAGAAACGTCCTGCCACCAAAACAATGCCGGTGATGGGGGGTTTTCTCAGTGGCGGAGGAGCCTCAGTGGTGAAAGGGGCTTCAGCGGCAGCTGTTTTTGGTGCCACCAAAACTTCTAGTAGTAGAGTCTGTTTTCAGCAGAGGAGGGCATCCTGTGTTTCACATGGTTGGAAGACTGCCAACCCATGTTGCGACACAAAGTTTGAGAACCCCTGCTCTAGACTCAAGACTTGCTCAAAGCTTTGGAATACATTGCTATTGGCATATCAGTGCTCCCTCCACCCTCTCTAAACACTACAACGAAAAAACAAACGAACAAATAAACCTGTTGTGAATTAGATCCTTCCACAGAATCTAGCCTTGCTGTAATAGAGATGGAATTAATCTAGAAAATGGCCATTTTATGATGTTCCCTGCTTTTTCCACTTGTATTCTTGAAGAAAAGAAAAGAAAAACCAAGGGAAAGACTTTGAGTATTAGGAAAACCAAAACAAAGAAGGAGTTCTGTGGTACTTTTAAAGGCTAACAATTTTATTTCTCACATAAGCTTTTATGGATGTAATACCTAGAAAAGGTATCTGAGGCTCTTGGATGGAATATACTGTGGAGATGAAAAATAAATATAAGCTTTACAAGATCATCCTTTCATTACATCCACACCTGATAGAATGTGCAATATGTCACTGGGGAAATTAGAATAAATTAAAAATAATAATAAATACAGCAGAAAGGCCCAGACATCTTCACAGATGATCATGGGGTTGAACTCAAACCCTGGAGCCAGACTTTTAGGAAGTAAAACTCCAGCTCTGACTGCCAGACCGTTATGACACAGGCATTATATAGAGAGACATACTAGTATTATTTATATTATGGTAATATCCAGATGCACTCACCAAAATCAGAAGAACCCCATTGTGTTTGGTGCTGTATCTACATAGAAGCCCTGCCCCAAATTGTTTACAGTCCAAACAGTGTGATTATTCTCATTTTATAGATAGAAAACAGAGGCATAGAGAGATTCAGTGAGCCACCAAAGGGCACACAGGAAATCTGTGCTTGAACCTACTTCTCCCAATGTCTTGAATACAGGCCACTGTCTTAACTACAAGACCATCCTTCCTCTTGCCTAATTATTAGTTCCAACCCAGAGAAGATGGAGGATGACTAAAAGAGGATTTTCTAAAGCACTTATGTGACTTCAAGTCTAATTGAAAGTTAATGAATCAGGTACACCTAAATCACATAGGTGCTTATGAAAATCTCACCGTGGATTGAGTCCACCTTTTCTTAGCCTCATGGCCAAGAATAGGCATGAAGGAACTTGACAACTCACAGTCTGGTTAAACTGGCTGCTTGTTATGGAGTTGACAATCACAGTGTGGAATGAGCAGCACTGAGGCATTTCAATGAACGGTTTAGTCAGTAAAAATGTTTATCAGGGCAGTGTTAGCGTAGTGGTTTCAGTTTGCTTAAAATATATGATCATGGGTTAGCTGCTAAAAAGCAAAGAGGAACTTGGGGTTGTTTTCCATCTCCAGCACTCTTGAGAAGTGGTTTTGCTCTTTTTCATTCCCCTGAAGACTACCTTACTGCTCATTATTTATTTATTTTCTGCTAGTTCAATGGGTCAGAAGCATAATGTCTGTGTATTTCAGTGAATTCCCAAAGAGACAAGAAACTTGAAGTCTGATGCTCTTAGAAATTTAGATATTTGGGTCTGCTAGTTCCATGGACAGTACATCATTGTAGATCTTTCTATAATTATGTAAAGAAATTGATCTGCGGTTTCTATAAAAAGAAAAAGATACAGACTGTATCATTATTGGAAGTCACCAAATAGTGCTATTACAGCTGCCTCTGCAAGTTCTATTTAATTGATTGTATAGTCAGCTAAATCATCCTATTCCTTCATCACTCCAGGCTGGAAATCTACAATGGAAGAAATGGTTGCAGGAGTAGACAATCCAGAGGTTGCATGGAGGAATGGATGAATGAAATACATCTCTTTCCTTTGTCCTGGACGCAACTAAACCACACTGAATCCTTAGATCTGATTTAAAGCATCCAATCAAGTCACAGTTAAAAACTTTTTCTGATAGTCTTTTTTTCTTTCGTCTTGTATTGGAAAATACCGGGGGAAGGAAGACACTAGCATTTCATCTCTTAGGCCTGCTCCAGTTCCCATTGAAATCAATGGTAGAAGTCTCACTATGAACTGTTCTTGTGACTTACCCTTCACTACATTTACTTAATCCCTCCCATACTGTTAAGTTTTCTTTTTCCATTTCAAGCATCTGACAAAGTGGGATTCTACCCATGAAAGCTCATGTGATAAATAAATTTGTTAGTATTTAAAAATGACACAGGACTCCTTGTTTCTTTTGCTAGAGCTGGATTTTCTGTTTTGTATGAAATGCCCGTGATTCCAAAATTGAATAAAAACAAAAAAATTTCAAAACAAAGAAGGAGTCCTGTGTGGTACCTTTAAAGACTAATGTTTTTAATGAGAAATCCAGTTCATGTCCCTGTTCAAACCCAAGCTGATCAAATTTGCATATGAATTCTAGCTCTGAAGTCTCTCTTTGAAGCCTTGACCTAGAATAAATTTGTTTAAGGATAGTCACAGATAAATCCATTACAGAGTGGCCTGGGAGATTAAAGTGATTTCCTATTAGTTTTTTAATGTTCTTAGTTCTGATGTCAGATTTGTATCCATTTATTGTTTTGCGCAGAGACAGTGCAGTTTGTCTAATGTAAAATGCCAAGGAGCATTGTTGGCACATGATGGCATGAATCACATTGGTGGAGGTGCAGGTGAATGAGCCCCTGATGTAGTAGCTGGTTTGATTAGGTCCTATGATGGTGTCATTAATGTTGATATGTAGATATGTGGGCACAGTTGGGGCGAACTGAAACATTTTTTTCCAATCAAATCGAAAGGTTTGCTCTGATTTTTTTTAACCTTTTTTTAAATTGAATTTTTTATAAAATGAAATAAAAGAAATGCATAAATGAAAAGTCATTTCAACATGAAGAATCAAAGTGTTTGGGTCTGAAAATGATAAAATGAAACATTTAGATCTTTACAAAATGCTTTCTCTCATCTTTGCCCTGAAACAAAATGTTGTTGAAATCCAGACATTTTGCTTTCAATGAATCTATGTTTCCCAGAGGATGATTTCCAACTAGTTGTACTCACTTCCTTCACTGGCACAGGACAAAGACCTTAAGGAATGAATTCAGAAAATCCAAAGAGCATCCAAAGAGCAATTCAAAGAACCAATCCAGGATGAATATGGGCCTAGAGCAGAGGTCCGTGAATGTTTGGGGTCATATCTCTCTCCTTTCCTGGTCCATGCCCCCATCCGAGGAGCTAGAGTCAGGAGCTGGGGCCAGGAGCTGGGCCACATCCTTGGTTGAGGGCCATGAGCAGAGCCATGAGTCAGGACCTGAGCAGCAGCTGAGGCTGGGATGAGATCTGGAGCTGCCACTCTGGGGCCTGGGGCCAGAGCCACAAATGGAGCTGGGGCCAGCCAGGTGCAGGGCCCAGGTGCAGGACAGAGCCAGGAGCAGGGACTAGGGCTAGAGCCAGGGGTTGGGGCTGGAGCAAAGATGGGGCAGAGTGGGGCTGTGTGATGCTTCTTCTCTGTCCCCGTGGTGGCTGGCTCAGGGCCTGCCATGTCCCCTGTGAAGGTTCCTCCACTCCCCTCCCAGAGGGGACACCCCACAGTTTGGGGACCTCTGGCCTAGAGAATAGCTTTTGGAGAAGCAGGAGAATTGAATGTAGGTTGGCCAATGGACATCTAATGGGTCACAGAATCAGCAGCAACAAGCATGTGTGTGTGAACAGAGGACTATTTCCCCTTTCTTTCTATAAAGCTATAGGGCCCAATTCCTAAAGCCTCTGAGTGCCTCTGGACATCGCCAAAGCAAAGGGGGCTGAATAAGAACCAGAGCCATTCAGTGCCAACCGGAACACTCAGTCCTATAGCCACTGAAGCAAATGGCAAAACTCCACTGCTTTCCATGGTTCAGGATCAGATGCTGAGAGTCCAAAGGCCTGAATCCCTCTATCTAGCATCTGTTGCCATCATTTATACCCTTGCAAAGATGTAATGCTCCACCCCTACACTGTGGTAGCAGTTCACACTCTAAAAGATCAGAGCAAACCAAGCCATTGATCTGAGCACTACCATTGTTTTCTCACTATGTGTTCTCACTCACTATGGCAGAGGAATGTGAGGTAATTTAGCCCATCACACTCATCTCCACTAACTCCAGGCCATAAAGAAGCCCTACATTTGGAGCTCTGCACGCCCAGAGTAAAGTGATTCCTTGAACTCTTCTGAAAGCAGCCTCAGTGCACCAATCAAGGACTCCTCCTCCCTGGTGTAACCAGCGCTCAGAGGTCACCACGGCTGTCGCTGGCATCCATGAGGTTCGTTCAGGCCCTTCACTTTGTATGTCATCAGGAGCAGTTTGACACATCCGGGCAGCACAGTGTACAGAACATTTGCTGGCTCGGAGCTGGGGAGCCACGGCTCATATTTATCAACAGCCTCTTTTGGAGGTGTTCCAAAGAGAACAACAACCTTGCAAAGAGATCTGCCTTCACGTATGCGGGCATTTGGAGCGAGATGAATGAAGCCTTTTTTTAAAAAATCTGGAACTGGCATCTGCGGCTATCTGGGGCCATGTAGATTCTATTCATTTCCAGTGGGTCACAGCTCCAGTCCCTGGCTCACTCGGTGTCCAGGGAAATGTGGAAAGGGAGAAATGTCCCAGAGAATTTAAATCTGTCACGAATCTCTCCAGGAACACCTATCTTACATTACAGTATGTCTGCCTGGAGCTGGCAGGTGCTCCCCAGCATGTGCTGACAGACACAGGCAGGCTCTGCTCCAGCAAGAACGGTGCAGCGCCGTCTAGCAGCCTGAACACAAGTCCACCTGATCTCCTAGGTCTAGTCCCAGCTGGCTAGTCCATGATACTGACCATTCTGCAACAGCCACACTGCTATTTTTAGGGGGTCTAGCTCCAAAAGAGCTAGCACATGTCTCCTACTCGGGCTGCTGTAGTACAGATGTGCCTTTAGCCACTAACATATAGTTTCCTTACACACACCTGCCCCTGGTGTGTGAGGAAGATGTTCCAGAACACTGATCTACAGTCATATGACTGGGATGGCAGGAAAAGGGTTCCCAAGCACACTTGTCCCTATGTGTGTGAGAGAGGTGGGCTTGCACACTGATATATAACCACGTGATGCTCTTGTACATCTGCCCTGTGTCAGTGAAGACACTTACCTGCAATCATGTACGGGTGTACCAGGAAAAAGGATACTTTCACACACCTGTCCATATGGGATGGGGAGGAATTCTTGTGCACGTGTCCACACTCATACATCTGTGTGGAGGAGAGGGAGGGTCTTTTTGCACACCTGTCCCTTTGTAAGGAGGTGTTCTTGCACTCCCCAAAACAGTCACACCTGTGCACACTGCTGTGTTAATTTTGATAGAATAATTGGGGGGGGGGGCAGAGAGTTAGAAGTGTTAACTAAACTCTAACACTACAACATTAAACAATTGAAGATGGGTTGGGGTTTCAAATACAGAGACTTAGTTCTATGTCAACAACCCCCCATTACAAATCTTTATAACTCTGGAGGACATGAGAGATTTCTTGCACTCTTTTATGACTACAATATGTGATTTAGTTTACCTACTTACTTTTATATTGTGGGCTATCTGGACTTAAAGGGTTACCTTCTACCCAACCCTCCATTCTAAGAGACCAGTAAGCGAGACCGTGACCTGAATTAACTCCTTTAGCACCCAAGACTTCACCAATTATACAGGTGAAAATGACTGTCTGTGATCCAGCTAGGCCGCCATCCTCAGTTTGGAATAAAGAAGGAGGAAAACCTTAAGGTAGGCCAGCTAAACAAAGGGATTTGGTCCAAGCCCTGTAGCATGGCTACGGTTCAAGCTGCAGTCATGAAAGAAAAGGTCAGTGTAGTGCAGGATTGATGCATTAGCACAACTGTCAGCCCCAAATCCAGCAAGCATGGAACCAGTTTGACAATGCAGCGTGGACACTCAAGCATGGGTTGGAAACACCAAGCCCACTAAGCTCAGGTCCCACAGTCCTAGGCTAAGGTTGCAGTGTAGACACACCTTTAGGTGCTTGTGAAAATCCAACAAGTCTGATGTTTTCAGAAGTGACCAGAGTTTTCAGGTGCCCCAGTTCTGAGGAGCCCCCAGCCTGGAGACACCTCAAAGGAGCCTCATTTTTGGCAACTGCTGTGGGTCAGATCCTCAGAGCTATTTAGGTCTCTGGCTTCCATTGAAATCAATGACTATGTCTACACTTGCTAATTTTAGTTCGAATTAGTTAGTTCGAACTAACTAATTTGAATTAATTTTAGTTGGTTCGAATTAACTTAATTGGAACTAGGAAAACTTAGTTCGAATGAGCGATCCCCCATTCATTTCAATGGCCGGTTAGTTCTAACTAAGAAATTAGTTCAAATTATCATGGCCACATTGGTTAATTCGAACTAGTTAGTTGGAATTAACCTTTTAGTTAGAATAGCCTATTCGAACTTATTAGTTCAAATTAAGGAAGCCCTTAATTCGAAATAACTAAAGCCTAGTGTAGCCATGGCTTTAGTTAGTTCGAATTAAACCTCCCGAATTAGAACTAACTTGCCAGTGTAGACATAGCCAATGGGAGTGAGTTGCCTGAAGCCCTTTGAGGTGGTGGCGCTGGGTGCCCAGTCTGAAAAACAGACCCTTTTTAAGTGTTTCAAGTTGAGCACCCAAAATCACTAGAGCCTTTTGAAAATCCTGACCTAATCCACCAGACGTGTCCCTCCATTCAGATCATCATAAATCCAGCATAATCCCATTGACTTCAGATTATGCACCGAGGAAACAGAGCAGAACCTGAGCTGCATTTTTACAAGCAATTCAGCAGCACATATCTGAGGCCACCATCCAGCTCTAAGAACTGGCACCCTAAGGAGAGGAAACACTATTCCCTGTACCACTTTGAGATGAAAAATAATGTCAATAAACAGCCCCTTTGGAAAGCTCCAAGGGTGGGAGTCACACACAGCAGCAACGCAAGTGGAAAACCTGTTTTCAGTGGAGCATGTATGGCTCAGCTCTTGGCAAAGATTCTGGCTTTCCTCCCAGTGCTTTTCCCTGCTTGTTTTTGGGATGAATTATAATTTGGGTTAGGCTCAATCACTCCACTCTGATTACCTTGTGCCAGGGTTAGTCCAGATCAAGCACTCCTCACCTCAGTTCGCACTGACCTGCTCAGGAAGGGGTGGTGCCTAGAACGTTGTGAGGAATGAGGCAAGTGTCACCTCCCAGAGCAAAGCATTTTAAGGGGGCATCTCTGAAGGAAAGAAATGTCAGATGAACAAAGCAGCTTTACATGTGAAGGGGAAATGTGGGCTTTTCTGGCTGTGTGGTTTCCTTTTCACATCTATGCAGAAAAGACTTTGATACAGATTTATCAACAGATCACATTTCTGTTGCCTTCTTGTAAACTGTTTATGCAGCAGAGCCTCAGCAACATGGATCTGCACCGTCTGAGGAGCTGATCTAAGGCTTCTTCTTTCTCTAGCTGATTCTGGAGAGATGGGTGGCAAGAGAAATGTAAGGAAGCCTACAGAGAAAGGATCTAAACCAGCACCCCAGCTCCAAGCTTTGGGACTGTGTGAAATCCAAATATCCAGGAAATAAGTGATCAAGCAGCATGGATAAGGCAACAGATGAGGGACCTCGTGTCATAGGCTCTAGTCTCATCTCTGCTCTATGATCATAGGCAAGTCACTTAGGCCTGGATCCAAAAAGATACTTACGTGCCTAAGCCCTGTTTTAGCCCCCACAAAACTCCCATTGAGGCCTGGTCTACACCTAGGACTCAGGTTGACCAAACTCCATCACTCATCACTGAGAGACACAGCTAAGCCAACCCATGCTCTGATATAGACACGACAAGGTCAATGGAAGAATTCTTCTGTTGACCTAGCTACTGCCTCATGAGGGGGCGGATTTATTACGGTGACAGAAAAACTCCTGCCATCGCTGCAGCAAGAGTATCTACACTACAACACTGGAGCAGCACAACTGCAGGCCACAGCTCTGCCGCTATAGTGTCTGTAGTATAGATGTAGCCCAAATCCTGCAGTGCCAACATTTTTCAGGGTAAAAGTTCCCCGAGCAACTAAGTTTCTGCATCTGGACATGCACACTGCTGCCTCCTTCCTATCTGCTACCTGAGCCCTAGAGAGGTCCACAAACTGTAAGAAGATAGGGACTTGCTCTTCTGTCTCATGTGCAGGGCCTGATTTGGTAGGAGTACTCAGGGGTCACCAAACAGATCTGACCCTGTTCAAAATCGGGTGCTGGTAAAGCCCCAACCCACCTTATAACTGTTAGCCCAGGGATTACAGCAATTCTAAGGGATGTGAGAGACCCCTATTCAATTCCTTTCTCCGCCAAGGGGAGAGAAAGTATTTTCTGTGAGGTCTCCTACTTCTCAGGAGGGTGCCCACCTCACTGAGCTATGGAATAGCGCAATGGAAGGGGCTCCCCTCAGTTGCTCCTGTTGAAGCTTTCCATGTTGAAAGGCTAATGAAAGAATGTTGGCCATAGAGAGAATGTGGGCTTCAGTAGTTTGGGAACCCAACTGGACAGTGGGAGATGCAGGATCCAGTCATTCTGCCCCAGTGACGCTTTATCATTAACCCACAATGGAACAGATTCAGCAGGAGAGACTGAGGAAGCCCTACATCAGAATTACCCCGTAGCCCACCTTAGAGGTAAAAGGTTTCTGCTCATCAGGCAAAGAGGGGAATTGAACTTGGTTCTCTCATATGCCAGGGGAGTGCGCAATCCAGAAGGCTAAAGGCTATTTATCAGAGCATGCCGCAGGCGTCTCACTCGTTCTCACAAGAAACAACTTGAACATTGATATGGAGGTGGTCTGGTCCATGGGTCACTAACACAGTGAGGAAATTCCATGCAGCCTGGACTTGGGCCTATGTCTAGAGTGGCAAGGCTTAGCTCTCAACCCTCTCATTACCCTCTAACTTTGGCTAGCTTGTCAGTTCACTGCTTAGCAGCTGGCTTTTGAGGATCCCATTGGAAGGTGCATGGCACTTGCTTAGTTCGAATTAGCCAGTTGCATTAAGGTCAATGTGCCGTTTAGTTAGAACTAAGCAGTTAGTTCGAACTAATATAGCCACATTGACTTAATTTGAACTAACTAGTTCGAAGTAAAACGAGGTTTTACTAATTCTAACTAACTTTTCCTTAATTTGACTTAAGGAACTGCTTAAGTCGAATTAAGGAAACTCAAGTGTAGACACAGAGTAAATTAAGTCTTATGATGATTAAGGGGAGATCATTCAATGTGACAGGTGTCTCCTGGTGGAATCTCTCAGGAAGCAGGTGGGGGAGTTACAGGAGGAGGTGGCCAGGCTCAGGAGTATCCATGCCCTGGAGAAGTTCCTGGATAGCATTCATGAGGAAACATGCAAGGATGAGGAAACTATCCAGAGGCAAAGGACTGCTGCCACACCCTCGGAGAAGGATGGGATGGCTCAAGCAGAGGGTGGACACTGGCAGCTGGTTACTTCTGGCAGCAGACAGTGCTCCACCCCTGCTCCCATCCCACCCTCCGTTGTGGTAAAGAACTGCTACGCAGCACTACAGACGGGAGATGATATGGAAGAGGAGAAGCCGTGCACCCCCGAGGTTGGGAGGATCACAACCATCACACCCAGGAGAAAACGTCGGGTTGTGGTGGTTCGGGACTCTCTTCTGAGGGGGACGGAGGCACCCATCTGTTGCCCAGATAAGGCCTCTCGGGAGGTATGCTGCCTGCCAGGCGCCCGTATCCGAGACGTTACGGAGGGATTGTCGAGAATCATCCGTCCCTCTGACTACTACCCCATGCTACTCATCCATGTGGGAACCAATGATACTGCGAGAGGTGACCCTCTGCAGATCAAAAGTGACTACAGGGCTCTGGGAGCACGGGTGAAGGAGTTCGGTGCACAGGTGGTGTTCTCCTCGATCCTTCCGGTCAAGGGTAGGGGCCCGAGCAGAGACAGATGCATCCTGGAGGTGAATGCCTGGCTCCAGAGATGGTGTTACCGGGAGGGCTTTGGCTTCCTCGACCATGGGGTGCTGGTCCAGGAAGAAGGACTGCTAGGCAGAGACGGACTCCACCTATCCAGGAAGGGAAAGAGGGTATTTGGAAGCAGACTGGCTAACCTGGTAAGGAGGGCTTTAAACTAGGTTCAAAGGGGGAAGGTGACCAAGGCCCACAGGTAAGTGAAACTGAGGGAAACCTGGGGGAAGGGATGGAACTTGGGGGATGCTGGGGCTGTAACAGCAGGAATAAAAGAGAGGGTAGTTGGAACTGGGGGCTGGGGTCAAATAATTGTTTATTTCTTGATAAAGTCATAATACCTCAGGCGAGTGGGGAAGGAGGACACCGGGAGAAATTGCAAGGGGGAAGATGCGACAGGAGGGAGAATCGACAGGGCAAAGTAGGGCAATGGGCCCGGTATCTTAGGTGCCTGTACACAAATGCGAGGAGCCTGGGAAACAAGCAGGAAGAATTGGTAGTACTGGCACAGACAAGGAACTATGATATAATTGGAATAACAGAAACGTGGTGGGGTAACTTGCATGACTGGAGCACTGCCATGGATGGATATAAATTGTTCAGGAAGGACAGGCAGGGAAAAAGGGGGGGAGGAGTAGCTTTATATGTAAAAGAGCTGTATGACTGCTCGGAGCTCCACTATGAAAGTGGAAACAAGATGGTTGAAAGCTTGTGGGTTAAGTTTAGGGGAGAATGCAACAAGGGGGATGTTGTGGTGGGTGTCTGCTACAGACCGCCAGACCAGAAAGAGGAGGTGGATGAGGCGTTCTATGGACAACTAACAGAAGTATCCAGATCATCGCAGGCCCTGGTTCTTATGGGGGACTTCAATTATCCTGATGTCTGCTGGGAAGATAATACAGCAGTGCACAGGCGATCCAGGAAGTTTTTGGAGAGTATTGAAGACAACTTCCTAGTACAAATGCTGGAGGAACCAACTAGGGGCCTTGCACCTCTAGACCTATTGCTCACAAACAGAGAAGAATTGATCGGGGAAGTAGAAGTAAATGGCAACCTGGGCAGCAGCGACCATGAGATGGTAGAGTTCAGGATCCTGATCAATGGAAGGAAGGAAAGAAGCAGAACACACACCCTGGACTTCAGAAAAGCAGATTTTGGCTCCCTTAGGGAGCTGATGGGCAGGGTCCCATGGGAAGCTGATCTGAAGGGGAAAGGTGTCCAAGACAGCTGGCTGTATTTTAAAGAAACCCTGTTAAAGGCACAGGAAGATAACATTCCGATGTGCAGAAAGAACAGCAAATGTGGACGGCGACCAGCGTGGCTTAGCAGGGAACTCTGCGGGGAGCTGAAACATAAAAGGGTAGCTTACAAGAGGTGGAAGCTTGGACAGATGACAAGGGAGGCATATAAAGACATTGCTCGGGACTGCAGGGATAAAATCAGAAAGGCCAAAGGACAATTGGAGTTGCAGCTAGCAAGAGATCTGAAGGATAACAGAAAGGGGTTCTATAAGTATATCAGGAACAAGAAAAGGATCAGAGGTGGTGTAGGTCCCTTACTGAATGGGGCAGGCATCCTCGTGGAGGATGATGTGGAAAAGGCTGAAGTACTCAATGCTTTTTTTACTTCAGTCTTCACAGGGCGGGCCAGCTCCCAGGCTACTACACGGGGTAACGCGGACTGGAGAGAAGAGTGGCCCTCAGTGATGGAAAGTCAGGTTAGGGAACACTTAATGAAATTGGAAGTGCACAAGTCCATGGGGCCGGATGAACTGCATCCGAGGGTGCTGAGGGAGTTGGGGGAAGTGATTGCAGAGCCGCTGGCCATTATCTTTGAGAACTCGTGGCGAACGGGGGTGGTCCCGGAGGATTGGAAAAAGGCAAATATAGTACCTATCTTTAAGAAAGGGAAAAAGGAGGATCCGGGGAACTACAGACCGGTCAGCCTCACCTCAATCCCTGGGAAAATCATGGAGCAGGTCCTCAAGGAATCCATCCTGAAACACTTGGAGGACAATAGAGTGATCAGGAACAGTCAACATGGATTCACCAAGGGCAAATCGTGCCTGACCAACCTGATTTCCTTCTATGATGAGATGACTGGATTTGTGGATGCGGGAAGAGCCGTTGACGTGATATACCTTGACTTTAGCAAGGCTTTTGATACGGTTTCCCACAGCATTCTCGTTGGCAAGTTAAGGAAGTATGGGTTAGACGAGTGGACCGTAAGGTGGATTGAAAACTGGTTAGATCAACGGGCTCAGCGGGTAGGAATCAATGGCTCGATGTCTGGTTGGCAACCGGTAACGAGTGGAGTGCCCCAGGGGTCGGTCCTGGGGCCGGTTCTATTCAACATCTTCATTAATGATCTTGATGATGGAATAGACTGCGTGCTTAGTAAGTTTGCGGATGACACCAAGTTGGGGGGAATGGTAGATACTCTGGAGGGCAGGGACAGGATCCAGAGAGACTTGGACAAATTGGAACACTGGGCCGAAAGAAACCTCATGAGATTCAACAAAGACAAGTGCAAAGTCCTGCACTTAGGACGGAAAAATCCCATGCACTGCTACAGGCTGGGGACCGATCAGCTAAGTAGCAGCGCTGTAGAAAAGGACCTGGGAGTTATGGTGGACGGGAAGATGAATATGAGCCAACAGTGTGCCCTTGTTGCCAAAAAGGCCAATGGCATATTAGGCTGCATCAGTAGGAGTATTGCCAGCAGATCGAGGGATGTGATAATTCCCCTCTATTCGACACTGGTCAGGCCGCATCTGGAGTACTGTGTCCAGTTTTGGGCTCCCCACTACAGAAAGGATGTGGACAAATTAGAAAGAGTCCAGCGGAGGGCAACAAAAATGATTAGGGGGCTGGGGCACATGACTTATGAGGAGAGACTGAAGGAACTAGGCTTATTTAGTCTACAGAAGAGAAGACTGAGGGGAGATTTGATAGCAACCTTCAACTACTTGAAGGGTTGCTCCAAAGAGGAGGGAGCTAGGCTGTTCTCGAGGGTAACAGAGGACAGAACAAGGCGCAATGGTTTCAAATTACAGCTGGGGAGGTCAAGGTTGGATATTAGGAAAACCTTTCTCACTAGGAGGGTGGTGAAGCATTGGAATGGGCTATCTAGGGAGGTGGTAGAATCTTCATCTTTGGAGATTTTTAAGGCTCGGTTGGACAAAACTCTGGCTGGGATAATTTAGGGGGAGTGGTCCTGCTTTTTAGCAGGGGGTTGGACTAGATGACCTCGTGAGGTCCCTTCCAACCCTATGATTCTATGATTCTATGATAAGTCGACTTAAGCTTGCTTAAGTCGACTTAATTTACAAGTGTAAATGCACCCAAAGAGAGGCTATAGCCACTTCCCATCAGCTCCCCAGCATTACATCCCAGAGCTGTACCATCTTGCCCTTGTTAGAAGTCTGACCAGTATAAGTTAACTATCCAGTCTGCTGCTCCCTCAATATGGAGAGGCCACACACAAACCTTGGTAACTGAGTGAGATTTCCCAAGTGCTGCAGCAAAACACACTGTTTTAGGTAAAATATAGAACAAATTCATTAACTGCAGAAAGATTTTAAGTGATTATAAATAGTAATATATGTGATTATTAGTAGAAAATGATCAGAAGTAGTAAGCATAAAGATCAAAGTTGGCTACCTAAAAAATAAAATAAATTCAGTCTAAGTTTTATAAACTAAACAGGGTTTGAATCAAGTACCCTGTTTCACTTTGATAAAAAGGACAAAGAGGTCATAGATCTTCGGTGCAAAGGCTGGAACCCTCCTCCAGACTGGGACTACCCTTCCTTCAGTTCAAAGTCTTTTTCCTCAAAGCATTTTTCAAGGATTTGGTGGAAGGGGGAGAGATAAGCCAAGTAATGATGTCACTTCCCCTCTTTTATAGTTTCTTCCAACTTGCTGAAAAAATCTTTGCTTCTGCCCCTACTGGTCAAGTAATGCCCATTGTCTACATGTTCTGTCTGAGATATTTTCATTATGTACAGTTCCTAAGATAGTGGATTCTTTTCTTGATGGATGTTGGTGAGCCATTAATGCTGTCTGGCTACTCTATCGTTATACCTGAAAGGTTGGCAGCCGTTGTTCCCAACCTCATAACTCATTTCATTAACACACAGCTAGCAAAACTTCATGACTTCACAGACAAAAATAGCATATAGGATATTGATGTTCAACAGGTCAAGACTTTTAAAATGATACCTCATAAGGCATGTTTTGTACAAGACATATCATAATTATACCACATGGGGATTCTCAGTGCTGTGTTGAGTGTCATGCTAGGTATTATTACTGTGAAGAACAATATTGGGTGAAAAACACCTATTGTGTTTCCAGATATTCCAAGTGAACCCAGATACAAAACTGCAGGTGTGGCAGAGATGAAGAGGTTAAATATAGAGAGACCGTAAGAAGGTTGTGTGTCCTATTTTCAACATGCTTTGCACACACATCCTGCTGAGTCTGTTTGTTGAGTCATAACATGTTCTCCCCATGCATAATTTTTAGGAGCAGGAAGAACAGTAATTAACATAGGTATCTGCTTGTAACAGCAACATTTTCACCCTTCGTCAAAACCAGCCTTTCAGTTTTGGTTTTATATAATTCTAGATTCATTGCCCAATCAGTTTTATGCACTCATTTATTTATAAATGACTACTCTCCACTACAAAAGATTGGTTGCACTGTTCCATTAAGGAAGAATGTATATTTCCCAATAATCATGGTCCATTTCCTTTGCCAGCATTTGCATTTGAAAGATTCAACTGAATTAATTTCAGACAAAATGTAAATATAGCACCTGGATTCCAATCAGGAGAGTCAACTCTAATGTGGATTTTTTTCATGAAGAAAATAGGGAGGAGAGTGCTGGCATTATCCCATCTCTTTTCCCCGACCCTGAGTGTATGTTCTCAAAGTGCCCCTTCATTACTGCAGAGTGAGAATGTGAAGTAGTGGGTACAAAATGGGGCAGACTTCTTTTTTCTCTTAAAAAAAAAGCCCCCTAATGCACTAACCCCAGGGCTTTCCAAATGCAAAGCTCATCCGGTTGTTTAGTTTTGAAGAAATAGTCACTTATTCAATGAGCACTGGATCCGGCTCTTAGTGGATTGTATGGATGTTAGATACAATCCTGTTAGGTTGTATGTGCTATCATTGTTCCCATTACATACGGGCTACATCTCTGTACTTTCAAGTCTTTAAATCATGATTTGAGGACTTTAATAACTCAGTCATAGGTGAGAGGTTTATTATGTGGGGGGAGAGGAGAAGTTCTATAGCCTGCATTGTGCGGGAGGTCAGACTAGATTGTCATATTGGTCCCTTCTGACCTTAGAGTCTATGAGGGTCTGGGCTTTACTTTCACTGGTCTAGATTTAGAAACATGTCTTGTGAGATTTTCAGAAGCCCCTAAGCAAGGGCTTAGGCACTTTTCAAAATGCTCCTAAGCACCTATTTGTATCTTTCAGCACCTAAGTACCTTTTAAAACTGGGTCCTTTGTGACTTTGTTCCCCAGTCCTGATTTTTTAAGGTATTTAAGGTATTTAAGCATTGCTCCACTCAGCATTACAAGGTCTAACTGATGGGACTTAAACACTAAGGCCTGGTCTACACTTACCGAAGTTTTTTGGTGGCAGTTGAAGGAAGATGCGCAAACTATGTAAAATAACTTGTGTATCAACCTTCCACTTTTTAATGCCTATTTACTTCAGTACTGAGTTGAAGAGAAATCCCTTTCTTTCAAATCAGTGCTACTCTTCTTGAGGGGTGGACTTACAACATCAGCTTCTGGACTGAGTGAGCAGGTCGTCACTGACTGCTTAATCTAACTGGAAAGATTGAACTGACATTGGCGAATTTGCACTATCACTGTCGACTTGCCCCAAGACTCAACTCCTCAAAGGAATTTAAGCACCTAATTCTCTCTGATTTATGCACTTAGAAGTCAAAATTCCATTGCCAGGCAAGGGGATTTAGGATCCTAGGTGCTTAAATCCCTTTCAAAAATTAGATTTAGGATCCTTGCATATCTCAGCTTCTGCCTGCAAAAAGAGGATAAAAATGCAAAAATATTTATATAGGAGTCTTTTTACACCATCTCCCCAATTTTCTGTAAGATCAGTTTTTCAATTAACAACCCCAACCCCCCAAATATGGTTTTCGGAAAACCACATGGTAAATTATTTCAGAGATTGGTAAAAATACTACTCCCAAACATTTCTGATTTTCCATTTCTGGGGTTTTTTTGTTTATTTTTTGTGGAAAAGCTGGAAAACAATGAGCAAAATTAAAATTTTCCACAAAAAAATTTCATTTTGGTCAAATATTTTTCATGGAAAAAATATGTTGATGAAAAAATATTAAGCAGCTCTCCCGGTGATGTCTCCTTGTATGTATCACACAGTGTTGTGAGTAAGGCTCTGCCAATGTCAGCAAGCTGTTATGAGGGGGTAGGAGGACATATGACAGAAAATCCAGTGAACAGAACACTAGATCAGAGCAAAGGGTCAGCAGTGGAACAGAGAATACAACACATTTCTTTAGTCCCCATTGAGCCCTATAATCACTGGGACGATACTATATCTACTTTGAATAAGTGGCTATTTTCATTGGCTTACACCTTAATGAAGCTATTGGATTCTGGACAGAATTTTTCTGCGGCAAGCAGGGAGAACAGATGCACATTTGAGACTCCATTGAAAAAGCCTGAAACCAATGTGAGTGAAATGGTAACAAATTTTCACTTACTTCAGAGACTTTCCCCCACATGCAGTGTAATAATTCACAATGGATGCTTCTGGAAATACCAGTGGACATCATGACCTACAGGATCATGCTTCACCTTAAACAGGTGGTATCAATTAAAGAAAATAGCTAAAATGCAGTCATTCATTCAACACAGAGGCAGACTTCCACATAGCTTGAGTGCCAGCTTTGTTTCTCTTGTTTAAAAGGACCACAGCCTATCTGGAATTCCATACAGCACACAGCAATTTCTAGTGGCTAAATTATATATTGCAAAAGAACATGTTATAGTGGGAAGCCTGAAAAACACCATGGGGAGGTGATGACAATTGCCTCACTTGTTGGGGAATCTGTGTCCCTCTCTTGAAAGGATTTAGCTCTGTGGGTGCAACTCCAGGGCTAGGCTGGAGAGTCAGAGATCTGAACACCACGCCAAGGAAAACAAATTAGAAATGATTAAACTGAGAATCAAAATACAGATAGTATGGCATGAGGAAGTCAGATGCATCTTCCCCAAGGGAAGAATGGTTAGCATTTTCAGCAGCTCAGTTAGACAAGAAAAGATGATGTCATATACTCTGTATTATGAGTTGCTGAAGGGATCTAAAGATGATGAGTGGTTTTGTTTCTAGGGAATAAAAAAACCCTGTAGCTCATGAAAACTAAACTAGAAATTCCCAAGTTATGTTTGTGAGACAGATCATTTCTGAATTTTATCAGGATTCTCTGTGTACCTTGTGCACCACATCTGTGTTGCTGGGTTCTTTTGAGACAGCTGTGACAGACATCCATGCCCAGATATTCTCAGGCACGCACTTGCAGGTGTATAACATCTGCATCCCATCACCCTCTCGATAGTTTATCAAAAGGGATCATGGGTGGTGACGGGCCCAGTTGGTCGCGAACACCTCTAAGTAAATTTGAGCATGCTTTGCAGAAATGGAAGTGGAAGCGGCTGACAACGTGTCCTAGGTAATAATTTACATCATCTTGGCCTGGCTTTGGTGGTTTTGATCCTGGTGGGCCTGCCATAATTGACTTGTCAAGTGCGGCAACAGCAGCTTCGGAACTCGGGAACGTGACCTCTCCTGCCAATCAAACAACACCAGGATGCACCGCCAAAATAGCAATGGTCGCGTTGGGGGGCCTGTTCTATATATGTTTTGTTTTCTGAGTTATAGTGATGATTCAGCTTCATTGTGCTGGACACGGGTGGACACCCGAGGAACACCAAGGCCAACCACCTGTGTTACTGTAATAACAAAAAGTTGTGCTCGGGCTGGCCATCCCAGATAAGATAATGCCCCAGACCAAGACACCCGTTGTCAGGGACAACAGCACGAGTCCATGGGTATATAAGTAGGCCTGGGACAGGGTCAAGCGGCAGCCCATACGCCAAACTCAGGAAAGCTGCAGAGGAGCTACCTGGGGCGGACTGACACTTACCAGGAAAAGCCGCAGAGGAGCTGCCTGGGACAGACTGCCACTTACCCCCCCCCACACACACACACACACACATAACAGGGGTCTTAGTCCCAGGACTAGCCAAGCCGCTGAGGAGCCAGCTAGTTGGGGCCAATCGGGGCGCCTCGGGCCACGGTTCTAAGCAGGAAGGCGACTCAGGCCTAACTGCCACCCTGCGCCGGGGAACCTCAGGTCTGTCCACGCTTGCACCACGGAGCCCACCATGACAATAAACGCACCAGCTCAGCCTTCTCCTGTGTAACGTGTGACCTCCGTGACCGCTGCATTGCCTTACCGCCTCTGGACACAACAGATGGTCTCTGTCAAAAGCTAAAAACTAGCTGCTTGTCATGATTACTGCAGGATGTTTGTACAAGAAAAATTTTTAGAGTTATGAGACAAACAGAAGATTGGTTTCCAAAACTGGAGAAGGTGAAACTTGTCACCTGAGGTGGGGTTACTTTCAGAATTGACTGAGAACAATTGATATCCGTCAACTTCTACCAACCAAGACGCAGACTTGGGCCAGGTCTACACTCAAAAGTTAAGTTAATGCAGGTGTAAAAAATCCACACGTTCAAGCAAAGTAGTTAAGCTGATCTCACTCTACGTGTAGCCAGAGCTAGGTCGATAGAATTCTTCAATTGACCTAGCTACTGCCTCTTAAGCAAATTAATTATGCTGATGGGAGAACTGCTGTAGAATTTCAAGTGTAATCAAGCCTTGAACTTTGACAAAGAAAAAAGCCTGGGCCTATATAAGACAAGGGAAGGGGGCATAAATTGTATCCATTAGGGAGGCAACTTTTCACCAGTGGAGAGTGTCTCGTGAAATGTGGATTCCAGCTCTATAGAGTGGAAAAGTCCCATAAGGACTTACCATTGGATGAAAAATACTTGTTAATAAGTACAGGCTACAGATTGCATTTCATGGGTTTCTTTCACCTGTAACCTTGTTTTCAAATCCTGTAATTTGCTTTTATTTGAATCATTAACTCAAAATATGTTAAATAAACTTCAGTTTGGTTTTATTATAGACAAGTCCTAAGGAGTGTGCTGAGTGGAAGTGAAACAGGTAAATTGAGAGGCACTGCTTCTAGCAGCCTGCTGTAATGGGAGGGTTTCCCCAGTGGTAGGATAACCGTATTTCCAAAAGGGAAAATGGGACACCACGAGGGGCTGGCCCGAGAGCCCCTCTCTGCTCCCCTTGTGCAGGGCTGGCCCAAGCCACTTGACAGTGCCTGGGCCTCCTCCCCACATGGGGCTAGCCTGAGCCACTCATCTGAGCTCCCCCATTTGAAGCTGGCTCGAGCCCCCCTGCACTTGCACAGAGCTGGCATCGCCACTCCCCCCACCTCGCATATTGCTCTGCACTCCATTGTTTTTTTTACAAATGTGGGCACTTGTCACATTTGGTCTTGCCAACTATCTCAGACCAAACCAAATTTTATTAAAGATAATGTTAAAATGAACAAATAGTTTGCAGAGTTTACACAAAGAGTTGCTGGACATCTAGGTATAGTGCTCAGATCACTCACGAGTGCAGAGTTTGGTCAGGAATTAACAAGTACAAGGAATACATAATCTGCCATATCCTGGATAAAGGATTGTGGGTTCAACGGTTTAAAGAATAAAGTGTTTAGTAATTCTGAAACATCATGTATTACAGAAGTCACATAAATTCCAGAGGGGTAGCTGTGTTAGTCTATTGCAGAAAAACAACAGAGTCCTGTGGCACTTTTAAAGACTAACAGATTTATTTATTGCATGAGCTTTCGTGGGAGAAAATCCCACTTCGTCAGTTACATTAGATGTGGTTAATGGGGAGTAGGTATGTCAATAATAGTAGGCTGTCCCTCTGAGACAGTGATATGGTGTAGATAGTCCGTTAGTCTATAAACTCTTGTCAGTGGAGAGGAAGATCTTTGAATCTTCTTGACGCCAATTCACAGTGGTGCTCCAGCTCCCTCCTCCCAGTACTGTCTGTGCCTGGTGAGATACTTGATGTAAATATCTCTCAACCATTTGATGGTGTCAGATAGCATGATGCACTGACTGTATCAGCAGGATGTAGCACCAACAAACTCTGCAGAAGAAAACAACCATTTTCATTTTTCAGCAAATATGTTGCTGTTTGGGGGGGAAGCAAAATTTTTCTGGTTTTGGCTAAAAACTTATTTTTTTTTAAAAGGGAAATTGAAAATTTTCCCAGAAATCAGAGATTTAGAGAAAAAGGCTGTTTTGTCCAAACTCCAATTTTCCCTCAAAAACGAGTTTTGAGATAAAATTTTCAGCAAACCTTGTAATATCACACCCGGCCCTTTCCTTTTGGCCAACACTGCTGTTGACCATACAAGGATTAAGATACAACATTTCACCATTTGGTGTGTTTTGATGCATGTGAAATTTGTAATTTCACTCCAAGACATGTCCCCCTCCCTGCCACTCCATACATCAGTCCTACTTTTAAGCAATCTGCACAATTTTTGTTGGTAAAACTGACCAAATTTTGTTTAAAAAAAAAAAAAAAAGATAAAAAGCCTCAGCATCTTAACTGCCTGATTTAAAACAAGATCATGCTCTAGCTCAGCCAGTAGTTGTGTGATTGGTACAGGTGATTCTAAGACTTAAGACTAGAACAGTGTTTCTCAGCTGGTGTTCTGTGGGACACTGGTGCTCTGTGGACATAATGAAGGTGTTCCACAACCGCCTCTCCCCCACCCCTCAGCAGGAAGGGGTGACTGACTGCAGAGGAGTGAAGAAGCAATGCAGCGAGCCAACATGTACCTGAGAGATTTAAAATGCCCCAGCCACAGCAAAACTTCCAGGCATGCATCAGCATTTGCTGCTGTCTTGCTCGTTTGTTGCAGATGGGGCATTTTAAATTTCCTGCCCTTGTTACCACCAGCATTAAAATCGCCTGGACATAACTTCCACAGTAAGACTTTCTTTGATGAACCTTAATCCAAGAATAATTAACTTTGTTCGAACATGCAGGCCCAAAATTCCCATTAAAACTTCAGTAATATCATTTTTAATTTTAAGTCGTAATTTTAAGTCATAATCATCATGTATCTATTTTTAGAAATAAACATGTTATATTCATAAAATTGTATTTAATTCAGTTTCCTAAAGCATTGTCACAGGAGTGCATAGTACACAGATATTATGGACATTACAGCTAGTATATACTGGCTTTTTCAATTAAGTTTTCATTAGGTGTTCCACATAAAGTAATTAATATCTTTAGGTGTTCCCCAGGCCACTAAAGGTTGAGAAACACTGGACTAGATAATCGTAATAGTCCTTTTTTGGCTTTAAATCTATAAATCTATTAATTTTTGCCAATATTTTGCAAAATCCTGTTTTAAAGACTGATTTGCTGACTTTCAGACCTACAACCTTGCTGCTGTCTATGCGCATAACCACACATTGTGCACTGTAAAAAAGCAGAACAAAACTGAAAACTATTGCAAGTTACAGCAGTAACAGAAAGACAGGGTGGGTGAGGTAATATCTTTTAGCAGATCAACTACAGGTGGTAAAGGAACAAGCTCTCAAGCTTACACAGAGCTCTTCTTCAGATCTGTGTAAGCTAAACTCTTTCAGAACTCTAAGTAAGCTCAAAAATGTGTCTCTTTCTCTAAGAAGTTGGGCCACTGAAAGATATTTCCTCACTCACCAGGTCTCTCGCATATCCTGGGACTTCAGGGCTGTAACAGCTGTTACATTCTAATTCAGAAGCATGCCGTTGCTTCTTCCCCTGCCTTCTGTGAGCCACATCCCATGCTCTTCCCCTCATCACTCAATCGGCTTTATTATTGCTAAGTAAAGTATTCCCTCTGCTGACTGTACTGAGTAACTCTTTAGTGGTCCCATGGAAAATAATTTGCAAAGTCTGCAGTAAAATAATCATTGCCAACATAGCTATCTATGAAGGAGCTAAATAAAGTATTCGGCTAATTGTACCATGACATCAATTTAGGTCAGCTTTGCAAAGCTTCAGACTTTTTCTCTCACTTTGAGCTGTGTCAGATTGGTGAAAGAGGCTGTTGTATTCATTTTTAAGCTGAAAAGCTGGCACAGTTGTGTTTATATCATAGAATCATAGAATAATAGGGATGGAAGGGACCTCACGAGGTCATCTAGTCCAACCCCCTGCTAAAAAGCAGGACCACTCCCACTAAATCACCCCAGGCAGGGTTTTCTCTAACCGGGCCTTAAAAATCTCCAAAGATGGAGATTCTACCACCTCCCTAGGTAACCCATTCCAATGCTTCACCACCCTCCTAGTGAGAAAGATTTTCCTAATATCCAACCTCGACCTCCCCAGCTGTAATTTGAAACCATTGCTCCTTGTTCTGTCCTCTGTTACCATCGAGAACAGCCTAGCTCCCTCCTCTTTGGAGCACCCCTTCAAGTAGTTGAAGGTTGCTATCAAATCTCCCCTCAGTCTTCTCTTCTGTAGACTAAATAAGCCTAGTTCCTTCAGTCTCTCCTCATAAGTCATGTGCCCCAGCCCCCTAATCATTTTTGTTGCCCTCCGCTGGACTCTTTCTAATTTGTCCACATCCTTTCTGTAGTGGGGAGCCCAAAACTGGACACAGTATTCCAGATGTGGCCACACCAGAGTCGAATAGAGGGGAATTATCACATCTCTCGATCTGCTGGCAATACTCCTACTGATGCAGCCTAATATGCCATTGGCCTTTTTGGCAACAAGGGCACACTGTTGTCTCATATTCATCTTCCTGTCCACCATAACCCCCAGGTCCTTTTCTACAGCGCTGCTACTTAGCTGATCGGTCCCCAGCTTGTAGCAGTGCATGGGATTTTTTTGTCCTAAGTGCAGGACTTTGCACTTGTCTTTGTTGAACCTCATGAGGTTTCTTTCAGCCCCGTGTTCCAATTTGTCCAAGTCTCCCTGGATCCTGTCCCTGCCCTTCAGAGTATCTACCATTCCCCCCAACTTGGTGTCATCTGCAAACTTACTAAGCACGCAGTCTATTCCATCATCAAGATCATTAATGAAGATGTTGAATAGAACCGGCCCCAGGACCGACCCCTGGGGCACTCCACTCGTTACCAGTTGCACCAGACATTGAGCCATTGATTCCTACCCGCTGAGCCCGTTGATCTAGCCAGTTTTCGATCCACCTTATGGTTCACTCGTCCAACCCATACTTCCTTAACTTGCCGACGAGAATGCTGTGGGAAACCGTATCAAAAGCCTTGCTAAAGTCAAGGTATACCACATCAACGGCTCTTCCCGCATCCACAAATCCAGTCATCTCATCATAGAAGGAAATCATGTTGGTCAGGCACGATTTGCCCTTGGTGAATCCATGTTGATTGTCCCTGATCACTCTATTGTCCTCCAAGTGTTTCAGGATGGATTCTTTGAGGACCTGCTCCATGATTTTCCCAGGGATTGAGGTGATGCTGACCGGTCTGTAGTTCCCCGGATCCTCCTTTTTTCCTTTCTTGAAGAGAGGTACTATATTTGCCTTTTTCCAATCCTCTGGGACCTCCCCCATTCACCATGAGTTCTCAAAGATAATGGCCAGTCCCTCAGCACCCTCGGATGCAGTTCATCCGGTCCCATGGACTTGTGCACATCCAATTTCTTTAAGTGTTCCCTGATCTGACTTTCCATCACTGAGGGCCGCTCTCCTCTCCATTCCACGTTACCCCGTGTAGTAGCCTGGGAGCTGGCCCTCCCTGTGAAGACTGAAGTAAAAAAAGCATTGAGTACTTCAGCCTTTTCCACATCATCCACCACGAGGATGCCTGCCCCATTCAGTAAGGCACTTACACCACCTCTGATTCTTTTCTTGTTGCTGATATACTTATAGAACCCCTTTCTGTTATCCTTCAGATCTCTTGCTAGCTGCAACTCCAATTGTCCTTTGGCCTTTCTGATTTTATCCCTGCAGTCCCGAGCAATATCTTTATACACCTCCCTTGTCATCTGTCCAAGCTTCCACTTCTTGTAAGCTTCCCTTTTATGTTTCAGCTCCCCGCAGAGTTCCCTGCTAAGCCACGCTGGTCGCCGTCCACATTTGCTGTTCTTTCTGCACATCGGAATGTTATCTTCCTGTGCCTTTAACAGGGTTTCTTTAAAATACAGCCAGCTGTCTTGGACACCTTTCCCCTTCAGATCAGCCTCCCAAGGGATCCTGCCCGTCAGCTCCCTAAGGGAGCCAAAATCTGCTTTTCTGAAGTCCAGGGTGTGTGTTCTGCTTCTTTCCTTCCTTCCATTGATCAGGATCCTGAACTCTACCATCTCATGGTCGCTGCTGCCCAAGTTGCCATTTACTTCTACTTCCCCAATCAATTCTTCTCTGTTTGTGAGCAATAGGTCTAGAAGTGCAAGGCCCCTAGTTGATTCCTCCACCATTTGTACTAGGAAGTTGTCCTGAATATTCTCCCAAAACTTCCTGGATTGCCTGTGCACTGCTGTATTATCTTTCCAGCAGACATCAGGATAACTGAAGTCCCCCATAAGAACCAGGGCCTGCGACGATCTGGAAACTTCTGTTAGTTGTCCATAGAACGCCTCATCCACCTCCTCCTTCTGGTCTGGCGGTCTGTAGCAGACACCCACCACAACATCCCCCTTGTTGCATTCTCCCCTAAACTTAACCCATAGACTTTCAACCATCTTGTTTCCACTTGCATGTTTTTCTTTGTTTAATTATTAACACAATCATTAACTTTCCATACAATTAGTAACAAATCTTATTCGTAACCTTTGTAGGTTACCTTTGAAAGCCCCAATATGTTTGGTCCCTCTTGTGTTATTTATGTATTTATTTTTTTCAGATTCTGAAAACGGTTGCCCCATGTTACAAATCTAATTGATCCTGACTGTAAGCTGGTTGGCACTGGTCCAAGCGCCGCGGGCTGGTCCACCAGCCAAATTAGGCCGCACCTGTCCACAAAGAAGCGGTAGTTGGCCCCGGACCCTAAGTGGGGTGGGCCAGTTCAAGTGCTCATGGCCCCGGCCCCTGGGCGGGGCGGGGCGGGCCAGTACAAGAGTCGGTCGCCCCCAGCCCCTAGGCAGGGTGGGGCTGGCACGAGAGTCAGTTGCCCCTGGCCCCTCGGCAGGGTGGGGAAGACACAAGAGTCAGTTTCCCAGCAACGCTGGCCGGAGCAAGCACTCCAGGTAGTTAGGTATATGGGATGAGGGAGGGGGAATCAGGCCCACCCATCTCCACTGCGTCCCAGCCCAGGGCCCAGTCCAGTGGCAGAGTGATCTGCCACTGTGGTCAGTGGGGCTCCAGCCAAAACACGCTGACACCAGCTGGCTCCACCACCTGCTATGTGGCAGCCAGCCGCCCCTATGCTACTTTCTCCCACCCTGGGGTCCACAGGGACTTCCTCAGGGTTCACGGGGTAGATCGCTTGGGGGACCCCGACCAGGGCCTCAATGTCCATAGGAGGCAGATCCGGCAGCTCCTCATGCCCCTCCACTGAGGGCAGCTCCTCCAGGTCATAAGGGCCTACAACCGCGGGTTGTTCCTCCTGGGGGCTAGGGTCCTCGGCCGAGGGCAGCCCCTCAAGGTCGCAGGAGCCCAGCAGTTCCTCGAGGTCATCCGCAGAGAGAGGCACTGGGTCCAGACAGCGGTGCACCCGGGGCACTTCCCCCAGTCTCTAGCCTCGGGGATCCCTTCTCAGTCACTGGGCCCAAGTAAGCTAGCCAGAGGAGATGGGGGTGGCCCCCTAGTAGGGGCCCAGCTTCCTCCGGTTCACCACCGGTGGGAAGCCACACCCTTCCCCTGGAGCAGCTCCCTCCCCACTCAGCTTCCTGGCTGGGCTTTTATATTTCCCCTTCCTGTTAGGGCTCCGTCCCTCTGCTTCCGGGGCCAGAGCCCTGCAGTTCCTAAATCAGTCCGGGGGGGCGTTCAGGCCCTTCCTCAGGCCCAGGCTCCGAGGCAGGCCACAGCTCTTCTCTACACTGACATATGGCTCTATTGCATTTTCCTCTGGAAAGGATTTGCCTCGTGCTGTGTCTCCATGCCTCTAGTATTGGATGATCTGTTTTGTCACAAAAGGGAACTATTTCCTCTGTCCACTTGTAGTCGTATTATCAAGGGGTCCTTCCCTAAGTTAGTGACCTCTTTGGGACTGTAACTTAATGGACCAAATGGAGGCCAATGCTCTACAATAAACAGAATGAAGTGCTCTTTCAGGTGGCCCTTCTGTTATAAAATATAGTGCGCATCCTCACTAGATAAACTGCCCACCACATCCGATGGGTGCTCAGCCGGTCTTCAGGGTGCTGATGGCTTGCTCCTGTCTCCTCCTTCAGCGTTTGATGGGATGGTTAAGTACCCGAGTATCTTCGCGTAAGGAGATCAACAACTGGTTGAGAAGAGAGCAGCAAATCACTGAATGGCTGAAAGCTGCACAGCATTCTGACATGACGGACAGTCTTACATCTCTTTCCTCACCCAGCCCTGATACACCTAACTGTGATCTTCAGTGCAGTCAAAAATACATGTTGCCTTACTTCTGTAAACTGAGACTTTGAAGCCAGTGTTAGGAAGTTATATCTTCCACTCCCTGCACAGGTCTCACTCCTGCAGGAGTAAGTAAGTAATGATCCAGCATCACTCTCATTAATACAAGATTAGGGCCCCCATGCTCTCCATTCTGCTTACACCTTTGGATCTTATCATTAAATATGCCCCATTCCACACCAGTGTCAACCAGAATTAACTCCGGTATCCACCCAACCAAATTCTCTGCTGGTATAAACTGGTACCTTCCCACTGGCTGTAACCAGTTTATACCAGAAGTGAAGTTAGCTCACTGAGCCCAAGGTCTCTAGAAAATCACTGTGTGGGATGTCACTCCATTTAAGCAAAGAGAAATATATGGGGGAAAGGAATCAAAGGCTAAAGAGAAAATGAAGGAATAGATACCTTTGTGAACATAAGATGGGAGTGCTCTAAGTACTCTGGAGGACAATAATAAATAGTATTTTCAAGCAGTGTCATACTGATGGGAGCTGCCATGCCCCCAGGTGCTGGCCTGGGGGGATGCACTGTGCTGGCTGGGTGCTCAGAGGAGCCACCCCTTGTGTCCCAGTTTTGACATCCCCAGTGGCAGGGCTGGCCCAAGGAGTTTTGGTGCCCTAGGCGAACAATGATTTTGATGCCCCCTCCCCCACATGTTATAAGAGATAACATATGTACAAATTCTCTTCTGTCTAATTTGATGCCCCTTAAAGCCTGGTGCCCTAGATGGTTGGGCCGGCCCTGCTTAGTGGCTTTGCTAACCCTCGCTCTGGCCTGCTGGAGGCTGAGGGTTCCCCTTGGTGGAGAAGCAAATGTCCTCCCGGCCCATCCTGGGCACAACAAGGGAACCAAGGGGAAACCCACCTTGCAGGGGCCAGGGTGTCAACCCAGTGGCAAGGTTCTGGGGCGAGAGTCTGTCACTCCCCTAGATAAAATCCAAACTACTCAACCGTGTGCTCGAGGCTCTATACCAATGGTTCCCAACCTTTTAGGCTCGGGAGCCATAGTTATCATTTTTCAACAATGAAGGGCCATCGGTCTCTGCCAGCAGGGCCCTCTCCCCACACTGCAGCCAGATGGAGGGATTTCAGTGAGGATGCTGTCTCCTCACTATTCTCCTGGCTGCAACAGAGAAACTGCACACATCTTGTAGCCTTGAGCACTCTGCCTGGGTTCTTAGGAGTGACTCCTTTCTGCAGCCAGCAGGAGGGGAGCGGTGGCTACTTTGAAAGCCCTGGAGGCCACATTTGGCCTCTCGGCCACAGGTTGGAAACTATTGCTCTATAATGCTCTCTAATGGAGATTCTCCTTCAGTTTAATCAGTAGAGGCTTGTGGGGTTGCTACAGAAGGATCTGAGCTCTACCCTGGCTGTCATTTTGACTTCCCAAGCAGCTATGGTATAGAGCCCGGTGACAAGCACGAAGTCCTGTATTTGTTACAATCTCAGGCTCTATTCTCATGTGTGAACCACAGTAAAGTTTAGGCTAATACACATATTAAAACTGTATTAGGAAAAAATAGCCCTTTGAAGACTTATTTAAATGCTAAGGAGACTTCCATACTTACAAAAGAAAATGAAGGAGGCATGACTCATTACACGGGATTCTTACCACCCCTAGAGAGCAAGTGCAAACAGAGGCCTGTCAGACTGGAGCATAGTTAGCATTCAATTAAATTGTAATCATATCAAAGGTGTTCTGGACTTGTTCAGCAGTGACTTTATACAGCTCTAATACTCTAATGACACAGTAATCAAGGCTTACTTGCATCCTATTCAAACCCCAGCCGTTACAGAGCGAAGTACAACTCACATCAGAGCTAATTATTTCATATTAATCTCAATGCTTTAGTCCATGCAGCTTCATAACATGCAGCTAATGAGGGTTCTCTTGTTGATATCACAAACTAATGAGTTAAAGATTCTCCTGCAGCATGGCAGTGCGGAGGCAGAAGGAGTGATTGAGACAGGAACCCCCTCTCCCCCTCCAGAGGGATATATACCACTTAATTGTGATTTGTTTTTATAACTGCATTTTATTTGAATGGTTTATGTGGCTTTCCAAAGACTCTTGTTGCCAGTGATGAGGGGAGATGCTTTATAAATAACATTTATTCACTCTTTTCGTTAGCAGAAACCAAGAAAAAAGAGGTTACAAGACATTCTACTAGCAACAGTTGCTTCCTGCTCAGTTATCTATTCTTCCCTCAGCACATCCAGTTAGGAGCAGGGTTGTAGCCATGGGTGGGCCCGGGTGGGCCAGGGCCCACCCACTTGAAGATGAAGCCCACCCACAGCAGTGCCTGGTAATGGCGCGAACTTGGTTGCCATGGCTACAAGGCCGGCCAGCATTTTGCGCTGCTGCCAGGTTCTGCGGTGGGCAGGCAACATCTTACCACCTCCCTGCCTCCCTTCTCCTCACACAGCTCTGGCTCCACTTGCTACCTAGCAAGTTCACATGACTAGAAGCTGCCCGTGGCTGGACCCACCCTGCAGCCTCAGGGGCCTGGCCAGAAAACTGGGGCTGGCTATGCCCCTGGTTAGGAAACAAAGCAACATTTTACACAGAGATTCCAAAACATTTCACAAATTAAGGCCCCAGTCCTACAAATGCATCAATCCCCTGCTGGGGTAATCAGCTGGGTTAGAATGCCAGATCTTTAGCACAAGAGTATGGGCATCTGCCATTTAGCTAGAGAATTAACCCTTCTGGTTGCCAGTAGTAGTAGACTATATAGTCTTATGTGAACCAAACACAAGGTTATGCTGTGACATATGCTGTCCTAGTGTAGGTCACAAATACTTGGACAGCTGATGAATCCCAATGACTTGGGCCTAAGGCCCCAATAGCAGCTTTGTCCTATGAGTCCCGCTCATGCTAGCTATAGCTTAGGTTGAAAAATCTTCTAAATATTCTGTGATATCATAATATTTCCAGAACTGCTAATCTTTTAGTCTAAAATTTTCCAGGCTTCCTTCTTGTTACACTGTCTGGATGTGGGGTGACCATTTATAATATTGTTGATATCTGTATTGCAGAATTGCAATAATTCATACACGCTATGCCATGTAGCACAGAAAAGTTATAATTTGCTAAATATGATAATATTGTGTATGTATTATCTTTGTACTGTAAGTTATGGACATGTGTGATATATGTCTGTGTCCAAACACTTGTTCTGTGCCACTGGTTACACCTCTCAAGCAGATTAGTGTCATCATTGGTGTCTCATCCAGGACCTTACCTTTACAGTAAGCCCAGGGAGAGAAGGTAGGATGTCACCTTTTATAAGGGCATGTTGGAATATGCCTATGGTCAGGGGGACAGCAAGAGCCTTTCCCTGCCCATGTGCTGTGAGCTTGTGTTTGAAGAAAGCCACATGGTAGACCAAGGACTATCGACTACAGCTGTACTTGATCTCAATCTTGTCTTTATTCCTGCATCCTATACCTGGATCAACTCGTTTACAACTGAAGCTGTGCAACAAAAGATTGAGATCATCCAGGTACTGGATATACACTGGAAAAACTGTACAAGCCTGAAAACTCCACAATTCTACTGAGAATCTGACATACATGAGCTTTAAAGTTATGTGTCTGTATCTGATTGTTTTGATCATTTAATACCTCTCTTCTTCTTTGTTTCTTTCCTTTTATAATAAACCTTTAGTTTAGTTACTAAAGAACTGGCTGGCAGCATGATATTTTTGCTAAGACCCAAATGTATATTGGTCTGGCAATGTGGCTGTCCCTTGGGGATCAGGAGAATATTTTTGGTAAAGGGTTTTAATAACTTATCCCTTTACTGGACCTAGTTACTAACTGGGGCCCAGAGACTTAGCTTCTTGATAACCAGTCGGGAGGGAATCAGGAGGTCTGTTTGTGAATGGTTGGCGTGGTTGGTGAATCTGGCGGCAGTGTTAGCTACCAGTGCTGGGAGAATCTGCTCTCCTTTTGCAGCTTGCCCTGACTTCGGCATTTTCATTTGGGCTATCCTAGGCATGGATGGGTCACGTTGCTCTCGGCTCAAAGATTGTTAATAGAAAGTTGGAACAAAATCCCAGCAACCATTTGAGCTCAGACACAGGAAGGCTTGTCTATATTGGAAAAGTTGCTCAGGGTAAAATAAATCAATTTAAAACTCATCTAGTTCCACCAGGGCAAACTCCTCACAGAGAACCATTTAAACCAGCTTCTCAATCAGGTTAGCTTAAAGCAGTAACATACTAAATATAGACAAGTCCATGGAGCCTGACACTCCAGTGTCTTATACTTTGTATAATCACATACAGCACTGCAAAGAGAGAGCAAAGTGGGTGGGAGATGTGACCATTCATAACTCAGTCTGATGCAAAGACCATCGATGCAGACACAGCTGCAAAATGAGGACAGACACATGAATGGAATGAAGTGGAAGGCTGCAACTTCTGTGAAAAAACATGCACACAGGGGCAGGTGGCACCCCCATCCCTACAGCCTCCTAAACCAGGCATTTAATTGGTTCCAGTGCTGGATAACAGGGCTCCTACTATATAAACCATAACTCAGAGTAGGTTCTCCTCAACCTACCCCCATAGGACTCAGCTCTTTTCAAGTCCTAGCAACTCCCCACTCCCCCACAGTGGTTAAAGTATAATGTGACGGGTCCCGGAACCCTCTAATCTCCGGGCCCCCTTCCCTTATTGTCCGGGCCCCCTTCATACGTGTGTGGGCCCCAGCCCAGGCAGGCATTTGCAACCACTTCTCAGTACCACATGCATCGGTTAGTGCTCTATAGAAATATTTATAATTTTATATGTCATGTATGTCTATAACAATTATTGTCACAAACTAGCAAACACTGCATTACACAGTAAGTATTGTGATTAACTAAAAGGTGATATGTAAGCAAATAAGCACACAAAATTTTGCATTATAAATCAGATATCCTTTAAGGGATTATACATGGGATTCTTTGATGGACAGCACAGAACTCACAGCCCTGGGAAGAGGAGAGCAAAAAGCATCTTCACACCAGCTTTGTACCTCCAGGATTCTTGACAGCTCTGTGGGCTGGTTGCTCAGGTACTTAATGGGCTGGACTAAGTCACAACAGCCCACATTAGGCTGGCTGTGGAAGGTGGCACTACCAAGAATGCCTGTAGCCCTACCCCCAACGCGGTCTTCTTAGGAGGCTGCATAAGACAGCCTGGGCAATGCCTCTGTTGGGAAAATTCTTCCCTGTCTGGATGCTGGGTTTTCAGGGGTCCTATAAATTGCCACAGTAGGGTGCTGGGTCTGGGGAGAGAATCCCAGCCCATGCATATATGTACCAATATACACAAAGATGGATAGACAGACAGATATGTTAGGCAGGGCTGATTAGCACCATCCGTTATGAAGGTTGCTCAACATTTCCTATTCCGTCTCCCTCCATGTTCACTTTATCTTCCTCCTCTCTTTCGTACAGCAGCAGAGGAGTCTGTGCTAATTAAGGCACAGACAACCTGCATTGTGACATTTCCTAACTGCTCAGTGCACGTGCCTGTGCGCACACGTACACACACACGCGCGCGTGCAACAGCAAAACCACTAGCTCCCAAACTTCCATTTCCCCAGTTCAAGGACAACAGCCATCAGCTCTTGCAAATCTATTTGTCATTGACAAGGACGAACATTTCTAAGCATAAAAATGCAGAGGGAATAGGATTGTTGTGGTAAACTCAGTATGCATCCTCATACTGTACAGGAATCCCATCCTCTTACTGACCCAGCCCAATTCTGCTTAGCTTTTCTCCAGCACTTTTCATCTGGGGTCACAAAGAACTTTATAAATGTTAATTAATTGTGTCCCAACATTACTATAAAGTAATTTTTTTATAGGGAAACTGAGCGCATATTCAACAACAGAGCTAGGGGAATGTGACTCATGATTCCTGCTCTCATCACAGATCAGCGTTTCCCAAACTAATTTGGCCACGGAACACTTTTGAGCTTGGAATATATTGACGAAACACATACACGCTGGTCCATGGGATTTCATATAAAAAAATTCCCACATGTATTGCTCAAAAAGAGTTAGAAGGAAAATATCTCTAGCGTTGAATTTTTTTCACGGAACTCCTATTCACATCATGTGGAACACCAGTGTTCCATGGAACCCAATTTGGGAAACACTGTACTAAAGACTACAGAGCTTGCTGGAACATGGAATTCCCATTCCATGGAAAACCCAGTATTTCAAAATGCGTTCTCATTCCAAATCAGAAAAAGCCAAAATGTTAATACTTCCCACAGAATGAAAATTCCATTTTTTAAAAAATTCTGAACCATTGAAATGTTGAGTTTTGAAAATGTTATATTATATATCAAAATGAAACGATTCAATGGTCAAACCGAAACAATAACTTAGAATCAAACAGTTTTACCTTTACTAAATTAAGTGCTTTGACATTATCAAAAATGAATTTTTTCAACTAAATTCTGTCAAAATTTTTGCTGAGATGGACACATGGCTATTTGGTGTTGGCAAAACCACATTTTCCAGCAGAAAAGAGTTTTATTGAAAAACCTGCAAACATCTCTCATAGACCAGCTGCTCCCCTGGTAAAAGTTGGTTCAACTCTATTGACATCAAAGTTACACTGATTTACACTAGCTGAGGATCTTAGCCAGCATTATCTCTATGCTTATAAATGTGAAAAGGGGCGATTCTTCAAATAAGTATAACAAGAGTAATTACGCTGTGCTATTCCTCTGAATGCCGATAACTCTCAGAACAATGTCTCATTGTAGACTCAATTTCAAATTAAATTTTGTAGATAACAGAATAGTTATGCTACATCTAAAGCTAGTAGGAAGTACTGGTTCTTAACGGGGTCAAATTCATCCATGGTGCAACTTCCCTGAAGAGAACGGTGTTAACAAGTAGGTATGAACTTGGATATTTTATATTTATAGAAAAATCCACACCATACATTAACAGCAACCACTCCTGGTGCATATCTCACAAATCCAATTCACAACCAGAATCCATATCACTCAATTAGAGTCACCAGTTATTAAACGGATGGTCCAAAATACGGATGTCAAAGCAGCACCAATAAGGAATAGCCATGTTCACTTGATATAGTCATAGCAACAAAGGAGCATCACCTTGGCAACAGACAAGGCTTATTTACCAATGTGCATGTCAAAGCATATTAAAGCCATTTATATCTGAATGAGTTTTGATGCCATCTTCTAATCCTCTTCAGTTTTCCAGGAGCAGCTAAATGATTGTGCAGGGAAGTAATCAAAGCAATAGGTTTTTTTTTCCCATACAGTATACAGCATGCTCAAAAATAGAAGTGTTTTTCTTTCTGTCAAATTTCCAGCCTGTGGAAATTTTTTTTTTTTAAAAAAGGGGGGGGGGCAGCTGCATGAGGCTGAAATAATAAAAATGAAGCACCAAATTAAGCAACAAATATTTTGCAAGCACCTAAAGCACAAATTAAAAATATAAAGTAGAAGGGAATGCCATGTGCTTTCCTCAGGAAATCAAAGGAGGAATTTTTATACATCTTTACAGAAATTCTCAGCCAGGACAAGCATTTTTACAGCTGGAAAATTGTAAACAGTTTATTGCTGGAGTAACCAAAATATTGACCCCCAGCCATGAGGTCAGAAGTCACTTTACAGTGGACTGTTAGACATAGTCTTACACATTCTTTTTCTTAGTTGTAATGCACTTGTCAATCTTTGAGGAATTATTGTATTGTTAGTTTCACAATGCAGTTGCTTTCAGGGGAGCCTTTGCAAACGGCAAGATAGCTCTCTGTCGCTGTACCTAGAGTCATTTCTTTGGGGCTGAGTTGCTTATTGGGTACTGGGCACTAAGATCACTGAAAGAGGAGTTTCCCTGGCATGCTGTCTGGGACCATCTCTGTTACAGGTCTGGTGTACATATAAGTTACTGTAAGAAAATACCCAGACTCCACATCACCAATTTCTCATCCAACAAGAAATTGACCTATAAGATCCCAAATCCGCTACTACTAACAGGTACAACATTCCCAGGAGGACCTATCAAGGGTATGCTGTTCAATCATTTGTTTTTAGCATACAAGGCCTGATCCTACAAAATGCTAGGCATCAATTGTGAGGTTCAGAGTGCTATGGACTCCCATGGAGGAGTCTGCAGGATCTGTAGCTATTAAAGTGAGGCTTACGAAAAAAAAAGTCTAGAAACACTGGGCTGGACACAATCCTGTAGTTCCTGAATGTCTGAAAATCTGCTTACTGGAAGTTTCATAGATTCTTTGGCTATGTCTACACTTACTAAAATTAGTTTGAATTAGTTAGTTCGAACTAACTAATTCGAACTAATTTTAGTTAGTTCGAATTAACTTAATTCGAACTAGAAAAAATTAGTTCGAACTAAGCAAGTGCCATTCATGGCAGTTGCTTAGTACGAATTAGTGATTTGCATTGAATTCAATGGGAAGGTTAGTTCGAACTAAGCAATTAACTAGTTCGAATTAACCCTTACTTCGAATAGCCTATTCAAAATTATTAGTTGGCATTAAGGAAGCCCTTAATTCAAACTAATTAAAGCCTAGTGTACCCAGGTCTTTAGTTAGTTCGAATTAAGCTTCCTTAATTTGAACTAACTTGCCAGTGTAGACATAGATAGATTTTAAAGTCAGAAGGGATCAATACGATCATCTAGTCTGACCTCCTGCACAATGCAGGCCATCAAACCTCCAGCCCACACCTAACTTATGACTGAGTCACTGAAGTCCCCAGATCATGGTTTAAAGATTTCAAAGTACAGAGAAACCACCATCAAGTGACTCATGCCTCACGCTACAGAGGAAGACAAAAAATTCAAACTGACTTTGGGGCTTGAAGCCAGCCAACACAGCCTCAAAATTATGCCATACTCCACAGAGCTTTTTGAAACATGGGGCAAGCTGAATTTCTATGGCTATGTCTACACTAGAAAAAGTTAGGTCGACTTAACAAAGTGGACTAAGTCGATTTAACTTTAAGGTGACTTAGTCCACTTTGTTAAGTCGAACTAACCACCCTTAAGTCGACTTAATAAAGTCAACTGAAGGGTTACTCCATGTCCACACTGTCCTTAAGTCAACTTAAGGAGTTGACTTAAGGCTTAAGTCGAACTAATGAGTGGTTCTTATTAAATCAACTTAAGCTTTCATTAAGTCAACTTAAGGAATTTCTTAAGTCAACTTAATGAAAGTCTGGTGTAGACATGGAGTAATTTAGGTCGACTTAAGCCTCCTTAAGTTGACCTAAATTGCTAGTGTAGACATAGGCCATAGGACCTTTCCTCATGAACCCCAGTACAGCAGCATGGAATGCAGCCATCTCTGGGGTAGAGGGCAGCAACTTACATTAGGGCAAACCCCTACTGTTATGACAATTGCTTTCATACCCATGCAGAACAAACAGGGCCTATTTTTAAAGTCTCTTCTGAAGGACTGCACACATTTTGCTCCATAGCATTGAGTTATCTTCTTTGAAGAGCTGAAGGGCTGAGTCAACCACACCAATGTGTGAATTGGTGATTACAGGGAATCATTGTCTTTCAGTTCCAAAGCTCAGCCTCTTTTCCCCATCACTACCAAATTGAAAGGAAATTGTGAGTGACTATTTTGACACCCCAATTCAAGTGTTTCATTAAGTGGGTTTTTTTGTTTGTTTGTTTGTTTGTTTGTTTTTAAATGTCACTGTATATTTTCAGAACACATGTAGATTTCAGCAGCTCTGGGCAGCAGGATGGAATGCATCATAACAGCATCTTTTGAGGGCCACTCTCATAAATTACATGTAGGAGAATGGAAAAGATGCTTTAAGAATTTAATGCAACTTCTCTGCAAGAATGAGGGTTAATGGGTGCTTCTTAATCAGCCACTACATCAGCCTCACTCCACTGCATTTGCTGAAAGTATTCAAGAGAAATCATCCTGCAGAATCTGCCGTCTCTATTCATCTTTCCCTCTCTGTCTCCCCCTTACCCTTTGACCATGGTGCAAAGTAAGTCTGGACAAGGAGAAAACCATATGCTACTTTTTCAGTACAGAAATATGGTGCAGGCATCACGTGAGAGGCAGTGGGTTTTAATGAATAAGGAACTGGACCAGGCAACAGGAGAACTAGATTCTATTCCTGTCTCTGCCAAAAGATTTCTGGTGGTCTTGGGCAACTCTTTTCAACATCCTTGAGCTTCGGTTTATCCACGCTGTGTTGTCTACTTAGACCCTTTGGGGCAAGGAGCGACTCTCACTACATGTCTTCTATGGAGGCTAACTCAACAGGTTCAGTGGAAGCCTCTTGACACAACAGCTGCATAATAGAATGCCAAGAGAATGAACGAAGATTCAATATACTCCATGCACATGCATCAGCACAGGATCAAGCAATGCCCTGTGAGATAAAAATGAGCTCATATTTATAGCATGGATGGACGAAAGGCTCACCAAAGCACTACCAACCATTCTGAGTAGAATTAGCATCAGTCCTGTCGGCAGGATATTATCCAGACAGCAGACAGAATTATTATTACACCTGGGGCTCCGCACAATGAAATCTTAGAGGGAGGGGTCAGCAGGACACTGAGGAAATGAAAAACCCAGAAGGCCAGTTCATTACAGGAAATTGCAGTCTGTAAAACAAATTCAACCCCAAGCTAAGCAAGCACAATTTCTTCAGCTTCACTTGAGGATCACCAGTGTACACCAAGGCTGAATTTGGTCACAGCTTAAATAAGGAAGGGAGTTAGAGCAGGCGACTAAGATTATGTCTACACCTATGTGAGCAAGCTTTGATCTCACTCCCTCCAGTAACAAGAATGGTGTAGATGCAGCAGCACAGGCTGTATAAAGCCACCTGAGGTGCTGGGTACATATTTACGCAACTAGCTTCTGCTGCTTCAGCTTCCTAGCTGTGGGTACCTGAGCTAGATCAAAGCTGGCTTTGGGTACATTGACCCACATTGCTGTCACACCTGTGAGTGCCCACCTTCCTCATTCTGGTCTCCTTTTCAATACAGCAGCTCAGAGTAGCCATCCAATCTTGGTCCTAGTGGTTCAGGTGGGATTCAACTTGGGCATCTGGCTATACCACCCCCCAGGCTGCTGCAGACACACTGCTATTTTTAGTGTTAGCATGAGACTGTCTACTCCTGGGAATCAGACATCCCAGCTTCAGTGTAGATGTACCCTTGGGTTCTTTACTTAGCTATTCCAAGAACTTTCTGCATGCTCTTGAACAAGTCATCCATACGCATCAGTTAACCCTCATTACCACGTTATAATAACAGTTATTTAATGGCCATGAGATTTGGGGGTTTAATTAAAGTTTAAAAAACATTGTGAGCCTGGATTAAAGGCAGCATTTACAATTAATATACTAAATACCACTACAGTCAACCAATATAGGCAATGGCTATAGGAGCAGCTGCTGCACCGTCACTGAACAGCAGTGTTTTCAGCTGAGTTCCACGTAATGCAAGAGGCTATTGAGTCTCTCCTGAGCAGTTCCAACTTCTCAAGGCTGGCCAAGAACAAAGACAAGTCATGCTGTAATAATGCACATGAATTCCACATGCAAAAGGCATGGGATCCCAGCAGTCAAGATGACACACAACAGGATGCAGTAGAAATGAGGGTGGTAGGGATAGTGGGGTGCAGATTGATGAGAAACAGCCATAGACAGGACCTGAAGGGAAATCAGTTCCATAGCAGATGTTATTGACTTGTCTGCTGCACAACATTAATTTGAAATTAACTAGGTGCAAGAGATTCCAACAGCAAAAGAGAAAACTGAGATACCATGTACTCCAGTGGCTAGGACATTAAACAGGGAACTAGCATACCTGGGTTCTATTCCTGGCTCCCCTATTGGGGTGTGGTCTTGACCAAGTCATTTCCTCTTCCTGTTTCTGTCTGTCTATTGAGATTGTAACTCTTTGTAAACCCTATTGTCTCTAACTGGATGTTTGTATAGCACCAAGCGCAATGGGACCTCTAAGCACTGCTACAAATAGAATTGTAGGACTGAAAGGGACCTTGAGATGTCATTTAGTCCAATTCACTGTGTTTATGGCAGGATTAAGCATTATCTATTCTAGACCATCCCTGACAGTTGTTTGTCTAACCAATTCTGAAAAAATCTCCAATGGTCATTCCACAACCTGCCTAGGCAATTTCTTCCACTGCTTAATCACCTTTTCCTAATATCCAACCTAAACCACCCTTGCTTCTCATCCTGTCTTCAGAGGTTAGTGAGAACAATTTTTCTTCCTCCTCGTTGTAATAATCTTTTGTGTACTTGAAAACTATTATTAAGTCCCCCCTCAGTCTTTTCCTCTCCAAAATACACAAACCTAATTTTTTCAGTCTTCCTTCATAGGTTGTGTTTTCTAGATCTTTAAGCATTTTAGATGCTCTTCTCTGGACTTTCTCCAGTTTGCCCACATCTTTCCTGAGATGTGGCACCCAGAACTAGACACAATACTCCAGATGAGGGCTAATCTGGGTAGAGTAAAGTGGAAAAATTACTTCTTGTGTCTTGCCTATAACATTTACTTCAGGCCGTTTCTGCAGTTTGTCTAGATCATTTTAAAATGTAATCCTGTCCTCCAAAGCAATTGTTACCCCTCTCAGCTTGGTATTGCCTGCAAACTTTATACATGTGCTCTCTATGCCATTATCTAAACCACTGATGAAAATATAGAAAAGACCCAAACATCCCTGCAGGACCCTATTCGATATACCCTTCAAACTTGACTGTGAAGCACTGATCAGGGGCAGAGTAACCATCCTGGGGGCCCTGAGCTGCTTCTGACCATGGGACCCCCTCACTGTGGGGCCCCCCACCTGCACCATGGCCCCCCACCTGGCCCCCTCAAACACAGGGCCCCCCATCACTGGAGGAGGGGGGCCTGGGGCCAGAGGGTGCTCCCGCCCTGGCCCTGCTCTGGACAGTGTGCCAGGGGATGGGGGAAGGCCAGGTGGCACAAGGTGCGGTGACCTCCAGTGTTGCTTCCCAGGGTCATGGGCCGTGGAAGGCCGCACCAGAGCAGTGGCCAGCGGGCCCCACCCTCTGGGCAGACCAAACAGAGGCTGGCCCCCCTGCTTCACCCCACATGTGTGCCAGCTAGCTCAGGGGTGGGGCAGAGCACAGAGCTCAGCCTCTGGCTCTAAGGCCCTGCCCCATCCCACCCCAGCACTCCTGCCCTGTTAGCGCTGAGCCGGACCCAATTATCACAGGGGTTTTAAGGGCTTGAGCCTGGGGCCTCCTTTCTGGCCGAGCCCGGGGATTAAGCCCCTAAAGCCCCTGTGATAATTCGGCCCTGCCACTGATAAGTATGCTCTGGGAACAATTTTCCAACTGGTTATACATCCACTTCACAGTACCCCCATCTAGGTTGTATTGCCCTAGTTTGTTCAAGAGAAGGTCATACAAGACAGTATAAAAAGCCTTTACTACAATCAAGATACGCCACATCTACCATTTCCCCTCATCCACAAAGCTCATTACCCTGTTAAAGAAAGCTATCAGGTTGGTTTGACACAATTTGCTCTTAACAAATCCATGTTGACTGTTACTTAATTCTTTATTATCTCTAGGTGTTTGCAAATTGATTGCTTAATTATTTGCTTCATTATCTTTGTGGGTACTAAAGTTAAGCTGACTGGTCGATAATTCCTCAGGTTGCCCTTATTTCCCTTTTTAAAGATGGGCAAATACAGTATCATTTATCAATCTTCTGGAATCAAACCCATCTTCCATGCCTTTTCAAAGACAATCACTAATGACTCAGATTTCTCAGTCAGTTCCTTGAGTATTCCAGGATGTATTTCATCAGGCCCAGGTGACTTGAAGACATCTAACTTGCCTAAGTACATTTTTACTTGTTCTTTCCTTATTTTAGCCTCAGATCCTATCTCATTTTGGCATTCGCTATCTTAGATGTCCAATTGCTACTAAAGTTTCTGGTGAAAACTGAAACATACAGGTTATTTAGCACTTCTACCATCTCCACATTTCTTGATATTGTTTTTCCTCCTCAGTTGAGTAACAGGCCTAGACTATCCTGGGCCTTCCTCTTGTTTCTAAAGTATTTGTAGAATGGTTTCTTGTTACTTTTTATGTCTCTGCTAGTTTAACCTTGTTCTGTGCCTTGACCTTTCTAAATTTGTCCCTATATACTTGTGTTATTTGTTTATATTCATCTTTGTAATTCGATCTAGGTTCCCCTTTTTGTAGTACTCTTTTTTGAGCGTTCAGATCATTGAAGATCTCCTAATTAAACCAGGATGATCTCTTGCAATACTTCTTATCTTTCCTATACAGTGGAATAGTTTGCTCTTCTGCCATAAATGTCTCTCTGAAAAAAAACTCAACTTTTTTTAACTGTTTTTCCCTTTTGACATACTTCCCATGGGATCTTTCCTACCAACTCCCTGAGTTTGCTAAAGTCTGCCTTCTTGAAATCCATTATCTTTATTGTGCTGTTTTCCCTTCCAGCATTCCTAAGAATCATGAACCCAACCATTTCATGATCACTTTCACTTAAGCTGCCTTCCATTCTCAAACTCTCAACCAAATAGCGAGAAGCTTGTCCTTAAAATAGAGATATACAAATACAACCACAAAGCTATACTGGTGGCTCAATCAGTGATCCCTTCACCTTTGACTCTGAAGAATGGAAATGTCAATAAAGGAAACTTTAATGCTGTAACCTAAGGGGCTTGTATAGTTAATTTTACCTAGGAGCATGATGTCACATTCAGACTAAGATACAATGCTCATTCTTAGCACTACCAGTTATTAGCAATTGCTTTTGTTTCATAAGAAAGCACAAATGTAACTAACTGCTGACAGTATGGGGGTGAAACTGCATGTGGGTCATTGTCCCTCTAAATTTTCTTGGGACTCTAAAATAAAAATTCTTGGTCAGGTAACAGCTAACAAATTAAGATGCACTGTAATGTAACTGAAAGATGTCGCCATTCCGTTTTCTTTATACTGCACATTTAAATGTGCAGAAGTGGCTGCCTTCCCATAGAGATAATTGCCATCCTGTGTTTCAGTGCAGCATGGTACAGAGTGAGTCACACATACTATGCTCTCACCCCTTTCAGGAACTTAATATTTGCTTTTTGTTGTTGTGTTTCTTTAAACTGAAATTAGAAAAGTCATCGAGGCTATAAATATATGTTTTCCTTTTTGTGTACAAAGGAAAAACAAAACACCAGAGAAGTTATTTGTTTTTATAGCACCTCTGAAACACTTCATGAATAAACATAAATGCCCTGCAGTGGATTTTGACTTGAAATTCACACATTCCTGTGCAATATTTTTGTCCATATTTCCATGAATTCTCAGAGGAGAGAGGGAATTTACAATTTATATATTCTTACCTTGTTTTCAGGGACTATTAGGAGATTTAGCCTATCTCATACAGATCAGCTAAATAAATATATCTTCCCTTCACGAAATTCTGTTTAATCAAAGAACTGCATGTTTTATGAAGCGATCTAGTCAGGCCATCCAATGCGACGAGAAACAGCAATAATCAGCCATAAATAATTGAAAGGGGTGAAAGAACAAGGTAAAGGTGGGGGGGAGAAAGGGATTTTATTATCCAATTTATCGGTTCAGTGGGGTTTTTTTGATTTTTTTTTTAATTAATCAATACAAAATCCAAGGGATACATATAATTCTGGCAAACTTCAATCACATTCCACCAACTCTTTATCTCCCCTGCATACAAAATTCACACACTTCCTCTTTGCAAATATAATATTCCTTCCCTGTGTAATTGCAACAATTCAAGAATTGAGCATGCAACAAGATGCATATTTTAGGAGCCATTGGGTGTCTACCTGATGCATCTTTGTGCAAATACAAAGGTTCTCCCATCAATACAGGTAATTCACCTGCCTGAGGGGTGGACAGAATTCTTCTGTCAGCCTAATGTTGTCTACACAGGGTCTTAAGTAGGCTTAACTATGACGCTCAGGGATGTAGATCTTTCATACGCAAGTGATCCAGTTACACTGATCTAATATTCTAGTGTATACCAGGCCTAAAGGTAGGCCACACTAGCCACTGCTAGTCTAACTTGACTCGTTCAACACTAGCTTGGGTTTTGTCTACATGTCCTGCAGTTGTACCTCTGATTCCAGGGCAGTGCTAGCTACACCTCTTAGGGTGCATCTACACTTGTAAATTAAGTCAACTTAAGCCTGCTTAAATTGACTTAATTTACTCTGCATCCACACTACAATTTCCTTAAGTCAACTTAAGGAAATTTTAAGTCGACTTTATAAAACCTAGTTTAAAGTCGACTTACTGGCTAAGTTGACTTTATTAAGTAGACTTAAGCCACTGTAGATGTGGCTTAGCCCTAAGTCGACTTTAAGGGTCCCCAGGACTCCCCCACTGACCTCCCTGCCAGGGTGCCTGGTACAGCCAAATCCTGGCGTGCCCACCCACAGGGCAGGACATAGCCCTCCCCACCCCGATCCTATACCCTGCCCCGTCTCTGTGCTGCTCAGCCCCCATGTACTTTAGTACAATGGGGAAAATGCTGAGCGCCCTGTCACTTTTAAAGGGGTGCCCCCTCACACCATGGACCAGTCCCAGGTCCACCTACCCCCTAGAAGTCAACTTAGGTGTCCAGTGTGGACACTGTAATTCGAATTGTCAAGGTCTACTTTAAGTCAACCTAAATTTACAGTGTGGACACGCTAAGTTGACTTAACAAAGTCAACTTATTTTGACAAGTGTAGACATAGCCTTAGTGTGTTGGCCTCTAGTGGGGTTTCAGCAATTGAGAAGGGTGCTACAACCTTATCCAAAAGAAGCAGGTCTTTCAGCACAGGCAGGAAAAGCTCATGTATTAAAATCCAGAGGTCCCAGATTCAATGCCCACTGCTCCTGCACCACCCAGGGGCAATACCATTACAATAGCCAGACTGTCAGTGACTTGCATAAGATCACAGAGGGAGTCTGTGGCACAGGGTCCGAGATCTTTGGAATCCTTTCCTTTTCTAGCCCTGGTCAGCCACCTTCACAACATGACTGGGTTTCCTTTACAAAAATATTTTCTGCAACACATAAATAAAGTTGATGACACAAGGTCAGATTCCATCCTCCCTCCCCCATTCTCAAGCTAAAGCGGAGGAGATTTCATACTGATTTGAAAGCTGGGGGGTTCCCCAATCCAGTGGCATTGATGGAAATTTCTGCTCTGCTCCAACTGCCCCCGGGGGGCTCAGTTGCACACTGTGGCTCAGAAAGCAGGAAGGGATGGCAGGAAAAGGAGCTGGTGAGAAGCCCATGGATGGGGTGGCAATTAACCTCCGCACGTCTAAATTCAACGGTAGCTGGGGCAGAGGGGATCTGGTCAAGCCAGAGCACTAAAATAAGCAGAGTAGCCATGACAACATAAGGGGGAAGGGAGGGTGAGCCACTCTGCCTATGTGCTAGGTTCTCCAATGGGATCACACTTAGCCTTTCCCATGGTTCATGCTACTGCAGCTGTAAGCCATATGCCTAAAAAGGGCTATCTCTTTAAGAGACCTGCTGAGAGTGGGTTACGGTTGCTGGGCAGATTAGCTACCCACAACCAGAAACTTCTGGAAGCAGGGAGTGGTAGCATTTTTGAGCATGCTCCACAGGATGCCCTACTGGTGTGATGTGGTGTGGTAGTCAGATCACATGAGAGCAGCAGTCTGTGCTGACAGCAGGCTAGAGCTGCTTTGAGAAGAGCCCATGTGCTCAGTTTTCAGGAGAGAAGCTGAGCCAGGAGTGAACAAAATGTTTTCTCCCTCTAATGGAGTCGTCTGCAACAGACTTTGCAGACATGCATATGGGACTGAGGGCTGGTTGCAAAGGAGAAGGAAAAGCCTGCATGGAATGCTACAGAAGATTCCTGCAAAGAAAGAAGAGGACAGCTATTTCTTGCCACTCAAGCCTCTACACTCAAACAGAGACTGTAGCTGAGAGTTGGGTGAACTCCACCTGGACTTTGGGACTCTTGGGTATCTTTCCTGCGGGGTTTTCTGTAGGGATTGTTCTTGGTTAATTGTATTTTGTTTTCTTAGGATAAGGTTTATTTAGTTAGTAGTTAATAAAATTCATTGTTATGTTTGTTTTTAGTAGTATTTTAATGTGGGGTGGTAACTGAGCAATGTTTGCTGCGTTGCCCATACAGACTAGATCCTGGGTCTCCAGCTGCTTTCTCCACAGGGATTGGGATGTATTTCTGTGAGGCACTGGAGAAGGGCAATTGAATTAATTTTAGCCCACCCGAAGGTTACACAGCTACACTCGATCAGAGTTAGCGCGGGTATGTCCGCACGGCCAGGAATGACACCTCCCCTTGGACAGACAAAGAGCATCTTTCATGTGTAGATACCCCTTTGCACTTCATTGGCACTTGAGAATGAGGATATGGTGAATCCCTCTTGGTTTGGAATGATTAGAGCACACACACAAGTCTATACAGCTGCATGACCGTGTTACTTACAGGGCCTAAGGTCAGTTTCCAGAACTGAAGGACGAACATTAATGATCAATCACGCACTACCTTCCCTGGCAAGTGGGTAATAATGTATATCCATTTACTCAGGGGCGAAGCAGAGGAAAAGTATAGATGAATATATTTGCTCAAATTCCACTTCAGTGGCAGAACCAGGGCTAACAACTTCGGCCTTCCAGCTGCCTGCTCTAACCACTAGACTGAACAGATCACCATAAGCAAAAGACCCACCCTACTGGTTGCCAAGCAACTAAACAGGAAAACACCTGCTTGGAAAGGCAATCTTGTTTACTTTGAAGCAAGGAGCACTCTCCAAGACTTCATTTGCGATTGCTGTTCCTCTATCTCATCATGAAACAACAAGAGTCCTGTGGCACCTTATAGACTAACAGATTTTCTTTCGCATAAGTTTTCATCTCATCATGTTTGTCTTTTCTATTGTGGTAGCACTAAACCGCCCCGTGTGGGATCAGAGTCTCATTGCTCTAGGAGCTGTACAGTCCCACACAATATTAAAAAAATAGCCCCCTATAAAAAACAGCCCCTATCCCAAAGAGCTTAGACTCTAACCATCAGTCAAAAGTCAACCTGTGTCAGTATACACATAAATTGGGAGTGGGGACAGAGTAACCAGGATGTGATTGTATTTTCACAAATCAGATACATAATGCTTTCTATTTAAAAGTGCCTTAACAGCTCCTATGTCTAGCCTGGCAAGTTAGTTCGAATTAAGGAGGCTTATTTCGAACTAACCAAAGCCATGGCTACACTAGGCTTTAGTTCAAATTAAGGGCTTCCTTAATTCGAACTAATAAGTTTGAATAGGGCTTTAGAAATAAGGCTTTAATTCGAACTAGCTAGTTCGAATTAGCCAATGTGCCTGTGTTAATTCGAACTAATTTCTTAGTTTGAACTAACCGGCCATTGAAATGAATGGGGATCGCTAATTCGAATTAAGCTAACTAACTAATTCAAACTAATTTTAGCAAGTGTAGACATAGCCCTAGAAGCTAACCCCCTCATTCCCAGCCAATGTCAAAGCAGAGCCCAGCCCAATGAAGTCAATAAAAAGCCTCCCCTTGACTCCAACAGGCTGAGGACAAGGCCCTACCTGCTGCAGAAGTCTTGAGGAACTCCGAGTCTGCCAAGATGCATGCCTCCGACACTCAGCCACAAGAGGGAGTCAAAGGATACAGAAAGTAACACAGGCCCAGGAGACCATTCACTGTTTGTCAACGGCGCCAGCAATTGTCAAGCGCTAGCGTTTTTAATCACGCTCATTATCACAGAGCTGGGCCATTCCCAAGGGATTTATTTCCTTTCTGACATGCCTGTGCACAGAGGTGGAGGAGGAGGAAGGGGGGAACAGTTTGAACAAAGCTCTGGTAAGGCTGAAGGATGACATTCACATTGTCAGGAGTTTGTTTACCTCGATCTGCAACTGAAATTACACTTCGCCACTTTCCAAAGACCTTGATATTAATGAGGCTAATTTTGCACGAACACACCAAAGAGGCTGATTAATAATAAATGAGGTTTAAATGGGCCTGTCTCTCAGAATGTAAAAGATGGAGAGGGCTTATTTATTTATTTTATTTTATCCTTGCTCAGATGCGAGGAAAAGCAGTGCATCCGTAAGTGACCTTTTTGAAAACTGCATGTGCTAATTCATTAATTACCAAGCCTAAATATAGCCCACTATCTTCAGGCTCTCATATGTCCCACACAGGACCAGTGTTGGTAAAGAATAATAATACCTGAAACTATACAGCAGCTCTCATTCTATGATCTCATAAGACCAGATTCTTAGATCCCTGCAAATCCACGGATATCCGCATCCATGGACTATTTCCTGTGGATACAGATCGGATGCAGATCTACATATTTGTATCTGCACAGGGATCTACAGATGAGGAGACCCTGCAAATCCACAGATACCTGCAACATATCCACATCCATAGATGCGATGTAGATATCCACAGACCATTTCTTGTGGGTGTAGATCGGATACAGATGCACATATTGGTATCTGCGCAGGGCTCTCCAGAATCTCACATTGAATAGAATCCTACTCCACAAAAGGTCCCACTGAAAGCAATGGAACAATTGTTGCCAGGAAGATGCAAATGAACTGAGGTAAGGCTGTCAGAGTTTGACCCAAAGCGATCTACAAATGGGAGTCAGAGTTATCCTCCTGCTACAACTGGAGAAACTGAGGCACAAAGAAAGGAAATGACTTTGTTTCATTGTAGCTACACCGCAACCAAAAATGTGGCTGCAGTATATGGAGACGTACCCAAGCTACTTTTGATCTAGTTCAAAGCTAGTTCGAGAATCAACCGTGGGAAAGCCATGACGGCATGGGGCTATTCCTAGAGTACATAGCAGGGTACTGGGCAGGTTTGTACAGCCTGTTCTGTCACCAGGGCTGCTTCCACTTCATTGCTATGTTATTTAAGCTAGCTCAGCTTTGTCTCTGCTTGCTGCAATCACATCTCTGATTGCAGGGTAGACACATACCCTCAGCGACAGAGAGGGAAATAGAGCTCCGATTTCTCACAGCGCCTTCTCCTCTTGCAGCGCCAGCATGACAAGGAAGAGGTAATGTTTTGTGGTGCTGGGAAACCATGTGCCAGCTCTTGCCAGGTCTGTAGGCGTCAGCTGAGCACTGACAGATTCATACCTGGAATCCAGCCCAGCCCATCTGTATTTTAGTTTTGTTCAAAATAGGTATTAGCCCTATAAGAATGCATTTAGTCTTAGAATACAAAATGCTTGTACGCTGCTACCTGCATTAATCTCACATGACTGTATTCCAGGCTACAAGGTAACATACACATTCGTTTCATAATCATAAAAAATGCCTACTCTGAACTTGTGAATTCAGATGCAAAGAGTGGTTCCCCCTACCCATCCAAGTGGGCTATCAAAAATTAAATGAGCCATTGTAGGACAAAAGTTTTATTGATTGCCCCATCCATCCATGGAGAAGTACATGCAGAAGGCCTCATCCCATCATATTGGATGCTGGAAGAGGAAAGTAAAATAGCTAACATAGATTTTTCATTTCTTTGCTGTTTGGACTCTCACAATAGCTAGAGCTAAGAAATAAATAGCAGGGATCCTCAGAGTCGATTGGGGTTAAGCCCTAAAAAGATATTCAGTATTGACCTATTGCTACATCTGTCACTTTTTGAATCAGATAAACTTGTTTGTGCATGTTTGCTTGCTTGTTTTAACCTGTCAATAAATTCTCTTCTATCTTTTTGCTAATTAATAAGCCTAAGTTAGTTTATTGCAGAATTGGCTAGAGGTGGTGTCTTTGGTGCAAGATCTAAGGTACAAATTGATCTGGGATAAATTACTGGTCTCTTGGAACCAGAAGCAACCTGAATATTTTGTGATTTTTGATGTAAGTGACCATTTATCATTCAGTCCAGCTTGCCTGAGTGGCAAGATAAACTGGAGAGCCCAACGGGACTGCCTGTGACTCCATGGTTAGACTGTTACAGTGATCTAGAAGTTCACATATGTTATGGGTTTGATGTAATCTAATTATAGAACATACCAGTTTGGGATGCCTGCCCTGTTTCTGACAGACAGGACTCTGTTGTCTTTCTACAATAGACTAACACGGCTACCCCTTTGGAATCTGTTTCTGACAGTCTGCCTGACATTGGCACTCTCTAAGCCCTACAGACATTGTGACCCCTTCGAGGAAAGTACCATAGAATGGACAGCCAAGGGAGATGGGAGGATTTTAACTGCTAATGTAATAGAAACAAACAAGGATTTAAAGGATCAAGACATTAGGATTTAATTCTGCAAGGCATTGTGCATCCTGCAGTAGGAACACAGCACTGTTTAGGATCCAGCACTCGCCAGGTGGCCAGCCCATCCAGAGCTGTGTGTCAGGAAATGAACCTTGGGGTCTTCAGAAAACAAAAACATGAGATTTTCAGTTTCCTATTAGTTTGAGCCAGATCAGAACTATCATTAGAATCACTTCAACTGGATTGTAAAGGATAACTGGATTGTACCATAATGAAAAAATAATGTTTAAGAAACATTAGCCACATTTTTCAAAGGTTGGTGCACAGTTCCCATATGGGGCAAACATTCAGGTCAGCTCTTATTTTAGTGGAACCAGTTCACTTCCTACAAAGATTTACAGGCCTTTAAAAGGTTAAAGGAAGTGTGGTGACTCTCCTGAGGGCAAATCTGCTGTGGCTTTTTACCTCCTATGGGTAGAGATTGCAAGGAGCTGAAGACATGGGGAATCAGCTGAAGGGAACTGGTCAGAAGGAACCAGAGGGAGGACAGAGTGCTACACTGAATTGGTGGGGATTGCACAAACTGTATATATTAAATTGCAATGGGAAAACTATCCCCCTTTTTATATACATAATAATATAATTTAAATTGCATATAAATCATACATATAATATAATTATATATATAATAACATGCTGTAGTATGCCTAGGACACAAGTACTGGAACAGCTGAGAGAGTGGATGTCGGAGCCATGTGTAAGTAACATGATTGCCGGTGGCAGCAGGGGGAAATGCTAGTCAAGAGCCATCAGCTGCTGAAACCTTAACAGTTGTAAATTCTCCCATTAGTTAGGTGAAATAAGACACATTCACCTGCCTCCCCTGCTCTGATTCAGAACTCACAGGGTATGTCTATGCTGTGAGCTGGAAGAGGAAACTTACAGCTTGAGGATACATACCCATACTCGCTCTGATCAGGCTAGGAAACTAAAAATAAGGTGTTGCTGCCATGGCAGGAATAGTGGGAGGGGCTAACTCAGTACATGCCTTGTGACTCAAAGTGATGCACACTTGAGGTTGCTAGCCCCTTCTGCCACTCACACTATTACAGCTATAGTCTATTTTTAGCACACTAGCTCAATCAGAGATAGTGTGGGTATGTCTCCTAGAGCTGGAAATTACAACTCCAATTGCAGCATACATGTACCCACAAACTCATCCTGAAATGAACGTTCACATACTACTTGGGACTCCTGCCAAAAGGCCATCCTCTCCCTTGCACTTTCTACTTGAGGATCTCTAAATGCTTTACAAAACATTAGTAAGTTAGGCCTCAATACTACAGCTGGGGAGATTTGCTGAATTGGGGAAAAAATCAGAATTTCCAAATGTGAAGAAAATGGGATTTTTTTTTAAAATTTGCAAAATTCTCCCCCTGTTTCAACCCAGGTCAACATAGAACCCCCATGTGAGGAGTGTGTATTATAGACTTATTTTATTTGAACATCTCTTTGTGTCTCTATCTTTCTGCATTGCAGAGAGCAATGGGAATCAGATCTCAGTTGGGACCTCCAGGAATATTGTAACAATTAATAAAATAAGTAAATAATGATATTTTAGGTAGATATTTACAGACTGCCATGATGGGGACAAAAAAGAAGAGATTCAACCTTTAAAGTCAGAAGGGACCATCATGGTCATCTCATTTGACCTCCTGCATGTTGCAGGCCACAGAACCTCACCCACCCTCTCCTGCAACAGACCTCTAACCACTGGCTGAGTTACTGAATTCCTCAAATTGTGGTTTAAGGACTCCGAGTTACTGAGAATCCACCAATTACATTAGGTTAAAACTGCAAGTGACCCATGCTCCATTCAACAGAGGAAAGAGGAAAATAACAAGAGTCTCTGCCAATCTGACCTGGGGGAAAATTCCTTCCCAACCCCAAATATGGCAATCAGTTAAATACTTAGTATGTGGGCAAGACCAGCCAGGCAGACCCCTGGGAAAGAATTCTGTAGTAATTCAGAGCCCTTCCCATCTAGTGTCCCATTACCAGCTCATTGGAGATATTAGGTGCTAGACATAATTTGGGACCCAATTGTGAAATGAGGTCCATAAAAACAGATCTCTGCACACACGGCGCGCCACTTGAATGCATGAATTTGTCAGCACGAGCTCACTGCAGGATTGTGTGGTCATGGAACGTTATGGGCTGTGCAGTTCCGGCCCATTGAGCGAGAGGTGTTCTTATCAATTCTTATCAGTGTTATTCTGTGTCTGGCGCCGATATCAGCGTGGCTGCATGTGTGAAAGCGTGCATGAATCTCTGAAGGCGTGCTCCCTCAGGATTACCCCTGGCTCAGATCTATAAGTGGGGACTCCGTTAGCCCAGTTATCTAGAGCCTGGCTTGGATCTTAAGCAGGGACTGAGTTAGCCTGATGATCCTAAACCAAGGTGCTCCTTTGGTTAACACTCTGAGTTACCTTTGGTTCAAATCTCAAATGAGAACTCGATTAACTCAGTGATTTGGAGCCTAGGTATACCCTGTGTGCAAGAGGTAAACTGAGGCAACACTCATGATCGAAGAAACCAACACGACCATGGATCTTTGTAGAAACAATGGTGTCAGGCTAGCCTTTATTGCAATGTAGAACAATGGCAAGCGATCTATATCAACGGATCTGCTGGCAGCATACATGCTCTCAATGCAACGGAGCAGCTCAGCTGACAGTAGGATTCCCCGTCGCCCCTTTCAGCTGCATGGGGTCTGAGCTCCAGGGATCCTACTTCAATAACCCTCATCTGACCTTACATTGATTGGTCCATACACTGATTGATTCACACATTGATTGGTCCATGCATTACTGGGCATCTCCATCCATCAAGGTGTCATGGTCTGACCGAACCTTACTTTTGCCTGGGCCAAATCATGCAAAACATCTTTCCTCATCTCCTTGGTGGTAGACCAACCCAACACCACCTTCCTCAAGGTACATTCTGATTTTTATACTTATTATTGCAATTTCATCTTGTTTCTTGCCAATTTCAGTGAAGTCGGACTTTCACCTGTCTCTTGTCAGTACTTTCAGTTCAGGCACACAGTTTTGGATTACTTTGTTAGACTCTTGCCAGCATCTAGGTGCTTCTACTTGTTTTTCTATTTTAACTTTTACTTTCTCCTACAGATTGTACCCTGGATCTTTGAGTAAACACAGCCTTTGCGCTGCAAGGAGCGTATGGAAAACACTATATACAGTTCCCACCAGACAAAAACTAGCCTTTGTCCCACACCCATTACAGGGCTCTCTAGTCATTAAAACTGCACTGCTATGATGTTATTCCCTGAATGACCTTTGAAGAGTTGAGTTCAGGAATGCCTTAGCTTCATTTATTTATTTAGTTGTGCTGGGTGATTTGGAGAAAGATTAGGCATTTTTAAAAAAACTGAACACCCGCTGGTGAGATTTCTGGGCACAGTTTCTCTGCTAAGAGCCAACCACATTCTGAACAGACTTCTGGGTTAATTACCCCTATTCCCCTTTATTTTAATTCACACCTTTTGCTTTCTGCTGTCAGTTTATGCAAAAGCTACAAGAGCAAGTTTTTCTTGTTGTTTTCCCAGTCCCACTGCAGACCCAAGACTTCAGAGAAAAGACATCTTCAAGCACATTTTATAAACACATAAGCTCAAACCGTGAAATAAATTTGTTGCTGGGGAAAGACGCTAGAGGGATTAGCCCAGAGTATGAGATTTCGTGTTCATCCATAAAACAAGAACAACAGTGAAACCTTCCTTTGTGTGGCATGACAACTTAAAAGCGTTCCATGGGCATTCTAACCATGGTGCCTATCAAGAGACCAGCTGTTTTTGACACATACCTGCTGGGAATTAAACTGAGCCATGCTCAACTCTTTGCCACTGAACAGTCTTCATGTAACTCTCAGGTCACTACCAATTTATGATGGATCATGGAGTTGACCACACAATCTAGACATGTATGGAACCGTTGCTCTTTACTAATCCCCTGCGCCACTCTGAACAGAATATCTCAGAAATGTTCCTCCAAGAAGAATCTCTAAACTTTTGGAATCATACCCCGTTGTGTGAATGGGACACATACTAACCCTCAGTTAATAATGATTTGCTAGGGATTGGGTTAGACCAGTGCCCATCACTCAGAAGAAATGTAACAATCAGTTAAACTCCTTTATGGAATAGATTGCTGAAACAATAGAAGTCATCACTCAGAATACACAGGCCATGCAGGATCAGTGTGAAATTTATTGACCTACATGGGTGGAAGGGTTTTTCTGGGTATTATTTATTGGAGCTTCCTGAGTGGCTGAGAGAGCATGTGCACACAACTGTACAGAGCCAGAGAAGGTCACAGGGAAGCACCAGATGGAACCAGAGAAGCATTAGTCACTGGAGTCTGAGAAAAACCTATGAAAGCTGTTGCCACTCCCAGCTAAGTGCCAGCTGGAAAGGGTCTTGAGCAACTGTGAGCAGAAAAAGAGCCTCTTGTTGTAGGATTTCTACTGTGTTCAGGAAAACAGGACTTTGCAAGCTCTTTGTAAATAAATAGTTCTGAAAGATTTAGTTCTGACTATTTGAATTTTATTATTTGTGCTATCGATAACGGAGACCTTATCTGAGAGCACGGCCCCATTATGCTAGGTACTGTATAGACACAAGGTAACAGACAGTGCCCCAACAGGCTGGCAGTCAAAACAGACAAGAAATAGGAGTGGAAATGAATTGCCTATGGGCACAGAGCAGGTCAGTGGCAGATCCAGGAGTAAAACCCTAGTCTGCTCTTAGGCCAGTCACATCTTTCCACTGGACCATGATCTGATGGAGCTGAATTGTTGATTGGTTTATATATCCTAATGTAGAAAAATAGGTTAATGGTATAAAGAAATGGAATGGCTGAATTAGGTTAAAATCAGAATTGTTCCTTTTTCTAGTTCCTAGTGGGGACCAAAAAGTGTTGCAGATGAACTTAATAAAACACGGGATTGCTGGGAAAGAATAGAAGCTGGTTCACTCACTCTCTATCTCTGCAAAAGCACCCAATGTTTGTTATCCCTCAACAAATGCACCAGAATTAGGCAGAGCTGCTGTGAGACCGCAATATAATGATGTATCATGGGTGGATCTTCCACCAAGAGATACACCTCCCAGGCAGTGGGCTATGTACTTGTAGAATGAGAGGTGGACGTATAATTTCAAATTGGTGGCTCTTAGTGGGGTGAGAGAATTGAGTTTGTATGCAAGGAAGAACTGTAGAAAAAACCATGGAAACACACCCCAAACCTGAAATCTAGAAAGCAGCATAACCTAGAATTGGATGAGCATCCTTAAATAGATGCTCAGGTACTCTATCATCTGCAGTGGCTCTCATCCCTGGATAGCTATAGCTATTTCTTTCTTCATGCAGTGTGAACCTGCCATCATGGCTTCTGTAGGAACTATGCATGTGATAGATATACAGATGTTTCTTGCCTTAAACCTTGATCCTCATGTTCATTGTCAACACTTTGGTGGTATGGCTGGGAGGACAGGAAAATGAGGTAGCTTCTCCTTTCTTTCCACAATCTACTTAATAGCAGTATCAGGATGCCCCTTTCTGGCCCAGAAGGCAGCCAGTTTTAGTGTATCATGTTGCATCTGAATGTTCAGAACTTGAAAGTCATTAATTAGTTTTACAGATGTTACAAACGCACAAAGCGCACCAGGTAGGCAAGGCCCATTGCTGTTACGCAAACATGGCATAACACATCGCATTAACATTTAACCCTAAGCCATGGACATTGAGCTCAGCAGTAATTAGTGCACATTTCTCACAGGCCCAAGGTGAGACCCAGAAATACAGCCTCAGGCAGTTGATTGACAAGAGAGGCACTTCCCCATCAAGCAGAGCTTGACAGCAAAGTCCATGCAAATTAGGCATCTTCCCTTTCTATATAGCAGGGCTCTGAAGGTCCACCACCATATTCAGGATAAATTGCTATTTTGTGTACTTGTGTGCAAATATGGGAACAGACAGAATTCTTTTATTTGGTCCATGTGCATCCTCTTCAGGGAAATATTCACTGGCCTGATGAATAGTCACAGGCCTGCCCAGCTGAGACCTCACAAAGCCTAAGCTAGGGGCAGGGGCACGCTGAGCTTACACAAAACCAGGCAGTGGTAGCAGGAAAGTCTGCAGGGAGAAGTTCCACAGTCATTCTCGAGAGGAGGGGAATCAGTAAGGGACAGAGAGGAGGAATGGGGGTAGAGTAAACCCTGGGATCCTGGGCTGTAGACTCTGGCAAGAACTTGAGAGGGGGTGAAGTAGCCACAGAGGAAGCTCCCATGGTAACATTAGATGGGGTGAGGGAAAAGTTAGGAAGACCCCAGGGAAACTGCAACAAGGTTCGAGGTTGGACGGACCAAGCAGGCCACAGAGTCCCTGGGCTGGAACCTGGAGTACTGGGAGGGCCTGGGTTCTTCTGCTGGCCACTGGGAAAATGGCATAGACCAGTCAGTGAAGCAGAAGACTGTCTGAGTCAATTTGTCCAGTAAGTCTTTGACCTGGCCAATGGGTAGAGTCACTAAGCAGGAGTAACCTGAGTCCAGCAAGACAGACAGTGTGTGCACGCACATTTGTGACCACAGGCTGAACAACCAAAGGTCGGGGGGAGGGGGAGGCGGAAGGACGACAGATGGGTCAAGAGCTAAAATCCAGAAGAAGCACAAGGAGGCCCCACCCAGCTGTGACTAGTAAACCCTATGAAAATCACATCATTGGCATGCTCCCTTTCATGTAACAATGATGGAGATTAAAATATAAGATACTTTTTTTCAGAACTGCCTTATATCCACTGGAACAGTGAATTTCTGGAGATTGCTGAATATTTAGCTTGGTCATTTATTTCACATTTTAAAAAGAGATGGCAAGGACGTAGGGCAGCAGGAGATGCAAAATCTGATCTATTGGATTAAATTATCATCTCTTAGGCTATGTCTACACTTGTAAAGTTAAGTCAACTCTATTAAGTCAACTTAACAAGGTTGACTCTAAGTCGACTTAATAAGGTCAACTTAGCGCTATTCCCCATCCACACAGGCTTTAAATTGACTTAAGAAGTCAATTTAGGGCTTAAGTCAACCTTCAGAGGTGGTGTTATTAAGTCCACTTAAGCTGTTAATAAGTTGACTTAAGGAGGCATTAAGTCAACTTAATAGAAGCCCAGTGTGGACACGCCTTTGTGTAGGTCGACCTAAGTTGCCAGTGTAGATGCACCCTTCAGAGTATAAAGTTTAGAGAATTAGCCCAATTTCTATGGGAACCATATAAATGCACAGTATTTTTTTTCAATTGTGCTTTCCATGCAGTAGCAAACTTATGCCATTCTCAGAGCAGTACAGGCACTGCTGATGACCTCAGTGCATGGCAGGGGCAAGTAAGTGAAAAATCATATGTTAATTTCAGCTGCATTAGCTTTGCTGGGAGTGGGATTTGGCCCTTTTAAAAAATGCACAAAGTTCACCAAATGGAAATGGACAAAATAAGAAAGGAATTTTGGTTTAATTTGTTTTGTTTTAAAGATGAAGTCTAGTGAAAAGTGCTGGAGCCAGAGTAAGCTGGATAACCTAATCTCTCAGGGCCTCTTGGGGCCGCATCTCTTGCAACATATATGTACAGCACCTAGCACAATGGGGTTCTGATCTCAGTTGGAGCTTCTCAAAGCTACAGAAATACAAGTTATAATAAAGAGATGCTAATGCAGTGCTGAGGCCTCGTGCTTGCTCATAACTTCACCCTGATTTATGTGCTGGTGTCACTTAAACAGCTGTGGTCACCATAATTCGCTGTGTATCTTATACAGCAAAGATAGGTGACCTTGACTAACCTTGAAGGACAATAATAATCCCCTTGAAACACGCTGCTCCCGGCACCATGTTGTTCTGATGAGACAGAATTCATAAATAGATTAAGACAAAGGCAATAACTAAATCCAATGCATTTACCAAGTCTGTTAAATACAGATGTGAGATCACTGCCAGCCAATCAGAAAGCTGGAATCCAACAGTCACAGCTCTAAAGCTGTTTCAGATTACTGGACATCTTGGCTTATAGAATTTACAACATTTTATAAATGACAGTCATCATTGGGGCTAAAACATTACATTTTGCAGCTTATTGACAGCCAGCCTTTCTTAACCCTACTAAGAGATTTCCTGAGGCAGCAAGCAAGGGATGTGAACAGCTGTTACATGATGCAAACCAAACAACCCTGCTGACATCCAGACAATGTTCTTTTTCATTAGCCACAAAAAGCAGGTTTTATTGGCCTCCCATCAGGCCACAATCTCAGCATCACGGCACCCAAGTCAGTGGAACCACAGAGATCTACCTCAGATCTGGCTCCTCAAGCTGAGTCGCATAAGGTGCATCTACACTGGCAAATTAGGTCAACTTAAGGACACTTACGTCAACCTAAACGAAGCCACGTCCACACTGGGCTTTTCTTAAGTCAACTTAAGCATTTCCTTAAGCCGACTGAAGAAAAGCTTAAGTTGACTTAATAATACCGCCTTTTAGGTTGACTTAAGCCTTAAATCGACTTTATTGAGTCGACTTAAAGCCAATATAACAGCTATCTCTGCTGTTAAGTCGACTTAACAAAGTCGACTTAGAGTGTAGGCAATTTGTTAAGTTGACTTAACTTTGTAAGTGTAGACATAGCCCTAGTGTGTGTTCGTCACTAAAAGCACAGACATTTTCTTCACCTTTATGAATCTATGGGGAGGGGAGGGGTCACATTTTCAATCTTCATAGTCATGTGGGCTGGAAACTGCATTACATTCTAACTGTGATCCTAGGCTCTGACTTCACTGCAATCAAGAGAAGTGATAAAAACAAAGGAAAGCTAACTCACGTGTGTCTACATGCACTGCAATCAAGCCTCCAAATGCAGTGTAGACACACACAGAATGACAAATAGCTAAGCTGAAAAGAGCACTAGTGGCTCTTATGTAGCCGACCTTTAGGAAATGGATTGTCCTCCTCCTTTATTTTAATCTCCCTGCTCACGCCATGGAAGATATGTTAATTGCCGTATTTAAGCAAATTGATTTACAAACCAAAGCTTCAAAGAGAAACTTCAGAGTTGGAATTCATATGCAGATTTCACACCATTGCCTTGGGCTTAAGTAGAGCTATTGGCTGGCTTTCTTATTACAAAAGGTACTTTTGCCTTCTCTCTACCTCCTCTCCTTCTAATATGCTGTTCCACACTGTTTGAATCTAAACCACTGCTTTGATTTGCTCAAACAGTCTGACCTGATCCTATGACTCACACTTCCTGCATTTATTTTCGTCCCATTCTGTAAATTCCCCATCTTCAAGAGTCTGACGAAGTGGGATTTTCTCCCACGAAAACTCATGCCATAAATAAATGTGTTAGTTTTTAAAAGTGCCACAAGACTCCTCATTCATGTTGTTCTTTTTAAATCAGAGCAATGAGGGGGGACACAGACACAGGGAAACCTGTCAAGATGCTTTTCTAATCATCTAATGCATAGTCATGAACAGTTTGGAAGCCTTTGAAACATCACTGTCTGTGGAAAACCTGTGCCTTCCTAATCATAGGAGCAAGTGACTGTCACAAAACAATAGTGATCTGCTGCCCTGTCTGGCTTGCGAAAAGAAAAAAAATATATGCACGTGTTTCATATATTTCAAATGGACCTAGCTCCCAGCTGTCTGGAACCTCATGGCATCATTTACACCAAGGCAAAGTGAGTGTTGAAATGTGACTGTTCTGATCTGGTAGCATTTTACTCCTTTGTGTGCGATGTAAGTAACTATACAAAGTGCAGGGCAATAAAGAATCAGGATTTTTATATTCATTCATCTTCAATCTTTCCTGACAGGCAGGGCATACACATGCCCAACAGACCCTGCACTAACTCTGGAGACTGAACTCTTCTGCTTATCCACTGAACACAGACAGTGACAGTACAAATTTCCCTTTCATTGCTTTGTCAATACACTGGATCCCTGACCATGCATAACCAGAGGTATCTCAGTGAGGAGTCAACCTACTGGAGTGAAATATGGCCCTGGCATCATTCTGTACAAATCCAAACCAATATTCTCTCTCTCTCTCTCTCTCTGTCTCTCACACACACACACACACACACACACACACACACACACACACACACACACACAC
>ML685764.1:38418788-38484075 GCA_007922175.1 Pelusios castaneus
CACACACACACACACACACACACACACACACACACACACACACACACGGGTGACCACATGTCCTGATTTTATAGAGGCAGTCCCAATGTTTGGGGCTTTTTCTTATATAGGAGCCTATTATCCCCACCCCCGCCCTAATTTTTCACATTTGCTAGCTGGTCACACTAATACACACACACACACAGCCCACAAATAACGCAGAGTGATTTTTTTCAAACAATAAATCATTCAAAAGCAAAAATGGGCTTAAAGAATTAAAGCTGATAAACTCCTACAAAGTGACAGTTAGACATCTAATCAGTTTCAATATAACAAAAACTGACCCCAGAGAGACACCGCACAGGGACACATGAAATATAATCACCAAAGCTGCCTGAAATATAAATCACAGCAGAACTTATTAATCACACAACATACAAATGCCCATAAATCAATCTGAAGCGAACAGGCCAGCTCACCTAAATATCAGGAAGAAACCAGGGTGAGAGTTTTACTGCATTATTTTTTCAGGTACTGAGTCATGGGAGTGGGAAGCCAACCACACATGTACACCAACAATGTGACAGATTTAAGCCTTTTTAGCTGATGATGACCCTGACTTCCAGGGACATCCTCACTATATACAACTAGCTGTTCATCACTGAGGTGGGGTAAATAGTTTGCAGGAAGGATGGTCTTGTGACTGAGGATCTTAGGATGGAATTCAGAAGATGTAGCTCCAGTACTGACTGAACCACAGATTTCCTGTGGGTCCTTGAGCAATCTGTGGCTCAGTTTCTGATCTCTAAAATGGGGATGATGTATCCCTCCCTCAGCGTGGTGCTGGTAGGATAAAGTCCATCAGGGATTGTGTGGTGCTGAGCTAGTGTATGAGGGGCATATCTGTAGAGAGGCCTAGATCCTCAGTGCATGTACACTGAAGTAACCTCATCCTCAATGGAATTACATCCATTAATGCCAGCAGAGGCTCTGGCCGTAACAGGGAAACTTAGGGTATGCAGAAGGATGTGGATGGAAATAGAAGAAAGTCCTTACTGTTATTAACATAGCGGAGCCTAAGCACTGGGCATAAGGGACAGTTTATGTCCCAACTATCTTCCCACCTAACCAGGCAATACAGAAGCATGGGGGAGAAAAGAAATAGTAGTTCCATTTTACAGATGAGAAATAAAACACAGAGTCAGTGGTTTGTGACTTGCCAAGGTCACACCTGAAGGCCTGCAGCAGATCTAGGTCTAGTGCCTTAAACATGGTCTAGTTCCTTAAACACTTCTTCTCTTTGAGAGCAAAGTAGTTAATGATGATGCAGAAAAGGCCGGCATATTTGATATTAGGAAAGAAGAAGAAAGATTTACTCATGCTGCTTGATGAGCTATTTTCCAGTCCATTAGTAACTAAGGAGGAATTTTAAAAGCTTCTCCATGAAGGATAAATATTTTTTAAAACTGCAGGTCTGGATGACTTGCACTCAAGAGTCCTAATGGTGTTGGCTGAGGAGATCTCCAATTTAAATCTTTAATGAATCTTAGATAAGGGTGGACATTTCTGAAGACTGGACAAGTGCTCATGTTGTGCTAATATTCAAAAACAGCAAGTGGGATGACCAAGGTAATTAGAGGCCATTTATCCTCACGTCAGTCCTGACCACTCTGATGGGACACCTGAGGCAGGACTCAATAAATAAAAAATGAAAGGAGGGGAATACAATCAATCCTAGTCTATATGTTTTTATGAAAAATAGGTCTTGCCAAACAAACCGGAATTTATTTTTTTGATGCAATTTCAAGTTTGGTTGATAAAGATAACACCATAGATATTATTTATTGTGTCTTTTGTAAGGCACTTTACATGATACTGCAAGCCATTCTGGCTGGAAAATTAGCACTGTACAAGATCAATAAACCATCTGGTACAAGGACTAAGAACGGACTGACAATCAGTTGTCAATGGAAATTCATCACTGAATAAGGGGTGTTTCTAGAAGGGATCAGTTTTAAGCCCAATGCTATTCAGTATTTTTAACTGTGGAGGCAAATATAAAAATCACTGCTGATAAAATTTGCAGGTGGCACAAAGGCTGTGTCTACACTTACAAAAGTTAGTTCAAATTAGTTAATGCTAGTTCAAAATAAGCAAGTGCCATGCATGACACTTGCTTAGTTCGAATTAGTCAATTGTAGGAAGGTCAATCTGCTGATTAGTTCAAACTAAGCAGTTGAAGTAAAACAAAGTTTTACTAATTGGAACTAATTTTTCCTTAATTCGACTTAAGGAACTGCTTAAGTTGAATGAAGGAAACTCCAGCGTAGATGCAGAGTAAATTAAGTCGACTTAAGCCTGCTTAAATCGACTTAATTTACAAGTGTAGACGCACCCAAAGATTGGCAGACTCATAAATAAAGATGAAGACAGGCCAGTCATACAAAGCAATCTGGATTGTTTCGTAAATTGAGCCCAGTCAGAGAAAAGGCATTTTAATTACAGCCAAAGATAAGGTTATATATTTTAGATGGTGGAGGAGGGGAGAACAGGCCCCACCTACAGAAGGGGGCTGTAACCTGGGATGCAGTGAGTCTGAAAAGGATTTCAGGGTCATAGAGGACACCAACTGAACATGAGCTTCCAGGATATAAACAGGGGCATAGTGAGTACGAGCAGGATGTATACCTCTGTATATAGCATTCGTGAGACAAGCTGGAATACTCTCCATGGGTCTGGTGTCTACCTTTCACAAAGGATACTGGAAAACTGGAGCAGGCACAGAGTAAAGCCACAAAAATAATCCGAGGACTGGAGAAAATGTCTTGCAACAGAAGAAACACACCAGATGATTTGGAGGGGAACAAGACTGAGGAGAAGGCTGATGATGGTAGTGAGGGGGAGGAAGGGTGGGATGCTGGCCTTGAAATAGGAGGAAAGACATGATACTTAGCAGCCTACCAATTTATGGAGTAGTACCTGTATCCTATTGCCTGGGTCATATGACGAACTCTGAACTCGTAGATGATGCACCAGGGACTTCTCCCATAGGATGCCAGAGCTTTAGCTCTTTCCTTGATAACCAACACCTCCATCATAAAGTTAAACCTGAGTGTCTGGTGAAGGGAGACAGGGCAGCTGCAGCAGCAGAGGTGTGAAAAGAAAACCGTTACTTTTCAATCCTTGATTTCTCAGACACCTGATTTGAAGTTAAAGGAGCCAAGACCCATTCTGCTGTGCTGCTGGAGAATACTGCATTTATTGCCCTTCAGCTTCCAGGAAATGAGTTTAAATGACCATGCAGCTACATACCTACTAAATGCCTCCTGGCCAATAATAAAATGACATACTTAAAGGGCTCCCTCTGTTGAGCTCCTCAAAAAGAAGACAGAGGGGTGACTTAATTGTAATGTCCAAGGACCTTCATGGGGAGAAATACCAGGTACTAGCAAGTTCCAAAGGGGTAGCCGTGTTAGTCTAGTTCAGCAAAACAAACAAGGAGTCCTGTGGCCTTTTAAAGACTAACAAATTTAATTTTCGCGTGAGCTTTCATGGGTGAAATCCCACTTCAGAAGTGGGATTTCACCCACAAAAGCTCATATGAAAAATAAATTTGTTAGTCTTTAAAAGTGCCGCAGGACTCCTTGTTTGTTTTTCAGATACTAGCAGACCCTTTTTAACCTAGCGGAGAAAGGCAGAACAGGAAGCAATAGCTGGAAGTTAAGCCAAATTCAAATGAGAAGAAATAAGGCACACTCTCGCAGTGAAGGTGATTAGCCTCTGGAAAAACTGTGACAGTTCAGGGAATAAGTCTGTGTCAACTTATGAATTCCTATTTGTTTTGTGAAATATGCATGATTGTCAAAGGCAGTGTGAATTAGCTCAGCCATTTGTTAGGAGGGTCCGACTCCTGGCACACAGCAGCAAAGAGATTGCCTGGAAAGGCATGATGGGGTCATCAAGGAGACATCAACAATGAATGGTCCTGCACTGCTTGGACAATGGGATTTCTGCCAGCAAGGGAATTTGTCTTTGAATGGACTCACTCTCTTCACATAAACCTGTCTGTGGAGGGGAGGCACTGGAATATTCCCAATATAAGTAAAGGACAAGGGGCTCCAGGCTGCTTTTTAAAAAGAGATGTGCTCTCTGAGCAAGAAGGGCCGTACCACTGTCAGAAAGTAAAGACACGCTCAGAGATGCAGGAGGGGCTTGTTGTCCCTCCAGGACACAGATCAAAGCCCTGTGAACCCTCAGGAGTGACAAGGGCTTAAGGGGAGAACTGTGTGTAGGCCTTTCTTGTTTTGCCTAGATCTGTCTCCCATATGTTTCCTAAGAGAAAGTGTGTGCATGTGTGTGGGGGGGGGGGTCACCCAAAAATGAAAGTTCCCCCTCCACCCAGAAAAGGAGGCAGAACTACCGAGCCCAAGCTCCTAGTAATTTCTGGGAAAAATAAAAGAGAAAACAGGATGAGCAGTGAGGTCAAAGATTGTTAATGAGGGATCCAGAGGAGGACACCCAGCAGAGAACTGCAGACTGCCCCACTGCTCCTGAAAGAGGTCTAAGGAGTCAATGTGAAAGTGTAAGAAGTTCCTTTGCAAAGCCTGTGTTCCATACTTTATCTGTCATGCGGTCCCCAAAAAGTAAATTACAATCCAGCGTTCCCTTGGGAATGAAACGTTGGGAAGGAGTGCATAAATTACTACGGAGGCTTAGGGGAGCTCAGACCAAAGGTTATATGGGATGCAAGACCCCACCACCCAAGGTGGGTTCCAGACAGGGCATGTGTATCACAGAATTGGTTTTGAAAGGCCAGAACTTCAGTCAGAGTTTGGGTTCTTACCCGACCCAACTGGCTTATAAGCAGGTGGGATCCAAAGGTTGGGTCCAATACTGCAGACAGGTAAACATCCACTTGAGGGGGGATTCACTGACCTCTAACAAGTGGTGAGCTCTACATCTACTGAAGTCTTCAAATCACCACTGGATACCCTTCTGGAAGATCTGCTTTAGCCAACCACAAGTCAATGGACTCACTACAGAAGCTTTATGCCCTGTGACATGCTGGAAGTTAGGCTAGGGCTGCGTCTACACTGGTAAATTAAATCGACTTAAGCTTGGCTTAAGTCGACTTAATTGGCCCTGCGTCTACATTACACTTTGCTTAAGTCTACTTAAGCAGCTTGCTTAAGTCGACTTAAGGAAAATAAAGTCAACTTAATGAAACTTAAGTTGACTTTATTAAACCACCTTTCTACTCAGCCTAAGGCTTAATTTGACTTTTTAAAGTCGAATTAAGCCAGTGTAGCCCTGGGGTAGCCCTAAATCGACTTAGGGCTACCCCAGGACTACACCAATGCCCTCCCTGCCAGGGGGGGACACAGGGGGAGCCTGGCATGCCCTCCCAAAGGGGTGGGCAGGGTATGACACTGTCTGGATTTAGGGAGACAACAGAGTCCTGTGGCACTTTTAAAGACTAACAGATTTATTTATCGCATGAGCTTTCGTGGGAGAAAATCCCACTTCGTCAGACGCTTTGAAGATGGGAAAGTTACAGAATGGGAGGAAATTAAATGCAGGGGAGTGTATGACATAGGATCAGGTCAGGCTGTGACAGCAAATCAAAATAGGTGTTAGGATTCAAACACTGGGGAACAGCACATAGAGGAGGGTGAGGTCAAATCACTTGTTGTAATGAGAGAAAAATCCATAGTCCCTGTTTAACCCCAAGACAACTGAGTCAAATTTGCATATAAGTTCGAGTTCTGCAGTTTCTCTTTGAAGCTGTGATTTGTTATTCATCTGTTTCAACACAGCTATTAACAAGTCGTCAAGGGAGTGAGCAGGGAGATTGAAGTGTTCCCCTATTGGTTTTGTAGTGGTGCAATTTCTGATGTCAGATTTGTATCCATTTATTCTTTGGCGCAGAGACTGTCCTGTTTGTCCAATATATAAGGCAGAGGGGCATTTCCGGCACATGATGGCATAAATCACATTGGTGGATGAGCAGGTGAACAAGCCCTTGATGGAGTAGGTGGCTTGATTAGGCCCTGTGATGGTGTCATCAGTGTAGATATGAGGGCAAAGTTGGCAGCGTGGTCTGTTGCAGGGATATGTTCCTGCTTTAGTGTTTCTGTTGTATGATCTGTAGTTGCTGGTAAGTATCCTTTTAAGGTTAGGGGGCTGTCTGAAAGCAAGGAGAGGTCTGTCTCCTAAGGCTTGAGAGACTGAGGGATCATCATGTAAAATAGGCTGTAGATTTTTGATGATGTGTTGAAGAGGTCTGGCTTTGGGGTTGTAGGTGGTGACCAGTGGCATTCTGTTGTTGTTTTTCATGGGCTTCTCCTGCAGTAGTTGACTTCTGGGTACCTGTCTGGCTCTGTCAATTTGTTTCTTCACTTCTGCGGGTGGGTACTGTAGTTTTAAGAATGCCTGGTAGAGATCCTGAAGATGTCTGTCTCTGTCTAATGGGTCAAAGCAAATACGGTTATATCTTAGGGCTTGACTGTACACAATGGATCGTGTGGTGTGTCGAGGATGAAAGCTCGAGGGATGTAGGTAACTATACCGATCAGTAGGTTTGCGGTATAGGGAGGTCTTTATGTGCCCATCGCTAATTTGCACTGTAGTGTCCAGAAAGTGGATCTCTTGTGTGGAGTGTTCCAGGCTAAGTTTGATTGTGTTGTGGAAATTGTTGAAATCTCTATGGAAATCTTCAAGGGCATCTTTACCATGGGTCCAGATGATGAAGATGTCATCAATATAGCGTAGGTAAAGTAGAGGTGCTTTGGGATGAGATGTGAGGAAACGTTGTTCTAAATCGGCCATAAAGATGTTGGCATATTGTGGGGCCATGCGGGTATGCATAGCAGTGCCACTGACTTGAAGGTATAAATTATCTTCAAATCTGAAATGGTTGTGGGTGAGTACAAAGTCACAGAGGTCAGCCACAAGTTTAGCTGTGTCATCATCTTGGATAGTTCTTCTAATAGCTTGTAATCCATCCTTGTGTGGGATGTTAGTGTAAAGAGCCTCTACGTCCATAGTGGCTAGGATGGTATTTTCTGGAAGACCGTCAATGGATTGGATTTTTCTCAGGAAATCTGTAGTGTCTCTCAGATAGCAAGGTGTATTGATAGCATAGGGTCTTAGGAGAGAGTCCACATAGCCAGATAATCCTGCTGTAAGCGTGCCAATGCCTGAGGTGATGGGGTGTCCAGGGTTTCCTCTTTTATGTATTTTAGGTAGTAAATAGAATATCCCTGGACGGGGTTCTGATGGTGTGTCTGTCTTGATTTGTTCTTGTGCTGCTTTGGGGAGTTTCTTGAGTAGGTATTGCAGTTCCTTTTGGTATTCCTCAGTGGGGTCAGAGAGGAGTGGTTTGTAGAACGTTCTATTGGACAGCTGTTTATAAGCCTCCTGATCGTAATCCAATTTATTCATGATGACGACGGCACCTTTCTTGTCAGCCTCCTTAATAATAATGTCAGAGTTGTTTCTGAGGCTCTGGAGGGCATTACTCTCTGCATGGCTGAGGTTATGGTGTAAGTGATGTTGTTTGTCCACAATTTCAGCCTTTGCCCGGTTGTATTCCTTATGTCCTTAATGGTTCATCAGGTAACTTCCTGGGACCATTGTCCTGGCACATTCCTAAACATTAAGGACACGATGGTTTTAACATAAGTTAAAGTATGGATATAACACCAAATTCTAACTTCTAATCGAAATAGAATTCCTAGACATAAACTATATAATCATTCCAGCAAATTACTACCTTTCTATTGATACCAAACATGACATAGTTTCTATGGATTATAGCATTTATGAGATATCCATTGAAAATAATATCATAAATGCTTCCCTAAATCCAGACAGCGTCACACCCTGCCCACATGCCCTGCCAGGGTCCCTGACCCCTTTGCCCCATTGCACACAAGGGGTGCCCCCCCTGCCACCGTGGACCTACCCAAGGTCCCCCTAGCCCCACAAAGTCGACCTAGAGCATCCAGTGTGGATGCTCTAGGTCGACTTTGTAAGTTCCCCTTTAAGTCGACTTTAATTTTAAGTGTAGACACACTAAGTCGACTTAAAAGTGCAAGTGTAGACATAGCCTAGGTGAGCTAAGGACCCTTCTGACCTTAAAAATCTATGAGTTCCTATGACCCCAAACCCACCAGCTTCAGAAAACCCATTTCTTTAAATAGTCACTAGACTAGAAGAAGCTTTAGGAGTATGTTTGAGGGAGGAGGGGAAGCAAGTGAGTTGAGGCAGGTTTGCATTTAGAACAGGAAAAGCTTGTTTGTTGCAGGCCGAGACTGTGTTCAATTTATTTGATATATTAAATTAACCGTCATAATAGAGACCACCATCATTCCTTGCAAAACACCTGTTTTTCCATGTTACAATTACTCCATCTGCCAGCATCAACAATAAATTCAGTCAGACCCCTTTTTAGTGCATAATATACATCTGTGATTGATGCTTAAGAGCAAAGTAGTTTTACTTGACTTTTGCAAAGACTTTGATTAAGAAACAGTCTTGGGATGAGCAGGGACACCTATTTTAATAGGGCAGAGGACAGTGGAAGCAAGTGCAATGAAAAACTCCTTGCCAGGTCGCAAAATTAAATTCAGATGCATGATCACACCTTAATGAATTCAATGGGGAAATTAAAATTTAACTATCTGCTCATGAAATGTTTATGATGTTGGTTGTGTGTAATGACTAAAGACAGAATATGTTGAGTAAAAAAAAAAAAGATCACTGTTCTGTTTTGCTACTGTGCTACTCTTTGATATTCATTTAACTCTGTGGGCTTCAAACAAAAATCATTTTAGGTATAAAAGAGGAAACAGGTTCTTTTCTAGGTTCAGAGCTTCAGGGACAGAATGAATTCCAGAGATTTGTGATAGAGACTGAATCTAGAAATTCCAGAGCCAGTTCTACAGCTAGAAAGAAATCTGGTCCAGTGGTTAGATCACTAGGTAGGGATGCTATCAACTTGACATCAGTTCCCTGAACCACCCCAGGCTCTCTGTGACTCAAGCAAGTCACTGATTCCCAGATTTACAAAAGTGGTTAATACTGCTGGGCAGGGGATGGATTTCCTATCCCATTAAAATTTTCTGAGTGTCCAATGTTACCACCCTCCACCATCTCAAGTGCGGCTGAAAAGTCAACATCTCATTTTAAAGTCAACATCTCATTTTAAAAAATCCCCTCAAATCCCTTGTTTAGCCTAAGTATCTAAACAAAAAAAGAAAAAAAGTAATGTTACACCAGCTCCCCAGATTTTTGTATGTTTAGAAGATGCAAAACATTTGCAAAACCATTTCCCACCCCTATGACCCCTCCAAACAAAATCCAGGTTGAGTGATTAATTGAAACCAGCTCTGTTTTGAGAATAATTTCAGTTCTGACAAATCTGGATTTTCCCATCAGAAACATTTTATCAAAAATTCCCAATCAAGGCACTATTGCGCTATGAATTTTTACAAAACAATCCCTGCTATGAAGAGCTAATGAGCTAAATAAGCAGAGAATAGATAGGAAAACAGAGAAGTGACTTTCCTGACATCACACAGTTGTGCATCCAAGCTTTGCACCAGTGTTAATGACTGACTACATGGGATGCAAGGCAATAGAGAATCAGATCTGATTCCCTCTCATTGTCAAGACTCTAAGTGATACTTAGTTAATCGCATCCCTCAGTTTGCTGTCCCAATGCTTAATTCCTCTCATTGTGCAAAAGCCGTGTTCCAATTTGACTCTTCCAGTGTAAACATCCAGCCATTGGATCAAGAGCCCAATAATATCCCTACAACCAATTCGCCTAGTGGTCAGACATTGGCTCCACTTTTCTTTCTGGTCTGGTCCTTCTAAAGAGGGCCCCAAATGGATCCTATATGATGTCCCTCCATCCCTTCCGAGCGTCCCTTCCACTCCCCTTTGGCTGATGTCCTGGCAGAGGTATGGGGAAGTAAAGCAAGGGGAAGGGCAACACCCACCCATTCCACCAGGTCCCGACCCCAGGGCCTTACCAGGGTTTTACATTGTTTGGATCTCTCATTGGCGCACCCAAAGTTATACCCCCTGCCCCGCACGCAAGGCACTCCTACAGGGTCACTTTTAGGGGGATCCGCTTTGTCTGCCAGTGGGACAATACCCCATTTTTCATCTCTTATGAGTTTCCAACTCCCAAATGGGGGAAGAATCTGACCCCAGCCCCCACCCGATTCCAGAATAGCCTTGGCAGTGCTGTGGCTACTCTGCTCACAGCTCTGGGCCTTTGTCTCACACCCTGCTGAGACCTTTAGCTAGCCTACCAATGCCATTTCAAACTATCCTTTCACTAGTGCATGCCCTGCACTTCTTGTGGGGTTTCCAGGACCCGGCACTGCTCTTAGCCTGGCCCGGTATAGTGTGGGGGGTGTCTGTAAACCCCATCACAAGTCACCTTGTCATGTTGGGGTGCAACCACAAAAAAGCATAAGAAAGGGCTACTCAGGGACATCAAATTCACATGGCATGCAGCAGAACAAACTGAAACACAAACACATCCAGGAACATAATAGGAGTGTGTCGGCCTCAGATGAGTACCTTTTGATGCTCCATAAACCTCTTAGCTGGGGCCAGTTGAAGACATAACCACACTAGTTCCAGGTTTATGGTCCTAACTCTTGGATGAGACAAGCTAAGATCAGAATCTGAACATTTATTCACAAAAAAAACCACACCAGTTTCTAGCCTTCCCAGAGCAAAAATAAAAAAGAAGCTTGAAATGCTGATCCACGTGGGGCTGTCTGCCTGAATGTGCAGAAAGGTGAAACACTAGCTCCAATAGATGGAAATTACTTCCTCCATCTTACCTCTGGGAACTGCTACCTCTTCAAGAAAGGGTTGAGCCACCTAATTGCTTTCATTTGGCCCACCTCCAGCATTGAACAATAGGGGAAATACATATCTGAGGGCTACAGTGCCAATAAACCCACTGAGCATTTGAATGGGTTCTTAGGCAACTTTAATGTAAAGCTGGAGAGCAGCCACCATGAGCTGAGATTCATGGAGCTGCTGGTAACACCAGTCATCAGCATCGCTGACTGGAGAATGGAGACAGAGCATTTCTTTAGGGAGATCCTTGCTGCATCCAGGGGCGGTCTTAGGGATTCTGAGGCCTATGGCAAAAGTCAAAGATGGGGGTCCTGCACCCCACATGTGGGGCCCATCCTTGACTTTTGCCCCCGTGCCTTGCAAGGGCCCCCACCAGTCCCCCACCCCCACCGGGTGTCACCAGGGCCCCCACCAGGGCCCCCTCAGATCCCCCTGCTGGCTCCTTCACCGGCGACCCAGCCCCCCAGCTCCCACACCAGCCCTGCAGCCTCCCCACTGATCCCCTGACCACTGCTTCCCTCCTGCAGCCTCCCACAGTCACCCCTTTTCCCCTGTGGCCTCCCCCTGGCCAGCCCTTCTCCCCAGCAGCCTCCCTGCCTCTCCCCACCCTTGGCTACTAACTACCTGACTGAGTAGCTCTCTGCTCTGTCCTGCCCTGGCTGGTGCATGTGCGTGCTGCTGGGATACTTAAAATGGCAATACTTAAAGCAGCAGCAGGTGGTGCCCCTTTCCCCATGGCGCCCTGGGCAGCTGCCTGCACTGCCCACCCGCTAAGACTGCTTATGACTGCATCTCTCTCTGTGGCCCTCGCCATTCTCCCAATAGGCTGAAACTGACCATCCAGACCTAGAATTATTTCACTGTCCTGATGGCAAATCATCCCTCTCACAAATGCAAAATAATGTAAATGAGGTTATAAAAGGCATTAATTATGCCAAAGAAATTAACCACTCATTAATTTGAACTTCCTGCTCAATTATTTTCTTTATGGGCCCTTCCCAAGGGGCCTTTATTTTGCTCAGAGGAGAGGACTTCCATCTGTGTCTCCAAACTCACCTTCTTCTGGTTCCCACCCATGCCATGGGGGCTGGCGATGCCATCTCTATGTGATTTCTCAGCTCTGCATGGCCCAGACAGTGAGAAACGAAGGTTGGGGCTCTTGCAAAACAGCCAAAACCACTAACTGGAGGGGGTCACTGGCTTCTCAGTCTGGCTTTCCCAAGGGAAGTGTTGAATGTCCTATGAGTAGGATCATTTGGGAGCAGTGTGGCCTAGTGGATAGTGCACTGGACTGGGACTCAGGAGGCCTCCATTCTATTCCCAGCTCTGACAGCAGCCTGTGAGTTACCCTGGGCAAATTTATCTCTGTCTCAGTTTCCCCAGGTGTAACACCTTGATACAGCCCTCCTAGGTCTATTAATGAAAAGCACCACACAAGAAGTAGGTATTATGATTAAAACAAGACGAGGTAAAGCACTAGGAAATGTAACTCGGGCAGCTCTTCTGCACTGGCCTGGGAAAGGGTCTGATACTTCAGAGTTTTCCCATCCCTAATTTCTGTGATCTCTGTCCACATTGGGGTCTGAAGCAATATTCAAAGCCATTCTTCACATTGGTAGTTTTCATTGCTCAGCTCAAACAAGCCTCCTAAACCATGCCTACATGGCGACAGTTACATAATTCGTACATGGTTTATATAAAAACTGGCGTGGTCATTAAGGGCAGCACTTTAAAATGCTAATACAATTCTGAAGGGTTTTACAATTCATCAGGGGAAATGGAGACAAACAAAAGTTTGCCAGCTGGATCGGCATGTAAATGAGAGATTCCTGGATTTTAATGTGGGAGACATGCAAAGGAATGTCTCCAAAAATATGGATCTCAACATAATGTCAATTGAAGGGCAAGTTATATTTTTGTAACAATAATACTTATGGGCTCCAGCTGGAATCAGGACCCCATTGTGCAAGGAAGTGCATGGAAACCATGTGAGATAGGCCCTCACCTTGGTAGCTGAATAGACAAAACAGTTAAAGAGTAGAAGGAGAAGCAGAGATGTTTGTCCAACGTCATATAACAGAGCTCTGAAAATGAAATCTCCTGCCTCTTAGCCCAGTACACAGTGTCAGCTCTCTAGCAAAAGATATTGGAACCAAGGTACAACCTTTTATTAGCATTATATTTGATTCATCTGACTTACAATTGGCACCTTCCGAGTGGGGGAGGGAGAGGGAATGGAGGAGAATCCTCATGCACTTGCATTGATTAGTGGTTTCTAGTGTAAGACTTCAAACTGCTCTTCCTTCACTGTTATGTTCTGGTAAATGGCTAGGTCACTTTAGCATGGGCTGACAGCCCCTGAACTCAACAGTCCAGCAACCAGAAGTTCTCTGTTCATTGCACATGACTTATGAGGAGAGGCTGAGGGAACTAGGCTTGTTTAGTCTGCAGAAGAGAAGAGTGAGGAGGGATTTGATGGTCAAGATACTAAGGGGATACAAGTATCCGTACTTAGTAGGTCATAATAGTAAGGGAATGATTGTTTTAATACCACTTTTAATCTGGGAGCACGCTTAGTGGTAACTAGTGGGTCCCACAAGCCTGAGGAAACAGACTGAAATAGGTGCTCTTGCATTTAATAACAACTGCAAGGACTTTTATACAGACAGACCAGTCCCTCCTGAGTCCACATTAAGTGAGAGAGTTTGGCAGGGAAGAATTTTTGTGACAGGGTGTTAGGTGCTATGATCTTGCCTGAGAGGCTGAGCTATTTTGCTGACTCACAGTGGCAACTAGATCAGGTGAGTCCTATGCACTTCAATGAGTTTATTAAATATTTCTCTAGAGTAGAAGAGACTCCATAAGCATTAGGTGTAGAAACCGCCAAACTTCACAGGAAGCTCAGATTTATTTATATCTGTGAAGTTATTTCGGTAAACAGTACAGGCAAACCTTTTTTGGGGGATAAGGCCACAATATACCCAGGTTATACGTGCAGTTCTTGGAGTAGAGCAGGAAAAGGACCACTTACAAGGTCAGCCAAACCACTTAACCCATCTGGAATGAAGAGGACTCCTCTCCTTGTCTATCCATTCCACATGTCATAGGCTAAATTGGTTCAGTCAGTGTGACAAATGAATCTCTTGTACAGCAGAAGCACAGGACAACTCTGAAAAACAAGGCCCCAGTTAGAAGTGAAATCACTGTGCAGCATCCCTAGAGCCGCCAGGTGATGAGGGAAAGTGACATTAATCAGTGTGGGAATAGAGTGCAGCCATCAAATTACAAGAGGCGAATAAAGCCCAACTGGCTTGCTTAGCTTGTCAGAGAAGAATTAGGAGTGGCTGTTTTCTTGTCTGCTGCATCTCATTGTAGCAGCATTTCCAGTGGGAGATTTTGGTGGGAACCCCAGCTGTTACAAACACTTATGCTTCATTTGAGCTTTGTAGAAGAACGAAGCTTGAGAGGGGAAAGGCAACACCCTGTGAGATGCTTTGTGTCCCTGAGGTGCACACAGAAGTTTGTGTCTCAGCAGCAGTCACGGGACAACTTGTGAATGAGAAATGTTTACTCATTAAGGATTTGAAGAGCCAGTTGCAGACTAAAGATTTGGCTTTGTGGTGTGACAGTCTCAAGTGCCCTTTCACCACAACCTGTCTATGTACCGATGGCCAGGTGATTGGTTTGGTTCAGTATTGCCAATTCCAGATGTTCAAAAATCATGGGATTTCAAAATAATAACATTTAGGGTCTTTTTATTTACCTTTTTGGGTCATCAGCTTTTCAAAAACACTCAGGTCACATTTTAAAGAACTACGAACTTTGTTTTTTTCCTTTTTAAATGAAAGCTGAGAGGCTTATAGAATCACATGACCCCAGGACCTGGAGGTTTGAGTAAAACACCAAAGATCATAAGGCATACAATAAAATCTCACCACTGATGACGCTGAGAATGGTAACAGCTGCACTCTTCAACTTGCATCCCTAACCTTTGGGAAGTCCCCACTGCCTTCCCCCGGCAGAACCTCTCACTGGCATATGGAGCCAACACAGCCTGATTTTTACTGTGGCATGTACCTATATGCACCCTACACTCTGCCATCCACAGTGAGTAGTGTTAATTAGCATTTCTGAAGGCTTAATCTTAAACAAGGTAAAATTATTTCCAATTGTATTCATAAGAACATAAGAACATAAGAAAGGCCGTACTGGGTCAGACCAGAGGTCCATCTAGCCCAGTATCTGTCTACCGACAGTGGCCAGTGCCCAGGTGCCCCAGAGGGAGTGAACCTAACAGGCAATGATCAAGTGATCACTCTCTTGCCATCCGTCTCCATCCTCCGATAAACAGAGGCTAGGGACACCATTCTTAACCCCTTTCTGGCTAATAGCCATTTATGGACTTAGCCACCATGAACTTATCCAGTTCCCTTTTAAATATTGTTATAGTCCCAGCCTTCACAACCTCCTCAGGTAAGGAGTTCCACAAGTTGACTGTGCGTTGTGTGAAGAAGAACTTCCTATTTGTTTTGAACCTGCTACCTATCAGTTTCATTTGGTGACCCCTGGTTCTTGTATTATGGGAGAATTTAAACAACTTTTCCTTGTCCACTTTTTCCACATCAGTCATAATTTTATATACTTCTATCATGTCCCCCCTCAGTCTCCTCTTTTCCAAGCTGAAGAGGCCCAGCCTTTTCAATCGTTCCTCATACGAGGCACTCTCCAAACCCCTAATCATTTTAGTTGCCCTCCTCTGAACCTTTTCTAGTGCTAGAATATCTTTTTTGAGATGAGGAGACCACATCTGTACACAGTATTCGAGATGTGGGCGTACCATGGATTTATATAAGGGCAATAATACATTTGCAGTCTTATTTTCTATCCCCTTTTTAATGATCCCTAACATCCTGTTTGCTTTTTTGACCGCCTCCGCACACTGTACGGACATCTTCAGAGAACTATCCACAATGACTCCAAGATCTTTTTCTTGACTCGTTGTAGCCAAATTAGCCCCCATCATATTATAGGTATAGTTGGGGTTATTTTTTCCAATGTGCATTACTTTACACTTATCCACATTAAATTTCATTTGCCATTTGGATGCCCAATCACTTAGTTTTGTGAGATCTTTTTGAAGTTCTTCACAATCTGCTTTGTGATCAGCCCCACCTCCAATGCAGCTGTTGATACACTTGTATTCACACAGGTAATGAAGATCCCCTGGGAACTGCATTTTATCCCCTGCTGTGAAGCAGAGCTCCAGCAGAAGTGTATTAAAATGGAAGGGATTTGTGCTAACTGTTCTGCTTCTGAGGAAATCCTTCCCTTTAGCCTCGATAGCAAGGGTTTTTCTCTAGAATAAGGCCTTGTACACACGATCAGATTATCGCGCATTAAAGCTCATTACCGCGCGATAGCAACAACGGCGTACACACGTGCAACAGGGCTCTTGCGCGTTAAGTGCCTTGTTGTCGCGCAATCCAACAACCACTCCGACGAGAGTGGTAACAGCTGTTGCGGATCATATATTGCGCGTTTGAGCTCGTGTGTACGCTTACCGCGCATTGACTGGAGTCCGGAACTGTCCCAGCATTCCCAAGTCGTCCTCTCTGGTCTTCCCCCCACCCGCTCTGTGGCCGTGACGAAACTGTCCCCGCCCTGCCCCGAACTTATTCCCGGGATTTTCAAATTTCAAGTCTGTTTCACTTCCTGCTCTCTTCCTCGTGGAGTGTGTTTGTGCTCCGATCATCAGTAGCAATGGCGGCCCGCCGTGGAAGACGCGCACCCCTTTGGAGCACGGCAGAGGTACTGGACCTGATCAGCATCCGGGGAGAGTCCGCCGTGCAGGCGCAGCTACGCGGCAGCAGGAGGAATTATGACACATTTGGCATAATTTCTCGGGCCATGTCAGAGAGAGGGCATGATAGAGACACAGTGCAGTGCAGATCAAAGGTGAAGGAGCTCAGAATTACCTATCACCGAGCGAAGGAGGGAAACCGCCGTTCCGGATCAGCGCCTGCAACATTCAGGTACTATAAGGAAATAGAAGCCATCCTCAGCGGGGACCCCACAACCACTGCCAAAAGTCCCGTGGACACTTCAGCCCCTCCTCGTCCGGTGATTGCCAGAGCCGAGCAGGATGAGGACGTTGTTGAGGAGGAGGAGGAGGAGGAGATGGAGGATGACACGGAGGAAAGCGCAACCGCGTGTAGCCAGGAGCTCTTCAGCAGCCCCGCTGAGACGTCCACCCAAGGCTTGAACTGCAGCTTGTTCTCTGAGGTGGCAGAGGGGGGTTCAGGTAAGTTTCTCCTTCATTCAGCTCTGCTCCTGCTAAAATATCATTGTCTGGGGTGGGGGTGCTTGCGGGTCCCCGCTGTGCACGCTATTTACTCTGCATTCATTAGCAGGGCATCAATACAAGCAGTGATTGTAAAATAATCATCTGCATTTAGGTCAGAAAAGGTTTCCTCGATGTACCTCCAGAGCCTAATACTCAGGTTAGATGGGAGAGCGTTTGTGTCTGCGCTCCCAAAGACGGACACTCTGCCTCTCCAGCTGCAAAGCACAGCCCTGGGAACCATGGCAGCACACAGTGCAGCAGCATACGGTCCCGGCCTGCTACCGGCGGCATGTAGGAGATGTATTCTAGATGGAAGGGGCACTCTGAGGAGAGGGATATTGGGTTCCATCTGTGTGCCCTCTTCCGATTCTTAGCCCCCGGTAAGCCGTCTATTAGAATGTACCTTGTCTGCTTCAGCGCAGCGTAGTGTGTTGACCGCCCTGTACCTTCCAGTGGAATGTGCTACTGGAAGGTTACATTGGCTATCTATGCTATGTGTTAACAATGTCTATATTGTTATTTTTGTATTAGAATTGAGCTTCACAAGGCCGGTGTCTACCCCAGCTGACCGAATGAGAAACATTAGGCGGCGTTCTCGAAGAAACAGGGAGGATATGTTTAACGACCTGCTGAAAGCAACACAAGAATCCGCAAGGGAGAATAGAGCCTGGAGAGAGGAATCCCAGCAGAGGAGGCAGAAACACAGGGACGAACTGATAAGCGTCATGAAGGAGCAAACAGAACTGCTAAAGAACATGATAGCTTTGCAGTCCCAGGCGATAAATGTCCGGGCTCCACTCCAGACAGTTCAGCCGTGTATGCCTCCCACACACCGCAGTCCCTCAAAGCATTTCTTTGAAGGCCACCCTCCACCCCGGTACAGGACAACATCCAGCCCCCCCCCCCCCAAGCTACTTTTACGAGACCCGGAGCTACACCAACCTGTAACCCCACCCCCCATCTTTCAGGTTTCAATAAAAACAGTAACAAATACTTTGAAGAATGCATTTATTTATACACATTATTGAAATGATCCTAAGGTGCACCTCATGCGTCATGGAACTTAACTAGGGAAGGGCATCATTGAAATGCTCCCTGAGTGCCTCCCTTATGCGAGCAGCTTCTCCTTGTGCCACCCTAATACTCCTAGTGGCTGGCTGCTCGAATGCTTCCTCGAGGCGCTGTGCCTCCGTAGCCCACGTAGGGGAAAACTTTTCTCCCCTACTTTCACAAATGTTATGGAGGACACAACATGACGCAATCACGGCAGGGATGTTGTCCTCCGCCAAGTCCAGCCTCCCATACAAACAGCGCCAGCGCCCTTTTAAACGGCCGAAGGCACACTCCACAGTCATTCTGCAGCGGCTCAATCGGTAATTGAACCGCTCCTTGCTGCGATCAAGGTTCCCGGTGTAGGGTTTCATGAGCCATGGCATCAGTGGGTATGCTGGGTCTCCGAGGATGACTATGGGCATCTCCACCTCCCCCACTGTTATTTTTTGATCAGGGAAAAAGGTGCCCCCTTGCAGCTTCCGATACAGACCAGTGTTCCTGAAAATGCGGGCATCATGCACCTTTCCCGACCACCCAGCATTGATGTCCGTGAAACGACCCTTGTGATCCACGAGTGCTTGCAGCACCATGGAGAAGTAGCCCTTCCTGTTTATGTACTCCGTCGCGAGATGGTCTGGAGCCAAAATAGGGATGTGTGTGCCGTCTATGGCTCCCCCGCAGTTAGGGAATCCCATGGCAGCAAAGCCGTCCACAATCTCTCGAACATTGCCCAATGTCACTGTCCTCCGTAGCAGGATGCGATTGATGGCTTGGCACACTTGTGAGAGGGCTAATCCGACGGTGGTCCTCCCGACTCCAAACTGGTTTGCAACGGACCGATAGCAGTCGGGAGTCGCCATCTTCCATACAGCAATCGCAACACGCTTCTCCACAGTTAGGGCTGACCTCATGTTGGTGTCTTTCCGTCGCAGGGCAGGGGCCAACTCTGAGCACAGTTCCAGAAAGGTTGCTTTCCGCATTCGAAAGTTCTGTACCCACTGCTCGTCATCCCACAGCTGCATAACAATGCGATCCCACCACTCGGTGCTCGTCTCTCGCGACCAGAAACGGCGTTGCACCGTGTGCAGATGATCGGTGAAGGAGCTGAGCAACGCGGTGCTGTTGCTCTGCATGGCATCGATCAGCCCCTGCTCCTCGGTGTCCTCATCTGACTCGGAGCTCATTGCGTACTGAGCAACAAGCCGAGATGTATTCAGAATGTTGAAGGCGACAATGGAGATCATAGCAGGATCCATGCTGTCGCTGTTGCGATTGATTGCAAGTGGTGCGTTGCGTCACTGCAATGTTGAAAATAGGCGCGAGTTGCTATTGGCAACGAGGAAGACGCTAGGGGAACACAAAGCACCATGGGAAACTGACACTTTACCCATGGCGCTTTGCGTTCCTTTCCTTCATCCCATGATTCATAGCGCCAACTTAGGGGAAAATGGAACGATGGGATAGGTGCCCAGAAGTCATTGCGCTCAACCGCGATAATGCGTGTAATTTTGTTGCGTTGCAGGGAGCAACGTGTGTACGCGTTGTCCCGCAATAAAGGTCACGTGAGTTTTGTAGCGCGATTGCCTTGTTGCGCTTTAATCTGATCGTGTGTACATAGCCTAAGAGTAGCAAAGGGGTATATTTTGCACATGGAGGTGGAATGGAAGCATCATATTTTGTTTAAACGTAATCCAGTCTGTGATTGCCTGGTTCTAAAAAGAGTTATGATAGACAGGCTTCTTAGCTTTTAGGTGGGCTTTGCATATTAACCATTTCCCCAAACTCCTAAAGGTAGGCTTTTTTTCCTTTGCTCCCCACACATGATTTTTCCAGGATGAGACCTTTAAATTAAGTTGGGCATCCATGATTTATGTGCACTGATGGCTCAGGGCACATAGTGCAGGAAGTTTCAGAGCGGGGGCCACGTTAGTATAGTTCAGCAAAACAAACAAGAAGTCCTGTGGCACTTTCAAAGACTAACACATTTATTTAATGCATGAGCTTTCGTGGAAGAAAGTCCCACTTCATCAGACACTTGAAGATGGAGAATGTTCAGGAAAATGCTCATGAAGCACAAACGCTGTTCTAGTGAGTAGGTTGTTCGGAAGAGCAAGTATTTCTATTCACTTTTCCACTGATTTCCTGAAGAGAGCCCAACTCCACCCAGGTTGTTTTCACCTCCTGCCCACCATGTGAAGTAATGTAAGTTTGGCATTTTCTACTGGTAATGCCTGTAGAACCAACCTTGCCATAGTAGAGGGATGCATAAACTCATTGACGTGAATAAGATTCAGCTGGTCCAGTTGTCAGAGAGAGTCAGCAATATAGCTCAGCATCTCCAGACTAGATCATAACACCTAACACCCTGTCACAAACACAAACTGGAGACAGTGCTGCTCTGGCAGCATGCTCAGTGAATTTGTCAAGAACAGTTTGCAGCTCACCACACCTGAGATGCAGCATGCAAGTGCAGATAACAGCTTCTGTACTGAGAAAGGGTGGCTGAAGAGCAGCCTTGCCCAGGCAGCCAGGTTTATGTGTAGTCTGATCTGCTTTAAAGCATATTACAAGATTCTCCTCTTTGAGAAGGTTTCTCTGCCATAGCTAGAATGAAAGCAGGGCTGGAGAAATAGAATTTAAAACCCTGTTCCTACACAGGCTTGGTTTTCAGTTGCCCTGCACCTTCCCCAGCTATTTACACTCATGCAAAGAGGATTTTAAATGCTATCATAAAAACATAGAAAGGCAGTCTCTCCTCTATAGGATGATGGGGTCTGAGGTTAGTCAAGTGTATTCCAAGGTCTGACCCCCTTAAAAAACAGGTGTTCTGGGGCTTTTATTTCCCCTAGAGAGGACGTCAGGACCATGTTGGGTAAGGCACCGAGGCTATGTCTATGCTTACAAAGCTCGTTCGAATTAGTTAATTTGAACTAACTAATTCGAACTAATTTTAGTTAGTTCGAATTAACTTAATTTGAACTAGCATGGCCCCACTAGAATGCTAATTTGAACTAACATGGCCACATTGGATTAGTTTGAACTAACTAGTTCGAATTAGCTGTTAATTCGAACTAAGCAATCAAATTTATTAGTTCGAATTAAGGAAGCCCTTAATTCAAACTAATTAAAGACTAGTGTGGCCAAGGCTTACATTAGTTCGAATTAAGCTTTCTTAATTTGAACTAACTTGCAAGTGTAGACATAGCCCAAGTGACTGACTAGTGATTAATCATACAGCCACAGTAGGAAATAAAAAGGCATGGCCTTTTGGGTAGACTGGGGGTATGGGACAAGATAAGGAGGACTACTGGGAAATTCAAAGTAGGGTCATGCAGGAAACCCTCTTCCAAGCCCATGAAAATTTCTAAGACTTCAAATCTCTTCCCATCCTAGATCTGTACAAGAAATTGATATATTGTTTGTTTCCAATACACAACAAACAAACAAAAAATCTTGATTTGGGTCACTCAAAAGGTTTTGCCTGGACAATTTTGAAACATTTTATTTTGAGGTTGACCTTTCTTCCTGATTAAAAAAAAAAAAATTCTCATTCTCATTTTTGCATAGATTAATTTAAATTTAAAAAAATAAGTCATTTCAATGAAGAAAACCAAGATTTTCAAGTTTGGTAATGGTGAAACAGGACCCTGAATTTCAAAAATTGTCTCTCAACATTTTCCAGATTGGAAAATGAGTCAAAACTGACCCATTTCGGTTTTGACAAATTAGTATTTTTCATTTTAAAAAAAACATTTGTCAACAAATTTCCAACCAGGTTGAATAAGCAGGGATTGCTGTGGCACTTTCACGGTGATTGCTGGCTGCCAAAACCTGCTATGATTCAATCAGACAGACTCTCTTGCAGAGGATTCTGCACTAACGGCAAAAGGGAATTGCATGTTTACTCTGTAACGAACATTCCTCTACTCCTTGGGTCTTGTTTCATTAAATCTCCTGGGTGTATGAGAGCTAGCTGGAGAATCAAGAAGGGGAAACTGAGGGAGGTGGACTGCAGTGTCATACAGTGGAGTGGTGTGCTCTGTGTATACACTATTCTGATTCAGTTAATGGATTGTGTTGGAGAGTTGTCTATGAGTGTGTTGCACCCCGATTGCACTGGCTTAAAGGACTGTACAAAGTCAATAGGTCAATAGAGAGTCAGACCTGCCTGTCTGACAAAGATCCTTTCATACCAGAGAAAGAAGATGAGCAGTCGACTCCATGAAGGCCACCATGCAGATCTAATTCACCTGGGAAGAGTTCAGACATTACACTAAAAGGTGCTACAGGAAACTAAGGGCTTGTCTTCACTGCTGCGTGAGCTCAAGCCAGCTTAGCTCTTGTTACAGTATGTCTACACTGCAGTCATGGTGTGTGATTGCAGCTCGTGTCAACCTACCAGAACTGCTTTGGAGGCTAATGAAGCCACAGTAGCATGGACTTCAGCACAGGCTATAAAAGCTCGCCTGGAATCCTGGGTAATTACTTTGGTGGCCAGCCAGCCCTGAATTATGATTGCCAGAGCTTCACTGCTTCAGGACCCAAGCTAACTAGATTAAAGCTCAGGTATGTCCACACAAGCTGCAATCACACTCCAGGACAGCAGCAGAGATGTAACTTTAGCCTAGCTCTAGTGAAAGCAGGCACGCTGCAATATAGTACAGAGTGTTTGAATTATTTGCAGATCGTAGTTGCAGTCCCACCACATTACTAGCTAAAGCACCAGCAGCATTGAAGTTTCACCTGGCCCTCCCTGCCAAGCCAGCTACCTTGCATTTAAAAGCACCACTTAACTGGAGCTAGAGTTTCGCTGTGTGTAGACAAGAGTCAGGTTAGGGCAGTACTGACCCCAGTGCAGGTAGGATTTCCAGTCAAAGGGAACTTATTAGAAGTTTACTGGCCAAGTGGCAAAGCAACAGGTTCCCCAGCTGAGAAACTGAAAACAATTAGACATTTCTGTCGCTTTCTTTACAGGCACGAGTGAACACTAGGACTAGTACATGCTGATTTCTGATATCATAATTCATGTAAATGTCTGTGCAAACTAGCTGCAGCCCAGAACCAGCAAAAATAAATGAATGCTGTAAATATAATGAAACCATCATTAGCAATTAAAGAGGATGCTGACAGCCCCATGCTGTATATGAAGATAATAGGAGAGTGGCTGTGCATTTGAACACATGAAAAAGAAGGCTATCCCTTTGGAAAATGAGGAAGAAGAGCTCTGAAAGTCTCCTGCCTACGTTCCACTACTTGCTTAGCCATTCCCTAGTGGGAGACACCAGTGTTGCAGACAGATTGGGGGTTAGAGGGACGGTATGGCAGTGGACTGACTCTGGCCGGCCATGGGAAGGGCCTACGTTAGAATGGTTACAGAGCCTGTGACGTCGCCGTTCCTAGTTCCGGAAGACAGTGAGTCTCGTGGTGACAGCACGACTCGGAGTCAGGACGTCTGTATTCCAGTCTTGCTCTGCCACTGACTTGCTGCGTACAATTGGGCAAGTTATTTCAGCCCCGGGTTTACAAACTCACATGTATTGTATGTATTAGCTAAATAAGTGACTTGAGTTGGAAAGGGGGAACAGAATTCCCACCATGGTAAGTGGCTGCTACATGCTGAGCACCTCTAAGAAAACCCCTTTTAAGGGGTCAGGAGAGGAATTTAGGTGCATAGTATTAGGCATTAAGTTTCAGCCCTTTGGTGTCATTTTTCCAGTGCCCAAATAACTTCATTTTTCAGTGTCAAATCTCATGATGCCGAGAAGCTTAATTAAGCAGGCCTTGATTTTTGTCAGTTGTGTGCCTGCACCTCTCATTAGAATCAGTGGAACTGGTGGGATAATTCGGCCACTGGGGTTTGTAAAGCACTTGGAGATCCTTGGGTGAAGGCAAGTGTGAACTTTTATCGCTGTGAGATCAGCACCGTATGGCTTCTGGAGATGCTGAAATATCAACCAAGGCTTCTTTTTAAAAAACCCTCTTTAGCAGCACAACTTTCTGATGGAAGGTTTGTGCCAGGACACAGCATCAGAGACACACACTGAAGTTATTCTGTCTGGCATCTAAAGCAACACATCTAGTTGGGTGGGAATTGAACCTCGAAGGACCTCTGGATTTTTTTAATTTTTTTTTTTTAAAGTAAAAAAACCCCCACAGGACCACAAGAACTCAGGTTCCGTAGTTTAAACTAGGCTCAGACACAAACCTCTAAACTTGAAGGAGCCACTAAACAGGGATCAGAACTATACCATATAAGCATGGATTACAGTCCCTAGCCAGGGAACTTTGTTTCCTCAGAGCACAAATACCTCTACAAGTCACCAAAGCCCCATGCAGAGCAGTAGGAGCACGGGTTGAATGCAGGACATCTAAGACTAAAAGCATCAGCTTCTACCTGAGCCAAAAAACTGGCTCCTGAGTTAAGAGCTACAGCAACCTCATATGTCTTTATATTCACTAGCCACAAAACAGACTCAGAGCCTGGAGCATGAATTGCAGACAAGATAAAGTTCAAACAGTCTGAATTCTTCCAAACCTCCAAAAATGGCTCATTTCAAGAGGAGTTTGAGATCTGATGTAGGTTAGCTTGAGATCTGCACAGCCTGCCTATTGGTGCTGGTCAGAAGCTGCTATTTCCCTTTCATAGGAAATTCCAACTTCCATATGTTCTGAATCAGAGCAAAATGCCAACATTTCCTGTTGAATAAAAATTCCAACAAGTTTCTGTTCACAACGACCAAACTGATATACTCAGATACGGTTAAAATGTTTTGTTTGGATAATATTGAAATATTGTAAAATATTACTAGTGCATATTCAGCACAAGATTAAAGAAACCATATATAAACAGAACAATAATGCTATAATTTTAGCATTAAATTAATGTAATATCAAAGTCAAAATAAAATAAAATGCATTGAAGCGATGAACATTTTTATTGCATTGAGATGAACATTTTGACATGAACAGTGAAACGAGAAAGTCAAAGTGATTCTTTTTAGACTTTCTCCCCCATCAGATAATATCATTGAAGATGACACATTCTTGCGAAGTGTTTTGATTTCAACAAGAAATTTCCTGGCCACAAAGTATTCCATCACATTTTTTTTTTGACCAACCTTGACTGCTGATCCATAAGGCACAACTGAGATATTTTGATCTGAGCGCCCCCTAGAGGACACCACTGGCAGCTAAGCATTTTGCCAACTCAGCATACATTTTCAAATGGCAAATTTGAACTGGGAGATAATGGGACAGTTAATGACAATTGTTTCCTACCTTAAACTTCTTGTCAATGCAGGAGAAGTACAGGACCCTGGAGCTAATCTCTTTGATTGGTTAAGCTTGAATCTGTCACACAAAGAATGCCACTAAACCTGCATGAGTGGAAACGATTAAACCCAGCGTGTCCCACTGTCTGCCACGCTGATTAAAAGCCGCATCCCAGCTCCTTGGAAATTGACTAAATTTGTGCCTGACGACTGTGCAGTGGGAGATCATTTGTCACTTACACATTCTAAGCTGCTTGGTTAGAATGGAGAGTTACTGTAGGTTGCCACGAGGGCTTTATATCTACATGAATAACTTAACGCCCTGGCAAATGCTTTAATTTCTTTGTAGTATAAATTAGCATGTTAATCTGATAATAATGCATTAAGGCTGCCAACAACAACAAAAAAGATATCACGCCTGGTGAAGCATTATAGGAACTGAAATTGAGACAGGATCACACCAGAGTTTAGCCGGAATACCTCCAGTGTTGGGGGGGGAGATTAGATTACAGAAATTCACTTAAAGTGAATCGCTATAGGAAAGAGTATCCTAGCATGGCCAGCTGAATTGTCTCACACATCCATTGCTAGAATGTTTGATTGCTGGGGTCTAGCTCGGTAGCAATATAAAAGGGGGAAGTTGCCTGGACTGATTTAGTGCACGGCATACAGGGTTAATACATTAATTATTTGACCTTTTAAAGTTGCTGGCTCTACAGAGTCTCTTATAATTAGTCATTCATGCTAATCAGCCTGCTGCAATAGGGGATGCAGTAAAGTCACAACTCAGAAACATCCAAAGCTCTTTGTCAATGCTTGTGCAACTGTGTGCCCTTTCAGTGCAGTTTATACACAAGAAGGTGCACAGAGAAAGCAAATGCCACGAAGCTGTGCACTTAAGCACCTCCCCTTCCTAGCCTATTGGAGTCTTAGGTTTTCAAAGCAATTCCTGATTTGGGGTGCCCAACTGAGACACTAAAAAGGAACCTCTTCTTGGAGGGTGGGCTCTCAGCACTGTCTGAGAGTCAGGCTGCTTCAAGAGGCCTCAGGTTGAACATGCCAAAACCCAGCCACCCCAAATCGCTAGTCTGAAAATCTTGGACCCAACGTACCCATCCTAGACTCTCAAATCATAGAATCATAGAATAATAGGGGTGGACGGGATCTCACGAGGTCATCTAGTCCAACCCCCTGCTAAAAAGCAGGACCACTCCCACTAACTCACCCCAGCCAGGGTTTTGTTTAACTGGGCCTTAAAAATCTCCAAAGATGGAAATTCTAACACCTCCCTAGGTAACCCATTTCAATGCTTCACCACCCTCCTAGTCAGAAAGTTTTTCCTAATATCCAACCTTGACCTCCCCAGCTGTAATTTGAAACCATTGCTCCTTGTTCTGTCCTCTGTTACCATCAAGAACAGCCTAGCTCCCTCTTCTTTGGAGCACCCCTTCAAGTAATTGAAGGTTGCTATCAAATCTCCCCTCAGTCTTCTCTTCTGTAGACTAAATAAGCCTAGTTCCTTCAGTCTCTCCTCATAAGTCATGTGCCCCAGCCCCCTAATCATTTTTGTTGCCCCCCACTGGACTCTTTCTAATTTGTCCACATCCTTTCTGTAGTGGGGAGCCCAAAACTGGACACAGTATTCCAGATGCGGCCTGACCAGTGCCGAATAGAAGGGAATTATCATATTCCTCGACCTGCTGGCAATACTCCTACTGATGCAGCCTAATATGCCATTGCCCTTTTTGGCAACAAGGGCACACTGTTGGCTCATATTCATCTTCCCGTGCACCATAACCCCCAGGTCCTTTTCTACAGCGCTGCTACTTAGCCGATCGGTCCCCAGCCTGTAGCAGTGCATGGGATTTTTCCGTCCTAAGTGCAGGACTTTGCACTTGTCTTTGTTGAACCTCATGAAGTTTCTTTCAGCCCAGTGTTCCAATTTGTCCAAGTCTCCCTGAATCCTGTCCCTGCCCTCCAGAGTATCTACCATTCCCCCCAGCTAAGCACGCAGTCTATCCCATCATCAAGAGCATTAATGAAGATGCTGGGGCACTCCACTCGTTACCGGTTGCCAGCTAGACATCGAGCCATTGATTCCTACCCACTAAGCCCGTTGATCTAGCCAGTTTTCTATCCACCTTACGGTCCACTCGTCCAACCCATACTTCCTTAATGCTTGACAGAGACTCAGTAACAGCTAATGTACAGGGAAAGTCCATATAAAAATCTCTACACAATGTGTAAGGTAAGGGGAGAGCAGCCCCATGGTTGTATTCTTGGTCACTACACAGCAGCCCCAATGGTTTCCAATCATGGCATTTATTAACTATGGACATACATGCTCAGCTATCTGTGTGTATTGCCATTCTAACAGGGTTCCTGTGCCTTCTGCTACTGAGGGTAGAGGCTCACTAGAGGAAAAGGCTGTTCCCCTGCTCCCAGAGATGACATACAGAAGAAATTGTTCTTCAGCCTATGAAATGTAAACAGGTTCCTCCATGGAAGTGAAAAACCCTTCCATTATGGAGGAAAATGCAGGGCCTCACACAGAGTGTGTCACTCCAGGGTGGTCTATAGTTGGTACCGCTGCCATTCATCTAGCAGGGGTTTTAAATCAGGACTGGATTTTCTCTTAGCAAGGCAGCACAGCAAAGCTCCGCCTGCAATTACCTACCTCTGGCACCTTGTCTCCACCGGCACAGGGTTTAGCTTCACAACATTGTCATTTCCACAAGCTCCCCAGGAAGCAGGCAGCACAGTCCACAATAATACTCTGCGTATGGAGCCGAGATGGGACCCTGCAGCAGAGCAGAGGTTTAATAAGGAGGGTGATTAGTCCTCAAAACCAGATTGCCTAGAGATAGGGTGGGATCTCTCCATTTCCCTTTCTGGGCTGACCTGAAGCCATATGCGGATTTACATGATCCTGGGATAAATTGTTCTCTTCATAAATTGTTCTCTTTGGGTATCTTTTTTCTGTCCATCAGCTGCCGGTGATGCCTTGCCTGAGGAATCTCAGAGTCTCGTGCATGACGGAATCAGAGTGAAGCCGTCTCCTAGACGCTACTGCCATTTAAGGGCTGGAGTAATTTCCACAGCTGTGGAATCCTGGGGACATGAATGTGTGAAAGCCCAATAGGCTATGATACAGCAGCCTGGCTCACTGGTCCTGGTCACATGCTCAAGATTAAACTGATCTCCAGACTTGGGGTCAGGAAGGAATTTTCCCTCTGGTCAGATTGGCAGGGGCTTTTCACCTTCCTCTGTAGCATGCAGCCCGTGTTACTTGCTGGGATCATTAGGGTACATCTACCTAAGTCAGTTCTCTGGCACTGCAGGGGCCTCGGGTACTGCTGCACTTGGGTCCCTCCGATCTGCTGCCTTTGGCCATGATAGTTCAGTTTCCAGAGGACTGCAATGCTTTAATCTAAGCCCGGGTATTGGATGCAATATGGGGGTAACTGGGTGGTCTCTGGTTCCTTCCGGCCTTAAGCACCATGGCTATGTCTACACTTGTTAATTTAAGTCAACTTTAACTAAGTCGACTTAGTGTGTCAACACTTAAAAATAAAGTCGACTTAAAGGGGAACTTAAAAAGTCAACCTAGAGCATCCACACTGGACGCCTAGGTCGACTTCTAGGGGCTTAGGGGGACCTAGGGGAGGTCCACAGGGGCAGGGGGGCACCCCTTGCCCAATGCCAGGGGGCTCAGCCTTTGCCCCATTGTACCTAGGTACAATGGGGCAAAGGGGGACAGGGACCCTGGCAGGGCATAGGGGCAGTGTGGGCAGGGCTCTGCCGGGCAGGGAGGGCATTGAGGTAGCCCTGGGGTAGCCCTAAGTCGACTTAGGGCTATCCCATGTCTACACTGGCTTAAGTCAACTCTAGGGAGTCGACTTAAGCCTTAGGTCGAATTTAAAGGTGGTGTTATAAAGTCGACTTAATTTTAATTAAGTCGACTTTATTTTCCTTAAGTCGACTTAAGCAAACTGTAGTGTAGACACAGGGTAAATTAAGTCGACTTAAGCAAGCTTAAGTCGACTTAATTTACCAGTGTAGACGCAGCCCATGTGACAGAGTTAAGGGTGTCTCTACTGGGCTTCTGGCAGTGAATTGCTGTTGAATCCCTTGGGGTTAACAGTGTAGTTGCTGACATATGCATGAGATCACATGCCATGACCCAATACAGTCTGATGTGTCATTTCTTCCCCCTAGGCTGCTTTGACCTCCCAAGTACCCATCAAGTCAGAGAGGTTCAGGGAGCCAGAGATGACTTACAGAAAAGGAAGAGAGTAATTATTTCAGTACAAATAAGGTCTGACTACTCCAGGTAGGTATTCTGAGCAGAAATGAAACCAGTGGCCTGAACTGCGATTGGCCTGAACTGGGGCAGTGTTCTTTCCGTATTTGTGTGGTCCAGCAGATATGACATTCGATTAGAGCTCAGGATTCTTGGGTTCTATTTGGTTTTACTTCTTGCTCTATTGTCATGGCTGACCTGCCAAGTGCCAAGCCAGGGCATGATTCTTCTTCCACTCTTTGCCTATCTCGTCTCTTTAGATTAAGCTGTTCAGGGCATGGGCTGCCTCTTGCTAGGTGTCTGCACAGCACCTAACACAATGGGATACTGATCACAGAGGAGGCACCAAAGCGCTACCATTATGACTAATTTTTTCTTTGATCTAAATTCAGGGCTGATGAAAATAGTGCTGGATTAACAACCTTGCAGAATTCATCCCTCTCTTTGTCCACTGCATGGGACACTGGCATTCCCAGTGACCCATTCAGAAAAGTAATAAAATAATTATGTTACTCTAAAGGAACATTGGCAGCCTGACATCTGGCCAACGTCACAAATGGAATTTAAAGTAGTTTCAGGGACTGCCCCATCCGAGTCCTACAGCCCATTTTGGGTGTTCCAGGGTCATATTTTACTATGCAATATCAAACCCCATGGGTGGACTGATGAGAGTAAGATTCAAACCTGGGATCTCTGAACCTAAACTTACAACTGGGCATTGCCAGACCTAAAAAGCCAGCTGTATAAATCAAGGCTGTAGCAAGCTCTATCACCTGCGTGTCCCAGCCACCACTAGAGGGGTCCAAAACACCACCTGGAAAGAGTGGAAAAAGGTGTTTTCTCTTCCCCACTGCTGCATGACAGACCCACACAAACCATGGGAAAGTGATAACCATAGGAGACAGGTTTTGATCAGCTTGCTCCTTTAAAGATGTTGATCTTAATTGTAATGTGGTCAGGTCAGTAATCAGTTACTTCCAGAACCAACTCCAGTGGATTATTTAGCTGCTGATTCAGCAAAGCACATTCTTAACTTTAAGCACAGGAACAATCCCCCGGAAGTCAATGCTACAGCCATGCTTAAGCACCTGGCTGAACTGGGACCTCAGCCAGGGGCTGCCTCTGTTCTTGTTTGCCTCAGAGTCAGTTTCTCCAACAAACAACTGTTGGTTTGTCAAGAAATTGCTTGTCTATACCTGGGTCCAGTGTGATATTTGACCAGTCTATGTATAGTTGCTGTCACCCATGCTATTAGCATCAGTTACCTCTTTGGATATGTCTACACTAGCAATTTAGGTCTACTTAAGGACCCATAAATCGACCTAAATTACTCCCTGTCCACACTGGACTTTCAGTAAGTTGACTTAAGAAATTCCTTAAATCGACTCAATGAAAGCTTAAGTCGACTTAATAACAACCGCCCATTAGGTCGACGTAAGCCTTAAGTCGACTCCTTAAGTTGACTTAAGGACAGTGTGGATGGGAAGTAACCCTTAAGTCGACTTTATTAAGTCGACTTAAGGTCAGTTAAGTCGACTTAACAAAGTGGACTAAGTCAACTTAAAGTGTTGCCACTTTGAGAGTTGACTTAATAAGGTCGATTTTAAGTCGACTTAAAGTCGACCTTATTAAGTTGACTTAACAAAGTTGACTTAACTTTTTCTAGTGTAGACATACCCTTTGATTTCACCCATCACTCAGTCAATAGACTTTTCCTCACCAAGGTAGTGTTAAGATTCTTGGGAGATACTTCCTCTCCTCATATTTTGTGGGATTGTTTAGATATGGTATTTTGCCAGCCCCCCTGGGGCGGACTCTGACTTGTCTGGGTAGTTTATGTACCAGGATCCCATGGATTTTCTCATCATCCGATTATGTTGCAATAATATCAGCTCCTCTCCCATTGTCAGTCATTCTAGGTCACTTAATCATCTCCCACTGCTGGGCAAACATTTAAGGCTGGCCAGCGCTTCCTTAAGTCAACTTAATAACACCATCTCCGAAGGTCGACTTAAGCGTTCAGTTGATTTCTTAAGTCGACTTAAAGCCAGTGTGGATGGCTATGTCTACTGTTAAGTTGACTTAACAAGGTCGACTTAAGACAACTTAAAGTGTAGCCACTCTGTTAAGTCGACTTAACAAGGTCGAGCAGGGATTCCCCCCTGATTTAGCAATACAGCTCCACACCAGCTTGCTTCCATCCACAGATCACAACCCTCCTGCTGCAACAAGACACTGGTATGAACCCACACCTGCCAGGTCCTTAGGTGGCAGCAGACTTAGCTATTGCACCACAGAGATGCACTGACTTACTACCCCTGCCCTGACCAACAGCAGCCACATTCCAGGTGCCTGATTGGATGGACAGGCAGCACTCTCATTGGATACCTGGGTTACATAAAGGTCCCAACAGGAAGCAGAAGCTGTCCAAGCAACATGCTGGTTGCTGCGTAGAGTAACTTGCTGACACTATCTTACTTCCCTAATCCCTTGACCTGGCCCCTTAGATCTTCTGGCTACTGTCCCCTGTGAAAACTTTGACCATTGCCCTGAGCTGCCTCTGATCTGGATTGACCTGCTGGCTCCCTGGCCACACATGCACACTTGTCTACTGCTCTGGACTGCCTCGTAACTCACTTCAGCTACTGGGCATGACAAGCTGATAGCCTGCTTTAGGAGAAGCAAGCAGTAAATGTTTTCGTATGTCCTGCAACTGATAGGAATACATTCTTATTCCAAGTCTGAAACATTGCCTTTATAAACTTTTTTATTTGTACTGCATTAACGCTTAGAGGCCTGACATCAGGGCCCTGTTGTATTAGGTGTTATACATACATAGAGTGAGCGAGAATCCCTGCTTTGAAGAGCCGGCGGGCTAAATAGAAAGATGAGCAAGTGGTGGGATGGGAAACAGATGCAAAGCGATTTGACCTAGCTTCTACAATGTCAGCGCTGGGAATGGCAGCCCAGTCTCCGAATCCAGAGCCTCATCTACCAAGGTAGACAGGGAATGATATACAAGGCATACTGTTTATTTTTTGTTCCTGGAAGCAGCATGGTGTGCGAGGTGCTGCACTTCAAGGTAGTTTTGCACTCTGCCATATTCTGACCATCCCTCCATTGAATTTCTACCGTCCAGCTCAGGGGAGGAGAAAGTGTTAAAAATAGACGCGCGACATCCCCGGCTGCACGCTTGTCAATGGCAATTTTAAGGTTGCTGCTCTCCGATGTGTTGAGTCCTGCTTTATAAGGTGTCAGCACAGGGGAGGGAAATGGAACAAATACTGTTGTGTTTATTTAATTTCTCCTGGATTTTCAAAGGTCCTGCCATTATTCGCTGTCATGCTTCACACGTTCTGTCAGTTAGCCTCAGATGAGCACCGAGGAACTCATGCAATTAATCCAGGCAGCTTGTCACGGCCCTGCAGTCCCATGGCAGGAGCAGCAAATAAAAAAGAGAGATGCTATCAGGGATGAGAGCCAGGCTCAAGTCCCAGCTGCCCAGGAAGCATTCACATTTGTGTAATGGTTGCACTGTTGTTAACTACCTCAGCCTGCCTGAGCACTTGAAGACATATAACAGGAGTCTCAAATATTGTGTGATCCATTCCTCTTACAGGGCTGTTTATCTATCCAAAATGTCTAGTGGGGTACATGGCCACTGATGGGTAATACAATCTCTTTGCTGTATGCAGATGCTCTCAAATATTCCAGTTTGTTCAGAGTACCAGGCCACCATCTCAGACCCTATCTTACTTCTACAAGAAGTCCAGAAAACATGACCTCTGAGGAAAGAACTGGGCACAGTTAGTCTAAAGAAACAATGGCTGAGAGAGGACACAGCAGCTTTAAAATAGGTAAAATGTTGTTCTAAAGAGGACAGTGATCAATTGTTTCCACTTCCACCGAGGCTAGGACAAGAAGTAATCACCCTTAATTTGCAGCAAGGAACGTTCAAGTTAGCTATTAGGAAAAACTTTCTAATTTGCAAGCAAGTTCAGTACTGGAACAGGTTCCCCAGGGAGGCTGTGAAATGCTTGTTCTTGGAGGTTTTTGAGAACCCGTTGGACAAAGACCTGTCATGGAAGGTCTGCCTCAGTGCAGGAGACTGGACTAAATGATGTCTTGAGGTCCCTTCCAGGCCAACTTTTTCATTATTTTAACTCAGCCATCCATGGCGTGGTTCTGTGAATCCATCCTACCCCGTTTGTTTTCCTGCCTCGCTTTCACGTGTCTGTTTGAAAGGGGCTGTCCTTGGGAAGTGGCTACCCACATAGCTTTGTCTGTGGTTCCAATGTAGCCATGTTTGTACATGATTATGCCTGGCTGCATAGAACCTGGGCTTTTTCCTAATTTCTGAGGTGAGAAGATACATATTGGGAGAGATTCTACCCTCCATCCCTTCCCAATAGATACTGCAAGGGACCAGGGAAGAATGGCCTGCCTTCAAGACCCAAAACAAGGAGGCATTCCAAGGGCACAGCCAGGGTGTTGGGGCAGGATTACATACCTGTATGTCAAATTCCAAAGGGGTAGCCGTGTTAGTCTATTGTAGAAAGACAAAAGAGTCTTGTGGCACTTTTAAAGACTAACAGATTTATTAATCGCATGAGCTTTCATGGGAGAAAATCCCACTGCGTCTGACGAAGTGGGATTTTCTCCCACGAAAGCTCATGCGATTAATATACCTGTATGTGTTAGCATTAATGGGGTTCTGAGCCGACAACCCCTTCTGCTCTTGAGATTCGCCATCTATCAACCATAGCCAAACTAGTCAAAGAATAACAAAATCATGCTATGCTCCAAAACAGAACAGATTTTATTTAAACAACAGAAGGTAAGTAAAGAGGAACTAAATTAAACACCTCAATATCGCACCTACCAGGGAGTCCCTTAGTATTCACGGTTTTTCTTCTCCCCAACGGGGGTTGGTATCTGATCATCCGAGTGAGTGTCCAAATTCCGGTCCGAGTCTGTGGCAGGTATCAGTCTATATATTTTCTGCTTCGGGGTCCAGGTTCGGAGTCCTCCTGGCTTGTTCATCTGCTTCTCGGCCTGGTTCGAAGGCTTGGTCCAATGCCGCACAAATAGACAGAACCGGGCTGCCTCTCAAACGGACAGACAGCCATCAGTCACTGCTGCACCAGTGATCTTATTGAATGTCCTGGCCAATCACGGCCCTAGGATTTCCCGCCACACAAGCTCCCTTTGCACCTGGCCCGCTGGACTTTTGCACAAGGCACTCACTCCCTTCGCTGTGCACACGTCCCTATTAGGGCTTGTTGCTGGGCAAGCCATTCCCTCTGGCTGGACTTGGCAGCCTGTCAGTCCTGTCTGTCAATCACTTCTGACCAAGAGCTGCTAAAACCTGTGATACTTCTGTAACTCCCAGCCTTGGCAACTATACTTAACCTTGCCTAAAAATATCCCCAACATATGGAGCGTCTCGGCTGCACCACTCTGTAGAGCTATTCATCGGCAGCATACAGAAAGCTGCCATAAACAGGCGCACCCCTGGGGCCGCTCTAATTTCAGCACCCACAATCCCATGGATGCAACAGCAGCAAATATAAGCCATTGTTATAACCCACCACCTTGTTTAAATATTTGTAATTTATTCTAGAGCAGGCAGGACTCATGCAGTCACATCCCTAGAGATTAGGTGACTCAGGGATCATTGATAGGATATATATCCTTTAACTGGTCCTTAATTCAAATCCAGGCCAGATTCATTGGAATTTAAAGGTGTTGCCACCTGCTGCCTGTCTGGGGCACACAAATGAAATGAGTTTGGTGAGACTCTCCCTGCATTGTCAAGGCGGTGCCAAAGAACCCCACCACAATTTTAATAGAGAAGCTAAACATTGAATGAACTATGGAGCCTGAATTTGCCTTATCCATGCCCCCACAGGTCATAGCTGAGCCCCATTCTAAGGCAGCTTGTTTGTTAGCTGCCTTCTTCCGGTTCTCTGGAGTCCTGTGTGTTTAGTCTTCAAGGCTGTCGAACTGCTGGTCCTTCGAAATAAGCAGCCACCCATCTGGGTAATGAGTTGATGCTAAGAGATGATGCATCTTAATAGAACTGCACTTTATATTACCAAAGAAATAATTATCACCCAGGCCCACACCATCCCCCGTAGCTATTGATGAGAGAAAGCTCCTGTCCACCAGAGACTGGGACTATGCTGCAGTGAGGACTCATTTTGTAATGTAAATTTTATTCCGTGAGTGCTAAAGCAGAGAGATTTTCATCATGCTGGCTCTGTAATTGATTAATGAATATTTATTGCAAGTTAGTAGAGCTGAACATGGCTCTCTGAATACACGGGCTCTGCGACAGTAACCCAGGAAGTGCTGTTGCAGGACAGAGCTATGGGCCATCAAATCCTGTTTCAACCTATGCATCAACCTATATGAAATAATAGTCGGTGATGCACCTAAGCAAACACGCATTGGAGAATCTCTGTGCCACAGCCTAAAGAAAGGCCTTAATCAAGGCGACATCCCAATGATGTGGCTGGAAATTTTATTCTAAATAAGGAGTGTGTAAATATCTATTAAGGCAGTGAGTCTTTGCAGAGGAAGGATGGCCCAGTGGTTAAGGCACTAGCCAAGAAGACCTATGTTCAATGGCTTGCTCTCTTGCGGTGCGTCTACACTTGTAAATTAAGTCGACTTAATTTACTCTGTGTCTCACTAGGAGGGTGGTGAAGCTTTGGAATGGGTTACCTAGGGAGGTGGTGGACTCTCCGTCTTTGGAGATATTTAAGGTCTGGTTAGACAATACCCTGGCTGGGATGATTTAGTGGGAGTGGTCCTGCTTTTAGTAGGGGGTTGGACTAGATGACCTCATGAGGTCCCTTCCAGCGCTATGATTCTACACTTGAGTTTCTTTAATTAGACTTAAGCAGTTCCTTAAGGAATTAAGGAGGCTGAACTGAAGGGGAAAGGTGTCCAAGACAGCTGGCTGTATTTTAAAGAAACCCTGTTAAAGGCACAGGAAGATAACATTCAGATGTGCAGAAAGAACAGCAATTGTGGACGGCGACCAGCGTGGCTTAGCAGGGAACTCTGCGGGGAGCTGAAACATAAAAGGGAAGCTTACAAGAAGTGGAAGCTTGGACAGATGACAAGGGAGGCGTATAAAGATATTGCTCGGGACTGTAGGGATAAAATCAGAAAGGCCAAAGGACAATTGGAGTTGCAGCTAGCAAGAGATGTGAAGGATAACAGAAAGGGGTTCTATAAGTATATGAGCAACAAGAAAAGGATCAGAGGTGGTGTAGGTCCCTTACTGAATGGGGCAGGCATCCTCGTGGAGGATGATGCGGAAAAGGCTGAAGTACTCAATGCTTTTTTTACTTCACTCTTCACAGGGAGGGCCAGCTCCCAGGCTACTACACGGGGTAACGCAGAATGGAGAGAAGAGTGGCCCTCGGTGATGGAAAGTCAGGTTAGGGAACACTTAATGAAATTGGAAGTGCACAAGTCCATGGGGCCGGATGAACTTCATCCGAGGGTGCTGAGGGAGTTGGGGGAAGTGATTGCAGAGCCGCTGGCGATTATCTTTGAGAACTCGTGGCGAACGGGGGTGGTCCCGGAGGATTGGAAAAAGGCAAATATAGTACCTATCTTTAAGAAAGGGAAAAAGGAGGATCCGGGGAACTACAGACCTATCAGCCTCACCTCAATCCCTGGGAAAATCATGGAGCAGGTCCTCAAGGAATCCATCCTGAAACACTTGGAGGAAAATAGAGTGATCAGGAACAGTCAACATGGATTCACCAAGGGCAAATCGTGCCTGACCAACCTGATTTCCTTCTATGATGAGATGACTGGATTTGTGGATGCGGGAAGAGCCGTTGACATGGTATACCTTGACTTTATCAAGGCTTTTGATACAGTTTCCCACAGCATTCTCGTCGGCAAGTTAAGGAAGTATGGGTTGGATGAGTGGACCGTAAGGTGAATCGAAAACTGGTTAGATCAACGGGCCCAGCGGGTAGGAATCAATGGCTCAATGTCTGGTTGGCAACCGGTAACGAGTGGAGTGCCCCAGGGGTCGGTCCTGGGGCCGGTTCTATTGAACATCTTCATTAAAGATCTTGATGATGGAATAGACTGCGTGCTTAGTAAGTTTGTGGATGACACCAAGTTGGGGGGAATGGTAGATACTCTGCAGGGCAGGGACAGGATTCAGGGAGACTTAGACAAATTGGAACACTGGGCTGAAAGAAACCTCATGAGGTTCGACAAAGACAAGTGCAAAGTCCTGCACTTAGGACGGAAAAATCCCATGCACTGCTACAGGCTGGGGACCGATCGGCTAAGTAGCAGCGCTGTAGAAAAGGACCTGGGGGTTATGGTGGACGGGAAGATGAATATGAGCCAACAGTGTGCCCTTGTTGCCAAAAAGGCCAATGGCATATTAGGCTGCATCAGTAGGAGTATTGCCAGCAGATCGAGGGATGTGATAATTCCCCTCTATTCGACACTGGTCAGGCCGCATCTGGAATACTGTGTCCAGTTTTGGGCTCCCCACTACAGAAAGGATGAGGACAAATTAGAAAGAGTCCAGCGGAGGGCAACAAAAATGATTAGGGGGCTGGGGCACATGACTTATGAGGAGAGACTGAAGGAACTAGGCTTATTTAGTCTACAGAAGAGAAGACTGAGGGGAGATTTGATAGCAACCTTCAACTACTTGAAGGGTTGCTCCAAAGAGGAGGGAGCTAGGCTGTTCTCGAGGGTAACAGAGGACAGAACAAGGAGCAATGGTTTCAAATTACAGCTGGGGAGGTCAAGGTTGGATATTAGGAAAACCTTTCTCACTAGGAGGGTGGTGAAGCATTGGAATGGGCTATCTAGGGAGGTGGTGGAATCTCCATCTTTGGAGATTTTTAAGGCTTGGTTAGACAAAACTCTGGCTGGGTCATTTAGGGGGAGTGGTCCTGCTTTTTAGCAGGGGGTTGGACTAGATGACCTCGTGGGGTCCCTTCCAATCCTATTATTCTATGATTCTATGAGAAAAGTTAGCTCAAATTAGTAAAACCTCATTTTACTTCCAACTAACCCTTAATTCGAACTAATTAGTTCGAATTAAGTCAATGTGGCCATATTAGTTCGAACTAACTGCTTAGTTCGAATTAACCGGCACATTGACCTTAATGCAACCGACTAATTCGAACTAAGCAAGTGCCATACATTAGCATTCTAGTGGGGCCATGCTCGTTCAAATTAAGTTAATTCGAACTAACTAAAATTAGTTCGAATTAGTTAGTTCGAATTAACTAATTTGAACTAACTTTGGTAAGTGTAGATATAGCCTTGTAGACTCCCTCTGTGTCCTCAGGCAAGTCACGAAGTCTCACTATTCTTTGGTTCTCCCTCTGGTGGAAATAACAGAACCACTCTCCTTTGCAGTGGGGCTGTGAAGCTAAATATGTTAAAGCTGTGGTTCTTAAGCCACCAGCCACTTGTGGCCCAATCGGCACACAGCTGCAGCCCATGTGACATATTCAGGGCCACAAAGGCAGTGCATATAGTGTGTGGATGCGGCCCACATAATACAGAGATAGCTGCATATGTGGTCCACAATAGTAAATAGATTAAGAACCACACCATTAAAGATTACAGGCTGCTCAGATGCTAGAGTGATGGGTGTCACATAAGTAATCTAGATAGACTGAATTTAGCTCTTTACAAGGTAGGAGGCAGTTACGGCAGACAGCATCATGCCTCCACAGACGGAGAAAAGCAGGTATTTTCAGTCCAAAATGGCTTATTTAAGGATAAGAGAAACCACATCAAGAAAGAACTAAAGTCAAGCTTCCAAGAGAGCACAGTGTGTGAGTTTCCTCCATAACAGGCTGCAGCAAATCTGAGAACAACATGGCTGCTGAGCGCCACCTCACACAGGGGACAGCCTAGCAATGAACACAAAACAAAAGCCAGCAGTTTCCAAGCTACAAACATGGAGTTTGTTTATGCTCCCTTTAAAATAGCTGATATTTATTTTAAAGGATGTGAATTGCAGCAGAGAGTCTTTTCATTTAAAATAAACCCCAGAATTTGTCCTGAATCTGGTTTTTCACAGCAGATCCTGCAGCAAAACAGAGAGTCTGATAAAAATAGCTCTGAAAATGCAATGTTTTCACAGTGGTTGGAACTCCTCCCAAATGATGCGGATGGGGAGTATGAATCCTGGTTGTGAGGCAGTGGGAAGCAGAAAAAGAGCTGCCTTAACGAGGAAGATGATGATTCCCCTCTCACAGGAAATCCAGTTCTATGCTGCCCTTCCTTTGGAGATGGGCCTGTTTGTGGCAGGGAGGGACCACGCCAATAGTGAGAGGAGGCAGAGGAGAGGGCACAATCCCCCTCCTGCTCCCTGCCACCACCGGCAACATAATTCAGAGCAGCCTTGTGGCTGCTCTATGTTATATCAAAGCCCGTTTTGAGCTCTACTTATCCCAGAATCAAGGGGGTGCACTGTTGCCAACTCTTGCAATGTTATTTTGAGTCTCATGATTTTTGGTGTGGTTTTTGGAACCATGATGTTGCACGAGGACTCTTGGCTTCCACAAACAAACAAAAAAGTACGTTTCTAGCCTTTGTTGGGGCAGAGAAAAGCTAGAGAATGTGATCTGAGTATATCCGGAAGGCTGAAAAACCGGAAGACAAAGAAAAAGAGCCCGGTTTTTCTTAGCTAAAAAAAAAAAAAAAAAAAAATCCCATGATTTTGTAAGTCAGTCTTGTGATTTGGGGGGCTGGACTCATGATTTTTAAACCTTTGGAGTTGACAACACTGGGAGTGGCAAGATATAAACTCAACACAGCCGAGCATGGCCATGTGCTTTCTGCCACACTACCCCCATTGGCTTGATTCTGGATTGGCTGGCTCCCCGTGTCCTCTTTTACCCAAGTGCAAAGTGATTCTAAAACGCTATGAAATCAGAAGCTCAGTATTTTCCATTCATTTTATTCGGGTGCCAAGACCCACATGGGTCCTTTGCCTGTAACAATGCATATCCTGAGCCCCCAAAATACACTTCCGGTCTCAAAAAGCTCACCCCCTTGGGTAGCCCCTTCCCCTCAACACCCACAATCCTCATGTTCAGCCATAGAGTCCTGTGCCTGGTTCGACTGTGTCTGTCTGTGTTTATTTAAACTGTGAGCTCTTCAGGGCAGGGGACCTGTCTTACCTCCAGTTTGTGAACGGCAGGCTTAAATTCTTATCAAGGAGAGTGGTTTTCAGCCTGTTCTATGCCAAGATTTACAGATTACCAGTGCAGCAATACTGTTATCCCATAGGACTTGGCCCAGGAGATTTGGGATCTAAATACAGAGTTACCCTAAGAGTCTCTGCTATGGGATGTTCATTGTTTTAAGCCCTGGAGAACACGATTCTGTTCTAAACCCTCCACAGACTTGTCCTAAACATCGACCTTATATTTGCTCTTCTCCCTGCATTTACCTCCTCTAGGGTGAGCAGATGTCCCAATTTTATTGGGACAGTCCCGATATCTGGGGCTTTCTCTTATGTAGGCACCTACTACCCCCTGTCCTGATTCTTCATACTTGCTATCTAGTCATCCTGTGCTCCTCTCAACCCTCCTCATGGTCTGAGCACCACTGGAACAAAAGTCTCCCCCTCAGTTGCTTGGGGCCCCCCCCCCCCCACCCGTGTCTCTCTGCCAGATTGACCTCCCATCTCCTTGCAAACCCTCCTTGGAAGCTCCTCTTTTCTCACTTGCCCATGCCTCAGTTTCCCTCCCTCTCGACTGGTTATTTTAAACCCAGAAAGCTGTTTCCAGCTTTTTGTTTTCACTGACAGTACCACCAGCCTTATTTTCCCTTCACTATCTAAGGACGGCATATGCACACGTTATCGGGGTTCGTGACTGCCGCTCATTACGTCCCACAGAAGGCGTTTCCCCTTGCTGCCTTGGTGGCAACAGGCCAGATGCAGGTTGTTTGCTGACCATTTATTAAGGCCCATCAACAGATCTCTTTCTGTTCTATCTGCACCATGGCGGTCAGAGGAAGAGGAGTTACCCGTTCCACCTCTAAATGTCATCAATGCTACTACACTGCCTGCTTAGTGGGGCGGGGTGGGGAGGGGGAGGCTGACTTGCTCTGTGAGAGAGAAATTTTTAAACACCATTCCCTTAAGGGTGAGTATTCTTTGTGGCGTCATGGTTAACTGCACAATGGCAAGCAATTACACAGCATATAAAGCAACAGCTCTGATTTTACATTCTGCCATCTGCACAAACCAGCTTTTCACTTTCCTGGAGTCATAGACCCGAAAGACCTTTCAGAGGTGCGGTCAGCAATTAAGTCAGAAGTAAAAATCCCAAGTCTTAATTAGACTCAAATGGCAGGGAATAGCTCAAACAAGTAACAATATTACTGCAGCTTTGCAAGCTTTCTGCTAAAGAATTTATTGCTAGAAAAATTGCAGCACTTTGGAAAAGAGGGGGAAAGGAACATGCTTCTGAAAACATAGCTAGTGTTAGTTTAATGGCCCAACTCCTCAGAAATAATAAACTGGCATACCTCCATTGAAGTCAATGAAGTTACATTAATTCAAAACAGTTGAGGATCTGTGTTTGCAAGTGGATACAGTACAGCTTCTCTGAATGCCTGATCAAACATTTACTGAAATCAGCCGGAATCTTTCCACTGGTTTCTTCGTACAGCTGGTTGGAAAACTGCTTTTCCACACCATGAAAAATTTTGAGATTAAAAAATAACAACAATTCATCCTGATTTGGGATGAAAAGCCAATCTTTTGACATTTGTCAGAAAAAGGAGATTCCAATAGAAAGCTTTGTTTCAGGTCATACAAAATATTTTGTTTTGGTAAGTTCATAATGTTTTGTTTCCATTCTGACCTTCTTTTATCAATTAAATAAAGCAAGTTTTAAAATGAAAAGTTGTTATGAAACAGAAGGATCAAAAACGTTTATTTCAGAATAAGTCCATATGGGATATTTCAACATTTTCAAAACTTTTTTCCAATTATTTTTATAAAAAATGTTGTTGAAATGGATTCAGTTTTGTAATATATATATATATTGTTTTCACTAAGGCCACATTTTCTGATGGGGAAATTTTTTCTCTCCAACTCTACTTCTTTGTTAGAATGAGTTGTTAAGAGCCAATTGATTCATAGCAAATAGAATCAATAACAAGCTCTTGGCTTTTCATCCATAAACTTCAAGGAGTTTTACAAAGCGGGTCAGTAGCATTATCCCCATTTTACCAAAGGGGAAACTGAGGCACAGGAAGTAATTTTTCCTGAAAAGCTGCTGGGTGGGATTAAGGAGACATGTCTGCTCTAATGGCCGTTGTTGGTTTGGAAGCTTAGAGATGCACTGAGAAGTCCCACCCATCTTTCAGATGAACTGTAAGACTGTGGTCTGAGGCATGTGTGGCCCTTAAAGAGCTCATGAGTCTTCTTCTGCAGGAACAAGAGTGTGAGTCATTCCAAATCCCAACTCAGGCAACTCTCTTCGGCCTGTCCTAGGCCCTCATTTTCAGAATTGCTGATTACCAGAGACTGAAATTGAGAACTGTGGGACCTAGCCACCTGACAAACAGGCTTTTTAATACCACCCCACACACCCCCATCCCCTGCCTCTGTTTCAAATGAATACATTATTCTGGGTTCCCTGTTCTGATTGTGGGGTGTTGCTGTGTTCTGTAATACAGCTGCTGTGTGCCACCCCCTACCATACTGGAGCCAGTGTGAGCCTTGCGGTGTGATCACTTGAATAGCACTCGCAGACCTGGTTCCTAATCTCAGATCAGCTAGTGGTCTTGGACAAATCGCTTCCTCTCTGTGCCTCAGTTACTCCTTCTGTAATGTGGGGGAAATGATACTGCCCTCCTTCGTAAAGTGCTTTGAAATCTACTGTGAAAAGTGCTGTATTTGGTCGTGGCCCAGCTCCCCATCCGTAATTCTAACTACTGTATGTCTGTGGAAAACATGCTACAGCGCAGCTGTCTTGTCAAATTTTTGCTGCACTTCTCCTTGTTAGAGTCTGATTGACGGGAAGATGTTAGCAAGATTTTGGTGAAAATAATGGGAAGAGAAGGAAGCTACACTTCAAAAACCAGGTTTATAATGAAACCTGCCAGGACTGAGACTGGGTCGGAAGGATTTACTGTGAGCTATTCACTCACCAGCATGTTCTATAGATCTGGAGTGTGTAGTGCGGGAAAGGACGATATCCAGGTCCATTGCTGTGGCTATAGGTGGGTGGGCAGGTAGAGTACTTGCCCAGGACGCTGCAGGGGGCAGGGGCCCCACACCATGGCGAGGCCTGCTGGGGGGGGGCCAGCAGCAGGGCCACAAGGCCAGCGGGGAGCCCAAGGAGAGGTCAGTGAGGGGCCGGGGGGATGCGCAGCAGAGCCAGTGAGAGGCCAGGGGGACCCACAGCAAAGCTGGTGGGGGGGCCACAACGAGGTCTGTGGGAGGGTGGGGAGCCCACGATGAGGCCCCAGGGGGACCTGTGGTGGGTCCAGCAAGGCTGGGGGGGGGTGGACCCCCAGCAGAGGGTAGAGGGACCTGTGGAGAGGCCGGTGGGGGGGCCATGAGGGGAGGAACTGCATAGAGCTGGCAGTGGGACGGCCATGGAGTGGCCTTTGGAGGGGCCCAGGGGATCATGGCAAGGCTGGCGGGGGGCCATGGAGAGACCGGGGCAGGGCAAAATTCAAGGACAGGGTCCCCCACATGGGCTCCAGGGCCCCAGAATGCCTAAGACTGCCCCTGACTGTTGCAACATTACTAATACTTATTATTTGCATTACAGTGGCACTAAGGGCCCACCTGAGATTAGGGCCTCGTTGGGCTCAATGCTGTACATATATAGAGTTTACAGGCTAAACAGACAGAGTAGGAAGGAAAACAGAGGCACCGAGAGATAAAGTGACTTGCCAAAGATCACACAGAAGGTAGCAGCACAAACAGAACTCCAGTCTCCAGACTACAAGCCTGCAACTAGCCACTCGCTCATATTCCCTCCAATCCAGGCTCTGGGGCTGCTCCTTGGCTCTAGGCTCTGAAAGCTGGTTTTACTTTCCTTGACGCACTATTGGTATCACATAAGAGTTGAGACCATAACAGCACAGCTTGGGCAGGAACCTTCTTAAAAATATAGCTGTGCTTTGTTTTATTTGCCTGTTCCCCATTTTACCTTTCACCAATCATAATGCAGCCATGAGACATAAATCTCCAAAACACTGGGAATGATGTTTCTCACTTCTCCCCGGCCAGCTCATGGTGCTGAACTCCTGTGCATACAGGGTATTGCCAAAATATAGCAAATGTTATGAAGAAGGGGAGGGAGAAGAAGTCTGCGGGGAAACAGTATGAAATCAGGTGTTGCTTTGTGAAATTGCTAGACAGGTAAGGACCAATTCTACAGACATCTGAGGAGGAACATATGAGACTCTTTGAAAAATCAGGCTTTCAAAATGGGCTTGATACCAGTTTTGGATACAGGATGAATTAAAATCTCAGACAGCCCATAGAACTGGATACATAAATTCCAGGTCTCATTTATTTACTTAAGCTTATTAACAGAAACAATAATAAAAAAGATGCCCACCCAAGTGTCAGCCTCTAGGCATGCTAATGCACAATTAATACAACAGAACCATTGCATCATTAAAATAGTGAAACACAGAATCACAGAAATGTTGGGCTGGAAGGGACCTCAAGGACTCATCAACTCCAGCCCTCTACACTGTGGAAGGATATAGACCAGTGGTTCCCAACCTTTTTGGCTCAAGGACCATGTATATCATTTTTACAGCCCTGAAGGGCCACCAATTTCCACCAGCTTCTCTTCTCCTCCCCCACTAGAGCCAGACAGAAATTCAGCAAGGAGGCTGCCTCCCTCCTCGCAGATCTCCTGTCCCCTTGGCTACAACAGGGAAACTGCACATGTCCTATAGCCCCATATACTCCACATGGGTCATAGTCAGTGGCTCCCTTCTGCAGCCAGTGGGACGAGATCAACGGGCCACTTTGAAAGCTCCTGCAGGCCACAGATTGGAAACCAGTGACCTCCTAGACCATGGCAGGCAGGTGGTTGTCTAACCTGTTCATAAAAACTTCCAGTGATGGGGATTCCACAACCATCCTTGGATGCCTGTTCCAGAGCTTAACTGCCCTTACAATTAGAAATTTTTTCTTAATATTTCATCTAAATCAATCCTTGTTGGAGATGAGACCCATTACTCTTGTTCTACCCCACTGTGGACATGGAGAACAATTGACAACCATACATTTTATAACAGCCCTTAACATATTTGAAGACAGTTATCAGGTTCCCCCCTCAGTCTTCGTTTCTCAAGACTAAACCTACCCAGTTCTTTTTTTTAACCCTTCCTCACAGGTCATCTTTTCTGAATCTTTTATCATTTTTGTTGCTATCTTCTGGACTCTCCAATTTGTCCATCATTCCTGAAGCGTAGTGCCCCAGCTGGACACCATACTTCAGTTGAGGCCTCCCCAGTGCTAAGTACAGTGGAATAATTACCTTCCATGTCTTATATACAACACCTTTGTTAATACACCACAGCATGATATTAGCTTTTCTCACAACAGCATCACATATTCGATATGTGATCTGTTATAATCCCAGATCCTTTTCAGCAGTTCGGCCATCTATTTTGCAGTTGTGCATTTGATTTGCCCTTCCTAACTGAAATACTTTTCAGTTGTCTTTATTCCTTCATAAATGAGCCATTCTAGCCAGCCAACTATACAACAGTGCCTCTCAATCCCTTCAATGATGTGGGAACAGACCTTTCAGCACACCCCAAAAATGTTAACTAATGGGAGTCTTTTTAATGATGCACCACAAGATCACCACATGTAAGATAAATTCAGGCCAAGCTCAGCAGCCGCGACCGTCTTTTTCTTCTCCGTTAATACAGTGCCTGGCAGGATAACACCAGCACCATTTAAGCTGTTCTGCGGCCCGTGGTTCTCAACAGCTACTAGAAAGGAAATGCAGAAAAATTGATGTGTGATCATTTGACAGAGAGGGCATCTCTCATGACTAGGCAACAAGCACAACATATACAACTTTAGCTCCTGCTTCCATAGCAATTCCACAGGGTATTCCCTGGCAAAAGTTGAGAGAGAGCGGTTTGGACTCAGGTGATGTCTTCACTGCAGGGTTAACTTGGGCTGTTAATTGGGTTTTCCCCAACCCTCCTTTTGTCCACACACAAAACTATCTCACCTGAATTTAGTGGTGCAATCATCTAGAACTAGCTGCCCAAGGGGCTGGGGGAGAGTTAGAGCCCAGGTGCGTCTTTCACTCAGGCTGGTAACCTAAGGAGACATGCTAAATCTCTTGAATTCTGATAGTCCTCCAGCCCTTTCCTACAATTATTTGTATGCCCACAAGGACAGGTAAGAATCATGGAATGGCTCAGCTTCCTGCAACACAAAGAACCATGAGATGTGCCCTCAGAAGCCCTAGAGAGACACACAGCAAGATACACCACCAGAAAGGACACAATCACTTGGGCAAGGCTATACAATATGGTTGCTTATACCTGGGCTAGGCTAACCTGGATGCTCAGACCTGGATGCTGATCTCCCAGACTAACTCGGCGATTAAGACATACCCTAGGATTAGGCCCAGCAAGAGCCAGAGAAAAAAATGGCCCAGATTCTCTCCTGCATGGAAATCTGCTAGGCACTGAAACTGGAGAGGGCATCGGTGAGCAAGCTACCCCATCTTACAAGCATAAATTTGAGCAAGGTCGGGCTGCCCTAATTTACACCGAATAATTATTGTCTCATTGGAACATGTGCCCATTGTGAATTGTCATACCCCAACTCACCTTCTTGTAGTTGGATGTGGAGGCCACAGCACATCACAACAGCTCAGAGTACCTCTGTGCCAAATGGATAACCATGGCAGGATCTTTTCTGCCTTCAATTTGGGAGGGTCCCAGCACATAGATCTCCAACTGAGCAAAAGTTGCAAAAGCTAATGAAGTTAATGGTGTGCCCGTGTGACGCAGCAGGACCACCTCTGCATTATAAGGCTGCGAGGAGGAGCCAATTGCCTCGTGATGATTATCCTGCAGCGAGGCTTTTGCTGTCACTTGGGCAGCTGGATGTTTGTAGCAAATCTGTTGGGGCTGGATTAGGAGCAGTAGCAAGAGGCTGTGTGACTACAGCAAAGTCTAATGTAGTATAAGGTAATAGGAGGGGAAAATACATCTTGTGGGAGCAGGTAGCCGTGCGAAGTTGTGAACAGTGTATTTCCCTCAGTGGTTTTGAAATCAGACAGATCAGCTTTTGCTGCTCCCAATCCACCTTAGGGGAAGAGTTCACAAGTTCCACGTGCCGTGCACTCATTTCTGAGCCACAGCTGCTACAGCTTTGATCATCTCCCTTAAACTGCAAATATGTTGCCCTGCATAACAGCGGTTTCTCTCACTCAGCAGCGGAAGCATCAGGTCCGAAAACACCTTGACGCCCTTCAACCTGTGTGTCAGCAGAGAAATGTCAAAGAGGAATATGTTTTGAGACCAATGAGTCATGGGTCCCTCCAGGGTCAGCTCAGCTCTTCAGCCTCCTGAGGTTGAGACACTGAGATCCATTGCACTTCCTCCTTTAGGCTCTTTAAAAGTTGTGTCCTCCGTCCTTAGTGGACATCCCACCCCATGGACTAATGGGAGTCAGCATTTCTTGCTTGACCTGCAAGACTTTTACCACCAGCCCTCCTGCCCCATCCTAGCTGCCCACACAATAAAATGACTGACTCCTGTCTGCACCATCCCTCTTGCACAAAAATTTAGCTGTTCCCCATTCCTCGCTCCCCTGCTGTGCATGGATCAACAGCTCCAGCCCAACTTTCATAAATACACATGGGGCTGATTCATCCCTGCTTTCTTGGGGGCAGCTTCAGTGAGGGATAATGTTGATCCAAGTGCTGGAAAGGACATTATATCTCAGACTTCATGGCTTAAGTGGGATGTCTGCCTATTAGGGTACATCTCTATGGCAGTTAGACACCCACAGCTGGCCTGAACTAGATGACTCTGGCTTGTGGGGCTGTTTGACTGTGGTGTAGACGTTCAGGCTTGGCTGTAGCTCTCGGCCTCTCCCACTTCGCAGGGCCCTAGAACCAGGCTCCAGCCCAAGTCCAAACAACTACACTACAACTAAAAAGCTCCTTAGCCCGACCCCTGTGAACCTGAGGCAGCCAGCAGGGGTCAGCCATAGCAGTTGAATTGTGGTGTACAAATGCTCACAGAGACTAGGATGAAACCTACATGAGGGGCAGATCATCCCACATCTGCTACGATGGTGTTCCGACATCTCCATCTGACAGCCAGTTCTGGCTGCTGTCACAGATGGGACATTGGCCTCTAGATGGAACATGAGTCTGATATAGTCTGGCAATTCCTGTGCTCCTGGGCTTCTGTCCACTGCCATAGTCCCCAACATAGGCAGCAGTGGGGGAATTCCCCCTGTAGAGCCAGAATGCAGGAGAACAATGGGAGGGGGTGTTGAGAGGAGGAAAGGGTACATGTCAGGGAAGGAGGGGCTAACTATAGAATGCATAGCCCTGCGAAGCTACATAAATTGTGCGATAGGACCATTTAATCTCCAAGCCTCAAGAGGCCATTTTTACCTGCCCTCCTACTGGCCTGCGGGTTCTGTACTAAGCCATGAGCTCTCGCCCCTTGGAACTGCCTAGCACTTTGCAAAGTGACACAGCGTAGGAATATTCTTCCCAGAGACCGATGTGGCAGGCCAGCTGAGTTCCAGGATGGTTACAGGCAGGTGCGGAGAGGTTAAAGTCACTCTTCTTTTTCTTGCCCACCGACAACTATGTGCACCTGAAAATCTGTCCCCTCATTTAGTTGCCTGAGGATGGGCCCCTGCGCCTCGTGCCCCGCACACAAGTGTGAAAATACTGACCCTAGTTTAGAAAGCACTTTGTCACCCCTTTGGGGAAGGCCGTTTTAACCCATGGAATACCAGCTGACTACCTAAGCAGGACACGGGGTCCAACGCCACCTGTGCTTGCTGATTTAGGAGTCTCAGGGCCCGCTCAATGAGTTTTGTGCTGTGCGAAGCTCATCAAGGACTCAGCTGCAATAAAGCTGTTTATGAGGGATTTTAAAAAAAAAAATCCCCATCATACATAATTCATTACGTTCTTTATATAGCTATAGCTCAAACTGTGCTGTGTTAGCCAGGAAAACTGCACCGCCAGCCAAGGGAAAGAAAACCCCAAGCCGCCGTCTTTGTCTGACAGGGCAGAGAGAGGCAGTGTGCAGAATACGCGTAAGCCATGGAGACAATTTATTTGGGGAATCAAATGGAAAAGATCCTGGTCCAGATTCCAGTGTGCTCTGCTCCAGGTATTCTGAGGCACAGCAGCCTATAGGGGCACTTGCAAATCAGCATAACTTAAAGCAGTTCTTGGTACCGCGGTTCCCAGCAGTGATGGGAAAGGCAATGCAGAAAAATGAATGATGTGATTGTCTGGTAGGGAAGGCAGCAAAATACAATGGGCCTGAATCGCCGTTGCTTTGCACATGGTGTCCTTTGCGCTTGTACAAACCAGGTGGAAAGAGCAGTCAGAGTCAACTACTTTTAGATGCAGAGGTCCCGGCTTCATTCCCTTCAGGGGATTCCCCCAGGAGTGGTCTTACCCCACCATTCAGAATTTACACATACTCTACACAGATGTTAGTGAAGCCACAAAATCTAGGCAAGGGAGAATCTCTGAGAGAATTTCTTAGACTCTAAACTCTTTACAGCAGGGACTGTCTCTGTACAGCTCCTAGCACAATGGGGGCCTGATCCTACTTGGGGCCCCGAGATGCTGTATACAAAATTGGGGCTGGGATTTTCAAAGGAAGCTAGGAAATTAGGCCCCCTAAATTCACTAGAAGTGGAGCCTGTTATTTCCTTTAGGTCCTTTGAAGATCCCAGGCTAACAAAAGAACATGAGCAGAAACCAAATGTTGAATGCCTAATCACAAATGTCTGCCCCAGATACTTGATTCCAAGAGTTGGGCTAGCCATTTTGGGAAGAGGAACAATGCCATGTGGCCTGTGTGCTCCCAGAAGAAACAGCTCATATAGCTGGAACTTCTAATAGCATTCTTGCAACAGTCAACACATTAGCTGGATATTAATTCCCTGCCTTTGTAAGGGTCTTGGGCATTGGTGCATCTCAGTCTGTCCTGTTCTCTGTGTGAGGCATACAATAGTTCAGTCTACTGAGGGCTGTAATACTTTGTTCTAATGCCAATTGTTGGATTTAGTATGCAACTGGCAGTGTGGTGGCCTGTGATATACAGGTACTAAATGATCTGGTGGGCCATTCTGACTTTCAGCTCTCTGACTCTACACAGTCTCCAGCCATGGAATCGTGCGACAAACTTTAGCCCAAGGGATTCTTCCTCCAAAGGTTTTCAAGGAAAGTGAGGGCTTCATGCTGTACATTAAAAAGTTTAATTCAGTCAATCGGTGATCCGAAAAGTAATAAACGCAAGATCATGTGATGTTGGTGGCCAGTCACAACACCCAGAATAAGACCAGAAGTGAACTATTTGCAAACCGCACACTCATTGGGTATGTCCACACTGGAGCCTTAGGTCGACCTAAGGACAGTTAAGTCGACCTATAGACTGATGCATCCACACTGGGCTTTTATCAAGTTGACTTAAGCGCTCCCTTAAGTCGACTTAATAACACCACCTCTTAAGGTTGACCTAAGGCTTAAGTCGACCTTATTAAGTCAACTTAAGCCAGTGTAGACAAGGAAAAACCCTTAAGTCGACCTAATTGGCCTCCAGGCCCCCTCGCAGAGTTCCTGGCCACTCCTCCATCGACCTAGCAGCTGCTAGTGTGGACGCAGGGCTGTGGACTCTCTAAGTCAACTTAAGAAGGTCAACTTTAAGTCAACTTAAAGTTGACCTTGGTTACGTCAACTTAACACATCCTCCAGTATAGACGTACCCATTGTTAGTATTAACCTAGTTGTAGGGGTCAGGCTGTGCAAGGCGTTGTATGAAAACAAAACAAAAAGATGTTCCCTGTCCCAAAGAGCTTACAGACAGATGGATAGTTGTTCATCCAAAATATTCAGTCCAGTGACAGGAATCCAGCATGATTTGTAGAGGCTGCGTTCACCCAGCATGTTATCTGCATACAAGAATTAGACCATCTCTGGTAGTGATGCTCATGCATGCTGGCTGAGATTGGCAACAGCACTGCTCACCTCTGCTCCTGTTGAAATCCAAGAGAATTTTCCAATTAGCTTTACTGAGAGCAGAGTTAGACCAACTCCAAGTGCTTTTGATAACCTCCAGAGCTAAATATGTGGGCTGCAACAGCTTGAACTAACCCTCGACAGCACCTCACAGTCTATGAACTGGCACAGATGGGGACCCATAATATACTCACTGACCGGGCGTTTACATAGACATCACACAGTATTCAACGGACCGTGTTCACGGCCCAACATGCCCCATTTAAGAGACACCTGGGCATGGTTCTGGCCCCCTACACAGGCATGAATTTCATCCTAGTGGCTCATCAGCCCAGTCTGATCCTTAACTATACTCTCGCAGACCTCCCTGTGACCTGGCATTTGGTGCCAATGTGCCCAGAGAAGAGGGAGCCATCAATTTTCCTTCAGTCACTAAAATAAATGACAAGAAATTACTGTCCCCCTAATGAGGCAATTTGTCAGTGCCAACAGAGCCGGCTTTAACAGAAGATTTTAAAACAGCACGATTAATTTATATGGGTTGCCCACTTAATATTTAAACAGGCTGAGCCGAACCATAAATGTGGTTTATTTGGAAGGCAGGCAGGAGGCTGGGGAGAATGCAGAGCCAATAGGCACCATCCCTAAAGGAGGGATTACCCCAGGGTGCTCGACAGAAACCCACCACAGGCTGGCTGAAGAATGAGTCACATCCTCCTTCAATGCTGAGTAAGCCTGGCTGAAATGTAAAGTGAAAACAGGGAACAACCTAGCTTTAAAGGTTCACCCAGCACCCTCACTGAGTAGTTGTGCCCCACTTGCCATGAATTGCTGCAGAATGTGGCCCCCCTACAGGATTCATGGGGCCAGTCAAGCCAGCAAAACTGAGGTGTGGCTGGCTAATGGCACAGGTACCACCAGGTTTGTCCCTCAGCAGGGCCATCTCCTTGCCACCTGACTCTCCCCGTGACGCCTCCTTGTGAGCCAGCCTCCACACCAGGCCATGGGTCAGGCCTCCCTTCTGGAAACTCATATGAAGAAAGAAGGTCTCCAGCAGAGAGCGCTGTTTGGATGGGTGTGTCTCCTCTATGATGTACAACAGCAACTCTGGGAGCAAAACAGTGGCCATGGCTGCATACGCTCATGTCACAGTGGGACAAATAAAAAGACCTAAAAAGAGTCACTTTCTACGAGCATTGAAACAGAAACTTTCTGAAGACCCATGGCTAGTAAGATGAAGGCAGTTGGGAGACTCAGGGAGCTAACAAGAGGAGTTTGTCAGCAGAGGCAGATAGGAGTTGGGGGGGGGTTGTGTTGTTTTGTTTTCCTTCCCTTAACTTGCAGGAAGGACCTCCAATGGGAAGAAAACAACAAGTGACCAATACCATTGCTAGTTCTTCCTCTGCCTGCCTGAGGACCCTGCCAGGCCAACACGTCTCCTTGGCTGTGTCTACACTTGTAAATTTAGGTCGACTTTAGCTAAGTCGACTGAACAAAGTCGACTTTAAGTCAACTTAGTTAAGTCGACTTAGCATGTCTACACCTAAATTTAAAGTGGACTTAGGGGGGAACTTACAAAGTCGACCTAGAGCATCCACACTGGACTCCTAGGTCGACTTGTAGGGGCTAGGGGGACCTAGGGCAGATCCACGGTGGCAGGGGGGGCACCCCTGGCCCAGTGCCAGGGGGCTCAGCCTTTGCCCCATTGTACATGGGTACAATGGGGCAAAGGGGGACAGCGAGGCCCCCGGCCCGGGCCCGGGGGCCGGGGGCCCACTCCCCCGCCCGCCCCCTGGGGGGGGCATGCCAGGCTCCCCCAGTGCCCCCCCCCAGCAGGGAGGGCAGTGGGGGAGTCCTGGAGTAGCCCTAAGTCGACTTAGGGCTATCCAGGTCTACACTGGCTTAAGTCGACTTTAAAAAGTCGCCTTAAGCCTAAAGTCGAATTAAAATGAGGTTTTATAAAGTCGACTTAATTTTCATTAAGTCGGCTTTATTTTCCTTAAGTCGACTTTAGCAACTTGCTTAAGTCGACTTAAGGAAACTGTAATGTAGACTCAGGGTAAATTAAGTCGACTTAAGTAAGCTTAAGTCGACTTAATTTACAAGTGTAGATGCACCCCTTGAGTCTCAAGGTAGAATTTATTGTCAGTACAAAGCATACACCACTGAACCATGGGGACATAAGCAGGACTTGGGTTGGGAGTTAGGTATAACTTGAAATGTGATGGAACTTTCAGGAGGGAATTTGTCCTTGCAAGTGCTCAAGGGGCCCAATTCATCCCTGGTGCAACTACATAAACATCAAAGAAGCCACATACCAATCTGGCCCAAGATGTTAATGGCAATACAAATTTTATGGGGAACTCCTCTGAAAAGACCTCTGCTCTTCTCTCAACGGATGATGTGCCAAGTCTATTACTCTTTGTGCCCAAAGAACCACCGAGATTAATGGGGCAACCATCCTATTTATTTTAATGGCCCTTTGCCTAGTGAAAGACACGGTAGTGGATAGTAATACTGCATGCTGGACCAAACTGACTCTCCATTGCGTCTCAGCATCCTGCTCCAAAAATAGCCGATATCCTAGGATTCAGAGAAAGGGCAAAAGAACTCATAATGTGCTTATCCAAATGTTCAATGGGGGGGAACAACTTCATTCCCATCTCCTTGTGAGTGTTCTTATGCCCTGATGCAGGAGGTTTCATTACCCATATCACAGCCTTGGCTTACAAAGCATCAAAAGTTATTAATGGTCATAAAATTACTCGCTCCTATTTCAGATCCTGTCTAAGTATTTCTCTTTATGTCACGCCTGTTCCCACAGGTTGATTGCACAAACCGCTTGCAGACCAATATTGTCATCATGTAAGTTGGATCAGCAATCATTTTGTTCCCATTCTTGCTCTCCCTGCATAATATAATAAAGTGACAACCCTGCCTGCTAGTCTGACAACACAAAATCCCATTAAGGTCAATGGTACAAGAACTCATTTCACTTCAGTGGGACATACCATTGTAAAATAACTCACCATAGTACTGCATGATGGGGCACCAGAAAGATCCCCTGCCAGAAGAAAATAACAGGCTGTGCTTTGTTCTCACCTCAAATACAAACTCCAGTGGCCTAAATAGTGAGGAGGCAGTGTGGCCTAATGGATAGTGCAGTGGGATAGGAGTCAGGAGACTCATTTCCTTGCTCTGTGCCTCAGTTTCCCCATCTGTAACATTGGGATAATGATATTGCCTTCCATTCTCAAGTGTTTGGCAAGCTGCTCATAACGAGCCCTATATAGGAGGAGGGTATTACTATTAATTACTAGCAGAGATGGTGGAAAACAGAATCTACATTCCACAGAACAAACAAGGAGTCTTGTGGCACTTTTAAAAACAAAGAAGTTTATTTAGTGCATGAGCTTTCACAGGTGAATCTCACTTCATCAGACGCTAGAAATGGAAAATTTGCAACGTGGGAGGGAAAAATAGTAGTAATATCCCCATACCATAAAGACTGGAGAGGCAGAAGTGATGTTCAGTGTCAATAGTAAGATTAGAACTCAAGCATCCCTTACTCTCAGACCTCAATCCACTGCCCCAGATGGCTAACCACGCATTGTATGTAAAATATGGGTCAAGGGAAAAGTTAAAAAGGGAAAAGAAAATGAGGACTGGAAGGAGAATTAGTAATTACTGATTTACAACCACAGGGACTCTGCAGTTTTTCTTTTGTTGCGCACCACTTTAAGGGCCCTTACACCACCAGAGGAGCATGAAGAGGCCTTAGCGTCAATGGAAATCTGCCCACTACTTTTATCTCATTTAAGTCCAATCTACAGCAGAAGGATTTTGTAGTTATATAAGAGAACAGATGGGGCTGGAGTCAAACTCCCCAAGCCAAATTTAAACCTGGTGTAAGTGGGCGCTACTTCACAGCCATCCCTGTAGCATTGTCCCTTTATTCCACCAGTGAATCAGGACCTCCTGTAATAGAGGAGATGGTGACAGCAGAGGTCTGGCACTACAGAAATGTAACTATTTCCTTTGCAGTTCACATTTGCTCTTACTGTACAGTCCAGTAAAGCCACGCTGTGGAAAGCCATTTATAGCCCCCATCCTGTGCTACTCCTGTGTGTAAAGTTACTCACCTCTGTTTTCAGGGTCCAAGCTTTAGTGGCACCTAATCAGAGTGATCACATTTCAGTTTATGGGTCCACTTCTCTGGGGTCCTGCGTCTTGGGCGTCAGTTCTACCTGTGCAACCTGAGTTGGTTTCACTGCTGTGCCATCTTTTGATCTGGCACCATTTTGCACCTGTTTTGCACTGATGTAAATGACAGCACAAGGCACACAAGGGTGAAGAATCTGACCCTATATTTTTCATGCCTTAAAGATGCAAGCTGGTAAAGTTATTGGCCTGTGCAGAAACCAGTGTCCTTATCTTCTCCAGTTTCTCTGAATATTTTGTCACTCCCTCCTGCTCTGCACAACTCCATTTCCCTTTTTCTCCTCAAACCCAGACTCTTGAATCTTCCCTGTTCTTTGCTATTGTGTTCATAACACCTCCAGTAATACAGGACCTGGCTGCCTGAGCCCCAAAGCTGCTTTCTATGACTATCAGCAGTATCATTTTAGATATGTGCAAAAATAGCTGCTGTATTCAAGCAGGAAGTCTGGTAGCAGCTGGAGAGGGTGGATCTACGGCTAAGATCAAATGATAGCTCTAGTCTCATTTCTGTTCTCTTCCCCACTTTGTGAGCCTGGGAAAGCTGTTGATTTCAGTGGAGTCATTTTGAATGTAGGCCGATACAACTGAGAGTAGAATATGTCCCTCTCTTTTATTTGGGATACATAATGGTGTGACATGGTATAAAGATTTTGTCACTCTGAGTTTGAGCTGCCACCATACCTACAAAAAATTAGTATTAGTTTAGTAGGACAATTTAGCATGCCGGCGAGCTGAGACCACTGTCTACCATGCTGAGTGATGTGGTCTTATTGTTTTCTTGCGTTCCCCTGTCTGCATCCATCTGTCGCTTTTACTTAGATTGTAGGCTTTTAGGGCAGGGACCGTTTCTTTATTCTGTGATTGTACAGCACTTCGCGCCATGGGGCCTGGTCCATGTCTGTGATCTTAGGCACTATCGCACTACGTATAATAAACAATAATAATAAAAAGTTGTCAAGATAGCAGCTTTCTGTGGGATAATTATTATTTTATGAAGCACTGGCATTTTATTCTCTGAAGTTAGATGTAGTGCTTACTCTTGTCTATTACACTAGAATCGTCCTGTGTGGGAGCACAAATCCCATCCTTTTGATGACACCTCTACAAGGTGCCCAAGATAAAGTTCAGATTAACTGCCACCCTGCAATTTGCCGGTTACCACCTCATCTGCTCCAGCCCAGCTTAGATGAGACACTGGATCTCTGAAAAACAACAGAGTCTTGTGGCACTTTTAAAGAATAACAGATCTCTGAACTGATTGATGCCTATTGTATCTTGGGCCAGTTAAGTCTCCCTGCTCTTTTTCTCAACCTGTTTTGATGAATAATGGAGAGATTAGTTTCCGATTATCTGAGCGATGAAAGGACACAGGCAACACAGCTTATGTTTTCAGAAATTTACCAGGATTTTCCATCCCTTTTCTTTCTTCAGCCTTGTTTCTAAGGTTGCAGCCTTGGTATGAAAGGTGAGTTGCCTTGGCAACATCCCAGCGTTCTGCCTGGACATAAATTACCTGTCAGTCTCTCAGTGAATGATGAAATGAATGAGTCCACAGGGCTTCTGCTTCTAGACCAGCTTTTTTCATCCCTCTCAGTAGCTAAATTATTCCATGTTGCATAAAACCTGTCATAAATAAATAAGATGCCATTCTTAATTAGGCAGCACACACAATTCAATCAGCTAAACTTAAAAGGATGCAGATCTCTCCTTTCTGAAGACAGAGAGTACCTCTCTTGCTTCTGTGGACTAGAAAAGGACAATAGAGTCCCAGGATTTAAAGTGCTTTGCATAGGCTTGGTTTATCTGTGGGTAGCAGCAGACCTGACCTACCTTACCAGAAAGTTACCCTAGATTGGTGAACAGTGGCTCACGTTGAGGTCTGATCCAATGTCCTTGGGATAATAGGACTGCAATGTATGTATGAGAGGCTATTTATGATATCTGATTCACTTCCCATCTGCCCAAGCAATGTTGTTGACAATGCACGAATCCCGTAGAGAGTCCGTGAGCCTGTCACAAGACTCACCACTGGAGCCACGCTCTCAGCCAGTGTCAGGAGAATGGTCTATTTCTTCTCTCCGAGTGTAGGCCGGAAGGTTTGCATGCATAATCTACACCGCCTGGAACACACTGGTTACTTGGAGAGAAGGCTGAAATGCATTTGGGTCTCACATCAGGGCAGCACTTGAGGGGGGACAGAGCACGGGCCTGGGAGAGATGGGTTCTGCTCTGAGACGGACTCAGGCAAGTCATTTCCCACACCTGTGCCTGGGATGTTCCCCATCAGTAAAACAGATGCTCTCTTGTGGATGGGAGTGGGGACCCTGCCATGCCCTGCCTTGGTTTCCCCTTCTGCTCAAGGATCCTTAAGAACACAGCACAGCCCAAAGGCAGGAGACAAAACTCCCCTGCTGGGATTCTCTTTTGAAGCCAAATAAACTGCAGCTGCAGTTTCCCAGGCTTCTTTGCAGCTTTGCCTGGCTGGAGAGCTAGGTTCCCACTCAAGCATCCTTCCTCCGGAATGACCCCAGGAGCCCATCCCTCCCAGCCTTATCTCCCCAGGCCTGGCCTGAGTTAATCACATAATCTCATTTGTTATTACCCAGCTAGGAAGGCGAGCTGGTCTGAGAGGTGCAGCTAAGGTTCCACTTCCCTTTCACAGGGCCAGCCACCCAGTGACATCCACCTTTGCAAACTCCTGACAAAGCTGAAGGAATTACAAATACAAAGTAGCGTCATGAAACCTGCCAACTTTGTGTCACTTCATCCAGGAACAGGATTGCTAATGTAGCCACTGGCTTTTGAACGTCTGTGGTTAAGTAGAAGGAGGGTCAGCACTTTGGTCCGAACCCACAAAGTATTTAGGCTCCCACCTTCAATTGAAATCCCACCTTTGAGGATCTGAGCCTTAGATGGCAGAGTTTAAAAATAAAAAGTGCCAAAATTACACAAAGTCCTCCTCCTGAGAGAGTGAGCCCATCAAGTCTGCAGAAGAATTCGACCACCACCTGTAGCATCTGCTATTGGCTAGGTGTGAAATCACAGTCATATTCTGCCCACAGGCTGCCAGCCAACCTTAGTGGGTGTTCACAGGCTTGGCGCTCCAGCCAGGATACAGAGTGCAAAAGAACCCCTTCCAGGGTAGTAAAGAGTTCAATAAACAGTCTCTTTGTTCTCATTAGGGTCTTCAGCCCTAGCCTGGGGCCCTTTAAAATCTGCCCTTTGTTGGGGCTCTCAGCTAAAGAAGCGGTCAGGGTGATGTCACTTTACCTCAGGCCAGCTGAGGAACCCAGGCCTGCCCCCTACTCTGGGTTCCATTCCCGGGACCCTGTATACAACCTTCACCCATTGCTCCATTTCAATTCTTCCCTGGGTCTTTTCCTACCGGGCCTCTTTTAGCTTCTCCTTAACACAGGGTGAAGAGTCTCCAGTCCTCTCTCTCCCTGCAAGCCTAGCTAAACCAGGGCAGCCAGAACCAAACTGGCTACCCCTCAAGCGTGTGTGGCTCTAGGTGGGTCCAGAGCCCCTAATCCCTCCAGTCCAGCCACAGTCTGGGAACTGCCCTCCCTGCTGCTAACCTCCTGCAGTTTCTTTTAGCTGAACCTGCTGGGCTCTGATTGGCTGGTTCCTTGACTGCAGTAGAGTGCAATAGGACTACATGGGGCTTCCTATAGGTCTGTCCCATCACCTGGCCTTTTATACATCCCATCTGAGAGAAAGGGCCCCATTTCCACTCTCCTCCTCCCCAGAGCTGCACTGTCAGATGCTCCCTGGGTATCCTGACGTTCATGCTTGTCTGCTAATGCTGTTGTATAGAAGATACCTAAGCAGAGAGATTTACCTTGCTACAGTCCGGCAATCTGGCCTATGCTGGCCACCAAACCTGAAACATTAACAAGGAATCTGATGCAAAACCCTAGAGCAAGGGATTCAAACCCCTCTCCATGTTTTGCAAACAAATCGCTACACATGTTGCAGTCATGCATGAACCCTCTGTTTATTTACTGTGAGGATGCTGGAGCTGGGAAGGGACAGACATTTTCATTGTTGCCAAGACAGCAGAAAGCTCGGGAGACAGCTGCTCACAGAAATGTGCTGTGGAATGAGATCTGGAAAATCCACAGCCCTCTGGAGGAGCCGGAGGGGTGAGCGTGAACATGCAGCGCAGCATCTTCACTTGAAAGGAGAGAAAGGGCAAGAGGACACAAGTAAAGAGGGCCCAGTGAGTAGCATCCTCTTGTTCTCAGGGAGAAGAACATAGCAGTCGGCATTGCACTTCTTCATTGTTTAGCTAGGAGAAGGAGGATGTAGGGTATAGGGATGGGAGCACGAGAGCTGTTCCCACTTGGGTCCGACCTGACATATCCAGCTTCAAAGCGCAATACATTCTTCTCCACCCACACACATGGCAAACCTTTTTAAAGCCAATTTACTTTACCAGCCATGCTCAAGTGCCCCCTTTTCTAGCCCTACATCCACTTTCTCCCAGCTAAACAAGAGATGGGTCCACTAACATGGTCCACAGCACTCCCTTCCACAACAGCTGAATACAGGCCAGGTTTAAGGAGACCCCCTTTGATGACACTAGGCAACACAGACTGGGAGCAGGAAAGAGACCCACTGGGTCTGTCTGTGCCCAACAGTCTCCATCAAGAATCCCCTTTATAGTCACTGTAACCAAGTCCTGTGTCTTCTTCACTATAAGAGAGACTACAGTTCGATGCAGGAACCAAGAAACAACACAATGTGTCTCCCTCTATCTTGAGGTTGCTGAGGTCCAACTGAGGTCCAAAGCTGCTCTAACTTACTTTCCATAATGTCCCCTGTTCTGGGAGCTGCTGCTGGGGAGTGTAGAGCCAGCTACATGGCTGAGTACTTCCCTAGAAAGTGGTGGGATGTATGTGGCATAGATAAATCCTGTGCCTCCCCCAATATGCCCGAATCAAAACCTCAGTTCTGAAACATTTAGACCTTGATCTGCAATCCATGGCTTTCGCCCATTCTGATTTAAGTCTGGGATTAAAAAAGCCTAATGGAAGTAGGGGGGACAAGTGTCATTAAAATTCATGCGGAGTTGGGTGCCTGACTCCTTTGAAATTCACAGCCACAATCGCAGCAAAATCTTATGGGTACTGAATGTGTGAAGTCAAAATCATTTACATGGTTTCCAGCAGTGCCGGGGAATGATTTAAATCCCAGAGATCTTAAGCCCACATGGGCCTCTTATTTCTTTAACCAATTGGTATTGAAGAATCAAAACAAAACAACAAAAAAGACTTCTGCTCTCCAAAGACATACAACTCCATTAATACACATATCTCTCAGTGCATGGAATCCACACAGAAAAGCCTGTAACAGATGGCATCAGACTCAAGCCTCTAATGTTATGTTAATTTCATAGTAAAGTAATCTTCAATTAATACTCATTAAATAACCAGCAGAAATAGAACCATCCAAATATAAGAAACAACATATTTTGGAAGGACTATTCATAGATAAGGTGGGGAGGGTCAATTGTGTCTGACCTCTGGTATAAAACAAGCCATAGAACTTCTGCAAATTCATTCCTGTTAAATTAAACCTCATGCTTTGGGGTTTCAGCCAGTTTCTAGCTAGTAAACTTTGTCGTCGCTGGGGGGAAAGTTGTGCTCTTAATTGATGGTACAATTCTAGTGTAGACAAGTCAGGCTGTAGTTTTTACATGAGTTAGTAGGCAGGTTGAGTTAAAATTATTTGGAAACCTAGATTTTACTTCAATCTTTTAATTTATGTGAAAACTAAAAAACTGTCTTAACTTCACTAAGATTTTAGCTAGAGTTAGCTAGCATGAGTTAAGAATCTTTTCCCTAGTGAAGATAAGGCCTTGAGAAACCTGAATGAGGCTGACAAGTCATGTGTGAGAGAAAAAAAGTTAGAAGATAAAAGAAGGAATCTGCAATTTTTATAAGTTATATTTTAACCAAATACAATCATCAGAGATTCTTAGAGATCCCATGGGATACCATGAAAGGTCATAATTAGAGAAAAAAATCCATTGAAAATATTTTTCTACTAGAAACAGTCTTTTTTCCACACTGAAATTTTTTGTAAAAAAGGTTTATTTCATTTTTTTCTTCAAGACCCCAAAAGTGTTTTTGGTCTTCCCCCATTCCCCATACAGACACATGCTTTCTCTTCCCTTTTTTCCCCTTTTCTATCTGCCACTCATAAAAAGGGGAAGAAAAGAAATAAATGAACTGTCTTTTTGAAAACTGAATTTTTTTGGCCAGGAATAGTGGGGAAATAAACATGTTTCTAAAACGTGATGGGGCATCTGCCTCTAATTGGTTAAGGCAGGGTTTAAAAGGGTTCTGGGAGCGGCAGCCAATCAGAGGAGGCTTCCAGGGAGCCAATCAGAGCCCAGTGGCCTGGTATAAGAGGAAGCTGCTGGCCACCATAAGTTAGTTCCTCTCTGGAGCTCAAAGGGAGCAGAAGGCCCCTGGACAGGATCCTGGACAGCTCAGGGGCTGGCTGCTGGGATGGAGCTAAGCTAAGGTCCTGAAGGAAGGGCCAAAGAGATATTGGAGGTTGTGGGGAAGTGGCCCAGGGAAGACGTGTGTGGACGTGGGGGTTGAGATGGTGCAGGGTGCTGTACTTAGGTTCCCTTGGCCAGGGTGCAGAGTAGAGGGTGGGCTCGGGTCCCTCCCTGCCTCCCCCAGACCACTAAGACTAGGGTGGTGATGGACTGTGGCAAGCACTGAAGAACGTGGCAAGCCAGGACTGTCCATCAGCCCCCAGAAGGCTGACTATGGCTCAGTTGAGTATGCTGAGGCCAGAAGAAGACATAAGGGGACTGGAATGGAGCCGAGAAGGCCTCCCCAGCAATGTCAAGGTGATGGAACACAGGTTGTGGACAGGGTTGCCCACTTGAGCTATTCCCCAATAACATTGCCAGAAGGCACCCATCCAGCAGGGAGTTTTCTATAGGAAAACTGTACATGCTTTTTGACTCACTCTTGTTATATGAACCTCCCTAGTTTACAGATAATGTCACAGTATATAAACAGTAGGAACAGAAACCAGAGCCTCTGTCTTCACAGACAGTGTTGCATTGGTACACATGCACCACTGTAGTGCTCTAGTGAAGACACTACTACATCAACAGAAGAATTTCCCCTGTCAGTGTAATTAATCCACTTTCCTGAAAGGCAGTGGCCCCGTTGATGTGAGAAGCCCTCCCATCAACATAGCACAGTCTACACCAGGGGTTAGGTTGATATAAGTATGTTGCTCAGGGTTGTGGATTTTTCCCACCTCTGAGTGCTGTAGGTACACCAGTATAAGTTTCTAGTGTGGACTTGGCCCAGGTTTCCTCACTCCCAGGTCAGAGTGCTAGCCACCGAGTCCACATTGCCTCCTCCCTTCCTCTCCCCCACCCCAAAAAGCACCACATGGAAGGAGGAAAGAGGTTACACAAAGTCTGGGTAGTTTATTTTTCACTCCTAGGCAGGAAATTTTAACCCATCATGACAGTGTCTGTCTGGTGCCGTAGTCACTTATAGGAGGATGAATACAACTTTTTCTGTCTCAAACTCCATTCTTGGTTCATTTGGGGTTCTTCCAAGGATAGTCAATGCCTTAAATTTGGAACAATACAACCATTTCTTTTTCACAGTCCCTTCTTCCCTTAGTATGACAGCTAGGAAACAGACAGTCACAGCGGGCATGTTTCCGTTGAACCTCAGCCCATTGGAGACAAATTCCCATTCTCCTGCACCCTGCCTATGACCACAGTCAAGCATTTACACCTGCGCTTAAGCCCATCTCTGTTTGACACAGTATGTAAGCATTTAAGATTTGAGGATGTTAGTAATTCAGACAGAGGTTATAGGGGTGTGTGGATCTAGAGCCCATGAGGTGCAGGAGGTCAGACTATGATGGTCCCTTCTAGTCGTAAAGCCTACCTACCAGACTATGAACTTTAAACATGTGCTTGAGTCCACTGAAGTTAGTGAGACTTAAGTATGGGCATAAGTTAAGCACATGTAGTGTAGACATAGCCTCAGAGAGAACCTACCATTCCCTCCCTTCAGAATGGTAATCATAGAATCATAGAATAATAGGGTTGGAAGGGACCTCATGAGGTCATCTAGTCCAACCCCCTGCTAAAAAGCAGGACCACTCCCCCTAAATTATCCCAGCCAGAGTTTTGTCTAACCGAGCCTTAAAAATCTCCAAAGATGAAGATTCTACCACCTCCCTAGATAGCCCATTCCAATGCTTCACCACCCTCCTAGTGAGAAAGTTTTTCCTAATATCCAACCCTGACCTCCCCAGCTGTAATTTGAAACCATTGCTCCTTGTTCTGTCCTCTGTTACCCTCAAGAACAGCCTAGCTCCTTCCTCTTTGGAGCAACCCTTCAAGTAGTTGAAGGTTGCTATCAAATCTCCCCTCAGTCTTCTCTTCTGTAGACTAAATAAGCCTAGTTCCTTCAGTCTCTCCTCATAAGTCATGTGCCCCAGCCCCCTAATCATTTTTGTTCCCCTCCGCTGGACTCTTTCTAATTTGTCCACATCCTTTCTGTAGTGGGGAGCCCAAAACTGGACACAGTACTCCAGATGCGGCCTGACCAGTGTCGAATAGAGGGGAATTATCACATCCCTCGATCTGCTGGCAATACTCCTACTGATGCAGCCTAATATGCCATTGGCCTTTTTGGCAACAAGGGCACACTGTTGGCTCATATTCATCTTCCTGTCCACCATAACTCCCAGGTCCTTTTCTACAGCGCTGCTACTTAGCTGATCGGTCCCCAGCCTGTAGCAGTGCATGGGATTTTTCCGTCCTAAGTGCAGGACTTTGCACTTGTCTTTGTTGAACCTCATGAGGTTTCTTTCGGCCCAGTGTTCCAATTTCTCCAAGTCTCTCTGGATCCTGTCCCTGCCCTCCAGAGTATCTACCATTCCCCCC